>CM053028.1:485276642-485448523 GCA_028564925.1 Lithobates sylvaticus
CTTGCTTGTAAAAGTGACCCTTCTTCCTTTCCAGAAAAATGGCATCAACAGGATCTGTTTCAATTACAGTTTCTAATGATACCACAGTGAACTGTTTGAAGTTGATCATTTTGATGAAAAACATTTCCTAAGCCTTGCTCAGGGAACCCTGACGGTCTAGTCTAATAGTGCTCAGCACTGCAGAGTCAGCACCTACTTGAACATTGACAGTAAAACAATTTGCATCTGCCCTCAATCCTCACGCTATCAGTCACAGTTGTGCCAGCCGTGATGTTTTCAGACGTGACACCCTTTCTCATTCTGCAAGACACAAAATGTAAATGATCTGTCAACAATGAAGAGGACTGCAGAACAGTGTTTTCCAGACAGGGCCCCTAGACATATCAGTCTGACATGAAAAAAATCATTCAACAAAGTAAATAGCACACAACATTGATAGATTTTAATTTGCATACAGGCAAAAGTGTGCCTGTTCTGTAATGGGCACATTTTGGGATGGTTTGAGCATGGTGGTGGTGAAGGTGGTGGATGGGGTTTTAGGTACAGTGGTTAGAGCAGAGAGTAGGAAGATTAGGTTCAGGGGCATTGGGTCTAAAAGGGCAGGGAGGTGTGCTTCCAGCAAGTGACGTGTAGCTGCAACGGGGAATGGATAAATTAAGATTGGGGTGAAGCATGCACAGATTTGGTAGGAGAATAAATACAGGTACAGTGGTAAAGAGAGGGTGCGCACATGTGGTAGTGGGAAGAGGAAGGGCTGTGGGGGGCTGCCCAAGACTGTGGAAAGGTATAAGCAGATGAATAGGGTAGAGGGGTCTGGCTGACATTAGTAATTGTCAGGCTTCCACTTACCAGACCGGCGAGTCCGCTTGGGCAGAGGGTGGTCTCCCTTACAGTCTGACTCACGGCCCCTGGTAGAATAGACAGGAGGCACGGGAGTGCGGAGTGGTACGAGAGCCTGGTGTGGATAATCCAGGAGCTGGATGCAGGATGATCTCCAAGCAGCAGGTGAGTAGGCTGGAACACAGGCAGTCAGGTGCGGAGCAGGAGCTGAGCAGGCAGGTCAAGGTACAGGCAGGGTTCAGCAACAGGCGGGCAACAACGGTACAGCAGGAGCAGGCAGAAGCGAGGTCAAACAGGTCGAGGTCAGGTGCAGGCAGAAGTCAGGGATATCCGAGAGGCAAGCCGGGTCGTCAGGAGATCAGGTACACAGGAACGCATATTACAGGCAACAGGAACAAGGGCACGGGGGAGCTGATGATCAGGCAGCAAGGAGCAGAGTATGCAGCAGACCTAATTAGGCCGATTGGCGCCAAATGCCGCGCACGTGCGGGCACCAGCGCGCACCGGCGTGCACATTAGAGCGTGCACACACCGAATGCCAGCACGCGCCCCAGTACCACCAGGAGTGCACACATTAGCGCGCACCAACGCCAACAGGAGCGCACACATTTGCGCGCACAGGAGCGCACACGCCAGCACGCACGCCAGCACGCACCGGCGCGCACCACCGCACACCAGCATGGCCAGCACCGCGTCCAGTCAGGTAACCTCTCTGACAGTAATGCATTCTTGTACACATGGAAAATGTTGGCCACCACCACCCACAGTTTACTTCTGCTGTACGGAAAGGACCTTGCCTCCACACAAGAACTTATGAAAACTAGCTCTAGTGCTGTAAAAGTTCCTCTTTATTTCTTCTTCCTACGTCAGCAATCATATTACAATTTCCAAGGTATGTATAAATCGGTCTCACATTTTTTTACCTCAATGTACACATTCTAAGGCCAAACATATGTATGTGTAATTTATTTGCTGTTACTTCTGAAAGGGTTCATGTGGACAGATAGAGGATATGAGGTGGTGTGCTCAATGACTGATAGGCCTTTGGGACCCTACTTATAATAATTTGAAAAGGTAAGTTTCTATTAGTTAGTAACAAAGTATAAAGTATACTATATAAAAATTTTTTTACATAAATAAAAAAAAACTCATCAATGTTGATTGGTATGGCTTATGCCGTGTACACGCGGTCGGACATTCCGACAGAAAAAGTCAGATGGGAGCTTTTCATCGTATATTCCAACCGTGTGTATGCCCCATCAGACTTTTTACGTCGAAAATTCTGATGAACCTAGAAAGGGAACATGTTTTATATTTTTCCGGCGGAACCAATTCCTATTGGGAAAACCGCTCGTCTGTATGCGGTTCCGACGTACCAAAAACGACGCATGCTCTGAAGCAAGTACGAGACGGAAGCTATTGGCTACTGGCTATTGAACTTCCTTTTTCAAGTCCCGTCGTACATGTTGTATGTCACCGCGTTCTTGATGGTCGGAATTTGGTGTGATCGTATGTACGCAAAACAGCTTCAGCGGAACTCCATCGGAAAAACCTTCAGAGTTTATTCCGACAGGAGAACCGGTCGTGTGTACAGGGCATTACTGTGGATTGCTGTGAAAACTTATATCACAAAATCTCAGATTTGGGCAGGGCAATTTTCCTCATTACACTGGACTTTATCTTATTTTGATGATACATTGAACTCTTACATTGAAAGCATGTAATTTGGTATTTTATTTGTAACCAGCATTTTTACATATGTGGCATTAATGAGACTTGCACAAGTTTTTTTTTCTTTTATTTAAAACTTTTTTATATAGTACATAGTAGTATGTAGTATTTGTGAAAAGCGCAACACTATTTTAATTAAACAATGAAATTCTGTACTGGTGAATTAACAGGGGTGAGAGCAGCTTTTCAAAGGAACCATGGGGTAGAAAACGTAGCACAGGGATTTTAATTTATTTACATGTATATTAAAATGCACTCCAGAAGTCTAGTTGTTGGCTATTGACTGGAGAAGTATAGGCAAAGTCCAGGTTGCTCCAAACTTTCTGAACAAAGGGCCAGTTTACTGTCCTTCAGACCTTGAGGGGGCTGAACTGTTGCCAGTGGGAATTTAAAATTCCTTGGCGTCAAAGAGAGTGAAGAATTCCCCATCATTGGTGTCAGCTGTAGGTGCCCCATTGTTCATGTCAGTGGGAGGACTAGTGCCCCATCGTTGGTGTCAGTGGGAAGAATAGTACCCCTTCATTGGTGTCAGTGGGAAAAATAGGGCCCCATTGTTGGTGTCAGTGGTAGGAATAGGGCCCAATTGTTGGGGTAGGTGACAGGAATTGTGCCCCATTGTTGGTGTAGAAGGAATAGTTCCTTGTATCAGTGGAAGGAATTGTGTCCCAAGGGCCTGATAAAGGCAAGGTATACTTAGCTAAACCAAATGACCATGGCCTACAGCAATCTTTAGCAATCTCCTACAAATGAAATCCTCTTTTAACTGTCTGTGCCTACCCAGTAGAATACCACAGACTTACATGGAGCCGTCTATCAATACAGGAGCCACATGGGAGACAGCATGAGGGGCATGGCAAGTACAGTCATCCTTTAAATATTTATCTTTCTTGAAGATACTATTGCTCCAGGATTCTCAAAATGTTGGTCACATGATCAAATGCTTGATTGCATCAACTCAGAAATAGTGATAGATCAGATCCACTAATTATCTGTCTCTGTCTAAATGACAGTCCTCTAAGCTTCTTTGGCTGAGATAATGTGACCAAAGCCTCTACATCTGGTTATATGACTAGCAACACCAAAAAATTGTGAAACTCAAAAAACTCAAACTAAAGTGAAGCAAATGACAGTAATTAGTTTGTTTCGTGCTACACCAGTATAAAGTATTATCTTTGTATTACTATACTTTGTACCCTGCAGCATTTTATGGAAGAACCACAAACATGTCTCCAAATAGCTTTCATTTTAAACACATTTTAGTGGAAAGTGGCCATCTTTGCTAAAATAAAAACCATAAATCAAATGACAAGTTCAGTGATCTAGAAAATACAAGAGTAACAATAAATTAGTTGTATAGGTGATAGAGACATATGTATGTCAGAGATTACTTTAGGCATCACAATGGAACCAGACTACCCTCTCGTAGCTGGCCCCATTAATCTTTCTGACTTGCACAAGAACAAATATCACCATCTTTAAAAATTACTCATCTGACAATAAACACTTGAATGCTGCGATACTTGGCATCGAATAAGATTTGTAGTACTGTCAACAGTCTATTACAGTCTTTCTCAAACTTTATTAACCCCAAAGTAACCCCTAGAATAATTTTCAGGTTTTGGATCCTTTATTAAAACCAATTCTTTGGAAGTAAATGGGGAAACACTCCTTAAATCCATCATGAGTAATGCCCCATACATCGTAAATTCTGCCAGCAAAAGACCGATGTGAGCTTTTGGTCAGAAATTCCGACCGTGTGCATGCTCCATCGGACTTGTGGATTTCCCGCCAGCAAAAGATTGAGAGCAGGTTCTCAATTTTTCGGTCAGAAAAAGTTCAGATTGGAAATTCCGATCGTCTGTACCAATTCCGTCGCGCAAAATTCCTACGCATGCTCGGAAACAATTTGACGCATGCTCTGAAGCATTGAACTTAATTTTCTCGGCTCGTCGTAGTGTTGTACGTCACCGTGTTCTTGGCAGTCGAAAGATCAGAGAACTTTTGTGTGACCGTGTGTGTGCAAGCCAAGCTTGAGCGGAATTCCGTCGGAAAAACCATCCAAGTTTTTTCCGACAGAAAATCTGCTTGTGTGTATGGGGCATAAGAAGAATGTCCCCCTTACAGACAGATGAAAAGATAATTATACTATGCTGCTGGCCCATGAACTATGCAGACACCATCAGATAGGTCAAGGATCCCCTATCAACCTTTGGAGGAACCCTAAGGTTCTATGGAGCCCTCATTTAGAATGGCTGGTCTATTAAGTCACAAAGGTATCATAAACATTTTCTATATAGCCCATGCACTTTTAAATCCATGTTGCAATTTTGGAAGAAAGAGCTAATTAATGTAGACCTGAAAACAAAAGTGCAAAGATGGTAGGTTCAAGGAACATGTAGAAATGTTAACTGTGCCTATGCAGCCCTCTGAAAAATATAAAGTTTTTCTTGAATTCCTTCTGAAAGATAGAAGCGCACTTCCTGGTATATGAGTGTTCCTCCTGTGGCACATAGTTGCATATCTGCTGTTTGAGATTTGACTACTAGTCCCAGGTTTGGTGATATAATGTATGTGCTGCTCACTGTTTTCCATGCTGGAGGCTGTACATGAGGAAGCAAAGCCCTGATTATACCAAGATGTCCATCTCTCTACACAGAAATACAGTACAGAACAAGGTATGGTAAGTTATTAAAGGTGAAAATATCAGCTGCAGGAAGGTGACTAGTCTTTTGCACTCTGGCTGCCTTCCTTTGGGCACAGCTTACAGGTCCAGTTATTTCTTAATACGTATGTTTAGCACAGGGGAATCAAAGAATCAAGTGTTTTGTAGAAAGATGATGCAATTAAAAAGTCAATAACTTTGCATTACTTATAGAACAAGTGTGACTTAGAAAAAGCATACTTACTCACCCCTCCTGGCTCTCCTGAGCTGTTCTATACCATAACCCTCCATCTAGTTACTTACATCAGGAAGTCCGCTCCATTCTGCAGCGTTGCTGCTCATAAAAGTAAATAACTAAAGCTGAAACGCAATTATCCATAAAAGAACATGAAAAAATTACTGAATATTCAGTTATTGTAAAAAAAAAAAAATTGTATTTATAAATTTTTGCTTTAAATTATGTAAAACTGGCTTCCATGATTCTTTTCTGCATCGGTTGCTTCTAAAGCTAAACTCTTGGCAGTTCTAAAAGGCACAAATTAAGGCAGCTCTGCGTTCATTGGTAAATCATTTTATGTATTTTTTTTTTTTATGCAACTAATGTAAATACTTGATTTTAACTTGATGCTGGACTCTTGAAATCCCCCTGTACAGCAGAAATCAGACTGGCAGAGGGAGTGGCAGGCCAATGAGGTGTGTTGTATGCAAATGAGTTGACAAGAAACATGATAATAGTCGGGGGGTGACCTCGTCAGCCTGCTGTTACTCTCTCACTATTCAGTCACCAGCCTAGGGGTGATTTAGGACACCATTATATTTCTTAAGGTGACACTTAACTCTGGTTTAAAAAAACAAATCTATTCAAGTGCACATTCCTAAAGTAGAACTATAGCCACATTTTTTTTTGCGTTTTGGATAGAAGAAGGGAGGGTTATAAACCCTGTCTGTCTTTTTGCCATCTACATCTTACATTGGGGAGACTTCACTTCACTTCCGGTCCCATAGCCAAAACAGGAAGTAAGAAGAAATTCCTCCAAAGTGAGGGAATCCCTGGTTGTCATCAGTATGCCCTCATTGGAAAATTTCCTCTAGTGCTCTGGGGACAACACAAAATGTGGGGCTTTCTTTAACTTTCAATGATAATGATAAATATGACAAATTAAGAGGGTGAATTTCCCTAACGGTGACAGAGACAGCGATAAAAGAAAAAAACAGACAGGCCTGAATCTTGATAAAATGCCAGCACTCCGGTATAATCCATAAGAAGATGACCTTTATTTAGGAAGTACAACCACATATTGTAAATTCCACAAAAAAAGGTCAACATATTTCGGCCACTAGGCCTAAAGCCTCGTTCACACGATGAGACACGATGAGACTATCGGACTAATGATCGTCCATTTTTTTCTGCATGCTAATCTCCATATCAAAAAAGAAGAGGTTACTAAAGTACAAAAATTCTCGTACGAAAATTCAGAAGTGATATTATGTGCTGTATTGCATATGTATTGTGTTTTCAGAAGAACACTGTACTGATTAAACAAAAATTGTATGATCTAGTATCATACGAGAAAAAAAATCTTGTTTGTCCCTTTGGATAATTTCAGATGAAAGCTGTGTACCAATGATCAGATTATCGTACGATCGATTTGAAAGCGTAATTTTTCATCAGATTTTCCTCTCCACTCTATTGAAACTAAAAAAAGTTCTTACTTTCGTTCTACTTACCTAAAAATAAAATGTAAAAAAAAACAAAAAAAAATTAAAACGTTCTATTGCTCTCAGCCTCCAAATTCTTTTTTTTTTCTTTTGCTGCTGTCATACAACTTTCTGTAAGATTGTGGCTGTGCTTGTTCTCCATGGTCCCACTGTATGTAGGAATGTAGCCACATAGTGGATGTGTATGGATTACTCTTGGAGAATGAGGATATTGTTTAGTGTCCCTATAACAATAAGCTGTGTTATCCTCATCCATCTGGCTGTGCTGTCCATCTCAGCAATGGATGGACAGAAATACGAATGCTTATTAAAACTGTTCTTATATTATCACTTCATCTGTGGATTTTAGCAATGTGCTTGGAGTTCAGCTTTAAAATTGGATTAGGGGATGACTGTACAGGTTGCAGCTTTCATGTCTTTAGTTCACCAGTCACCTGATTGTGTAAGTGTGTGTAATGTGTAGAGTGTTTGTTCTCAGCAAATAGATTAAACAACTGTAGCACTGACCCCTGAAGGAGTGGCTGAATTTATTTGGGCCTGTACTCTGCTAATGAACCCCCACTGACTTGGCTCAGTCCCCTTGACACAGCTGTGGGGCAATGTTAGTGTGGGATAAATGATGAAAGATAATCCCACAATATACAATATAATGACAATATACCTTTATTATCACCTGGGTATCCATTGGCCTCACCTGCTGGAAAGAACCAATACTCCACACAAAGTGCTTAACCAAAAAGTGTATTTTACTATAATTATGATAATAAGGTGATTACAGCAATTGTGCTGTCACATCAACGTAACATGACAGTACAATGTGTCTAAAAAAACAGATGAATATAGTGTAACTACAAGGGAGCTCCCCCTACTTTAGTCCTAGTTGCAAGGCCTTGCAATAACACACAGTCTTTGATCTTCTTTTCTTCTGCTAGCTAGCTAGCTATAACGGTCTGTAATAATTTGTAATCCAAAAAGTAAGAGAGTGAGGGTTAACTTAAAATAGAACCTGGGACTGTTCCTGTAGATACTCCAATGGTTATTGCCTCTGGTATGGCACAGTGCTAAAATGCAGTGCGGGGTAGGCTTTAGGCCTGCCTAATGTCAGTCTTTGTTAAATCCTCCTCCGTGGGACTACAGGTCCCAGCTCCACTGTGTAGACTATGGGCCGCAGCCAGCTTACCAACTGGATCGGAAGAACTGCAACAGCTCTGCTCCGGTGCACTGTGTCTTGCTTCTAGCCAGCCGGCTCCGTCACACCACTCCGCTCTGCAAGATGGACCAGACCCCGCTGCTGCTCTGACAGGTGGCTCTGGTTCCTTAATATAATGTAAAAAAGACCGCGCTGACCTAAAAAGTAGACCTAAAATCTATAAAACAGGCTGCAGTAATAGGGAGATAACCAAATAACAGAGAACAGAAAAAAACTGCGCCACAACATGTAATTAAAAAAGAACTAATGAAATTAAACTTTAAACAGGATAGTAACTGAGTGGGATTTCACAGGCATATTAGTAGTCCATAGAAGAGGGCAAAAAAGATGGTGAACAGAAGTCTATGTAATCTATGATGAATCCACTTCTTCACGATAACACCTTAGTGCACACAAATCCAACAGGTGAATCCCACCACCAGTAATCAAAGCTGCTTACCAGAGAGCAGCTATCAGAAAGCACAGCTCCTCATACACAGGATATAACGTCCAGCACCACACTTCCCCAGATGAATAAAGCACAAGCCTCAAAACTCAGCAGTCAGTAAATGCTCGGCGATCAAAGGGTAACATCATGGACCATGTGGATTAAAATGAGGAGACCATAGCGTGATACAGTAAAAGCAAGGTAAAATTGCTTTTACTGTATCACGCTATGGTCTCCTCATTTTAATCCACATGGTCCATGATGTTACCCATTGATCGCCTAGCATTTACTGACTGCTGAGTTTTGAGGCTTGTGCTTTATTCATCTGGGGAAGTGTGGTGCTGGACGTTATATCCTGTGTATGAGGAGCTGTGCTTTCTGATAGCTGCTCTCTGGTAAGCAGCTTTGATTACTGGTGGTGGGATTCACCTGTTGGATTTGTGTGCACTAAGGTGTTATCGTGAAGAAGTGGATTCATCATAGATTACATAGACTTCTGTTCACCATCTTTTTTGCCCTCTTCTATGGACTACTAATATGCCTGTGAAATCCCACTCAGTTACTATCCTGTTTAAAGTTTAATTTCATTAGTTCTTTTTTAATTACATGTTGTGGCGCAGTTTTTTTTTCTGTTCTCTGGTTCCTTAATGACTGCACTCCGCAGTGGCTGTAAGCTGCGCTCTCTGGGGACCTCCTCACAGATCCTTAAAGGAAGGCCATGCATCCCAAAGAGACCTAAGATGGCCGCACGGGGTCCTTTTTATCCTACCCAGCATGCAGTTTATTGTGTAGATGAAAAACAAACAACCACCGCTCCAAGACTCTCCTTACAAGCGAATGCTCCTGCTCGTGTGGGAGCCCCAGGTGCTGGCTAATAGCACAATGATTAGAAATCATTGAGTGCGAAACGCGTCAGCTCTGTACCCCCCTTTTTGCCGTGTTTGGATTGTAGTGTCTTTTTGCTTTTAAATAAACCCTTTGGATTTTATTTTCCCAGTGTGCGGCTGTCCGGAGTTCTTCCTTTTGATTTCTCAGCATGCAGTTTAGTCCAGGGTGACCATGGGTAGGTCATCTGGCATTCTGGGTAGGTAGGTCAAATATCAAAAGTAAACAACAGTCATTTCCTGTCCCCTGTTCAGTGTTCTAGAAAAGGAAAAATCATCCAAGTCCACTTCTTGTTTTTGGCTGCTAGATAGCGCCCAATACTAAGTTATAACATTGTCCATAGGTTTACATATTAAAGAGTTAGTAGGCAAAAATATGAGCACTACACAACTGACACTGTGCATTCCGTGTATGTACAGTAAGTCAACTATCATTACAGGTAATCATGAGCTCAGAGTTTTGGGATCATAGGTAGAACTTCTAATATGTTAACAAAATAATACTCCAGACTCAATAACCTGTGGGTTGATAGGCCGTGCCTTTTATTATAGGTATAATAATATGTAAATTATCCATTTAAATATAAAATTATTCTTTTAATAATCAATATATATCAAATATAAAATTATTATATAACATATTAAATAGCTTAGCTATATAAGCTCAAGCTAATATAATAAAATCAACATAAATCCCCATTGACCAAGGGACAGTAAAACAGAAATAGGAAAGCATAAATAACAAAGAAACATACACCTCATAAACAGGGCCATGACAGGGAGGGGAAGGGTGGGACAAGCTTCTTTTTGGTTTTCTTCCATCCTCTGCTGAGTGATGACGCATCCTCTGTTCTTATATAGGCACCTGCTCGCGCCAGAGGACCGTTATTGTATAAACTGACATAAATTTAACCAATCTCAGGTAAGTATACATTTTTTTTTTTTTTTATATAACTTTAATACTTAAACCATTGTCCCCCCATGATCCCATGTGTGGTGGCGGGGACATGTTATGCCCCACCTCTCACTTCTAATCTTTGATGAATTCTGTCTCGTCATAAAGGCACAACGTACCAGTCATGAAGGAGTTAAACTATGCTGTAATCCAGGAGTCTTAAAATTTTTTAAACAAAGTTTACTGTCCTTCAAACTTTAGAGGGGCCGGACTGTGGCCAGTGGGAGTAGAAAAATACCTGGTGGCAGTGGGCGTAAACAATGCCCCATCTTTGGTATTAGGGGGAGGAATAGTGCCTCATCGTTGGTGTCAGTGGGAAGAATAGCAGCCTATCGTTGGTGTCAGTGGATGGAATGGTTTCCCATCGTTGGTGTCAGTAGGAGAAATAGTGTCCCTTTGTCAGTGTCAGTAGGAGAAATAACGCCCCATCATTGATATCAGTGGCAGTGGGAGGAATAGAGTGGTAGGAACTATGGCTCACAGTGGGGGGGTAGCGCCCCAAGGACTGGATAAAAGAAAGCAAAGGGCCACATCCGGTCCCCGGGCCTCAGTTTGGAGACCACTGCTGTAATCCTTCTTTATATTACAATTCCTTTAATTACTGCACAGTTTTTGAAATCTAAAAGCAGTAGAGGTGCCTACAGAGTCATCTGAAAGAAATAAAAAGAACAAAGAATTGGAGTCAAGTTTATTCATCAAATCCCCAACAGTGACATGTTTCAGGTGATTAGGGTTGCAAGGTCCAGAAGTCCACACAGAAAATGGTAGCTGCAGGAAGCATAGTCTACACATTTTATCAACCACAGCTTTTACAATTTTCAACTTCATTTTATGCACTTTTACATTGATTTACATCAGTTAACATCCATTTACATCCATTTTCATCAGTTTATATCAGGTACAGAGCTTCTCTTTTATTTTTAAGAAAAAACCTCCATAGCATACTATAAGACAGAAGTGTTTGTTATTTAGTTTTTTTTTTTCCTCATGCAAATGCATTTCAAGAATCATGATCCAGCTTAATGATTACCTCACTAATTTACTGAATATATCTTTCTGTATATTCGTGTGACATTTTATTATATGTTTTTTTTTTTCTTTTCTGTTTGTTTATATTAAACTATAGCTATAAGCAGTTAATAATGCAATTAAAAGATCACATGAAAAACAGCATAATTAAAATGTATGTTTTTTGATCGCTGTGCTAACATGCAGGTTACAGGTTCACGTATTCCTGACAGTCAGGAAAAGCCTGAGAACAGCCCTTTTTTGACATTTAAAAATGGGGCTGATCCCTGGGCCTCTGTATGGTATGGGAGAAAGGAACAAGGTAGTTTGTTTATCTTACCATTTTAGCGGGAACTGAGGACCTCCATTTATATTCACATCTATTGGAGCAGTCGTGCCTATTCATCATTTTATTATTGTTGTTATCCATGGAGATACCATTTTAGGTGGTGATTTGTGGGGAATGAAGTGCTCTCTCTTCTTGTTTATCTGTTTGCTTTTGAAGTCAGTGGCATGCTCTCTTACTATTCGGGGTATGGTTTGTTTCTTTATACTTTTTGTTTTAAATCTTATTTTATTAAAGTTTTCAATTAAAAATACAGATTCACTTTTATAATATGCATAATAGAGTGGGTATATATATAAAAACTTGTACCATATTTGAGATGCATTATTTACCCGTTGTATGCAGTACTGTAAGTAACGCGATTAAAGTAAACGGCGTTACATAACGCCGTTACTTTAAAGGGTAACGAATAATCTAACTGATTACTCTTCCCCTCGCGGTAACACCGTTCCCATTACTGGGGCGGCGTTACCGCAATTACTCGCCGCGATCCGCGGAGCCGTCCGCGGCCTCGGCCTTAGGAAAGGCCGCGGCTTCGGCCTAGCTCCGGAGTGGCGGCCATCTTGGTGTACCAAGATGGCCGCGGCTCCGGCCTAGCTCCGGAGCGGCGGCCATCTTGGTGCACCCGTCGGCCGTTTACAATGTGATTGCTCCGTCAAATGACGGAGCGATCACTTGTAAACAAACCGGCATCAAGATGACGCCGGTTCCTCTCTCCCCTCTGTGTACAGATCTGTACAGTGGAGGGGAGAGATCGGATGCCAGCACATACCCTGCCAATACTCTGCAATACCAGCCAATACCCTGACAACACCCTGCAATACCCAGGTAATACTCTGCCAATACCCTGCCAATACCCTGCCAATACTCTGCAACACCCTGCCAATACTCTGCAACACCCTGCCAATACTCTGCAACACCTGCCAATACTCTGCCATACCCAGCCATACTCTGCCATACTCTGCAACACCCTGCCAATACTCTGCAACACCCTGCCATACCCAGCCATACTCTGCCATACTCTGCAATACCCCGCAATACCCCGTAATACCCATCCATACTCTGCCATACCCAGCCATACTCTGCAATACCCCGTAATACCCAGCCATACTCTGAAATACTCTGTAATACCCAGCCATACTCTGAAATACTCTGTAATACCCAGCCATACTCTGAAATACTCTGTAATACCCAGCCATACTCTGCAATACTTGGTAATACCCAGCCATACTCTGCAATACTCTGTAATACCCAGCCATACTCTGCAATACTCTGCAATACTCGGTAATACCCAGCCATACTCTGCAATACTCGGTAATACCCAGCCATACTCTGCAATACTCTGTAATACTCGGTAATACCCAGCCATACTCTGCAATACTCTGCAATACTCGGTAATACCCAGCCATACTCTGCAATACTCAGTAATACCCAGCCAATACTCTGCGATACCCAGCCAATACTCTGCAACACCCTGCCAATACTCTGCAACACCCTGCCAATACTCTGCGACACCCTGCCAATATTCTGCGACACCCTGCCAATACTCTGCGACACCCTGCCAATACACTGCGATACCCAGCCAATACTCTGCAACACCCTGCCAATACTCTGCAACACCCTGCCAATACTCTGCAACACCCTGCCAATACTCTGCCATACACGGTAATACCCAGCCATATTCGGCGATACCCAGCCGTACCCAGCCATGCTCAGCCGTACCCAGCCATACTCAGCCAATATTACAGTTGAGGAGATGACGTGGATATTACAGTGGGTGAGATTGTGGATATTACAGTGGGGGCTTTATGGTGGTGGAATTTTCACAGGTTTTTGCAAATTCAATTATTATTTGCTGATACGAAACATGATCCGATCCGTGACTCTGATCCAAGCAACGATCTGATCCGTGAGTTTGGGGGGGACAGATGTACAGAGGGAGAACAGATATATGTGTGTGGGGGGGACAGACGTGTAGTGGGGTACAGAGGGGGAACAGATATACGTGTGTGGGGGGGACAGATGTGTAGTGGGGTACAGAGGGGAAACAGATATGTGTTGGGGGGGAACAGACGTGCAGGGGGGTACAGAGGGGAAATAAACGTGCAGGGGGGAACGCACCCCTTGCTTACAGTAATACTAGACCCGCCCCTAAGAATATAAAAAAAAAAAAAACAGTTACTTTTCTGAGTAACTAATTACTTTTCCAATGTAGTAACTGAGTTACTAACTCAATTACTTTTTTGGGAGAAGTAATTTGTAATGTAACTAATTACTTTTTTAAAGTAAGATGACCAACACTGGTTGTATGTCAAGGGTATATATTCCTCAATTAATGTGCAATGTAAAAAAACGTAAATAAAAGTTTATTGCATAAAAGTTTAGTAAAAAACACCATCACTAGTGCCAAAATGTAGTACACGATATACAACAAAATCGTCTGGGATGCCTTGCATTCCACAGACCAAAAACTCCAAAACCGGAAGTGGCGCAATGACGCTGTAAGCTTACAGTGCTTTTTACTAAACTTTTATGCAATAAACTTTTATGTACGGATTTACACGATGGGATCCCCTTTTTTCTTATCCATCTATATGTGAGTGCATTGAAAGATCGTGGATGTCAAAGAGGGATCGCAGGACAAAGAGCTGACTCCATTGTGAGGCCTTTTACCCCTGCAGGGGTACATCCCTTTGGTAAGTGTGGACCTGAGGGGGGAGCATGTTTGAAGAGTCACCAAATTTGGCGATTAAAATAATAATATTTTCACTTTACCACTATTTTTTATGAACTTTAAAATTGAATGGATTCTATATGAATTTTTTGTTATGTTGATGTTCTTTTGCTGATCTATACACTTTGGAATCACTAAAGAAATGGACACTTGTTGCACACATACTCATCGATCAGTTTTTTGAACACTTTATTAAGTGTATTTGCACATTTAACACATTTGCACCTTATAGGAGGATGTCTTAACGTGACAGTACACTTTTAAAAAAAAAATGTCATTCTATTTTTAATTTAGTCTTTCAAGGATTTTGATTAACATACTCTGTCACATTGGTAACACTTAGCAGCGCCAATCTTACCCATATATACATTTCTTATATTCCTTCACTGATCCCACACCTGTGGATAGAGCTGGGGTAGGCTGCAGCTAATTTTCATCTCCTGGCGCGAAACACCATATTGTTGTTTATATATATATATATATATATATATATATATATAAGAGGATTTTATTCATATGTATTTAGGCTACATACAATGCGGCAATGGCTTAATCCCTGGTCATGTAGGGAGCTAAGTATCACAGGTGACACAGTGGCAAGCCAAAACATGGCACCATTGTCAGTAAAACTGTCTGTTTCTGGGGTAAGATCATGTGTTATAGGCTCACTGTGCTATTTAAACCATGTATCTATCAAAGGTGTTAGTCACTTGATAAAGGGGTCCTTTTTGAGTTACAAAACATAGCACTATTGCTTTGTGATGATAAAAGTTATATCTTTTTGCTTATGATGGTGTACTTGTCCTGTCGTTTCCCCCTATCTAAAACAACAGCTCACAGAGCATGCTGGGACACGCAGCTCCTCAGGGGCCAGAAGACTGTCCATATATGGAATAGAGCACACTAAAGATTGGCAAATAATGGATAGATGTAGAATGAACACATGAAAACAAACAGGTCTTACAGAAATTCACACAGGTAGAGAAATATGTCAAGCCTCCGGTGTGAATAAATCATAATTATGTATGACATCCAGATAATATAAGGACTTAATTAAGACTGACATAAATAATAATATGATTAATATCGGTTTTATGAGTTAGTAAAGCTGTCACCACACTCCAAATAGCAGAAGATTTTACTACCACTTAGATACTCTTGTATTCCACTTAATCATTCATCTCTCCCTTCCTGTGCCAGCTACTTAAATTACTGTCATCCTGCTGCTATCTGACCATGTTATTCCAGCCCCGCTGCTTCTCTTCCAATTATGTTTTCTGGCCATCAAATCAAATTAACATTTAATATTTATTCCTTCGGAACGAGCTTAGGCAAAAATGATTGTACACAAAGCCATTAATTGGCCATTAGGAATGACGTTGCTGAGTGTTCTGTGTTCAGACAGGACAATGTAAATACCTGTAAATTCCCAGTGACTTGCAATTAAAGCAATACTTTTCAGAAACTGGCTGTCGCTGAAGCTCACTGTATTTCTCCGGGATTACTTAATGGGGAACTTTGAGAAAAACATAAAATTCTCTAACTAGCACTGGAAGTGAGTTGATCTCCATACATCCTTTATTAAATGATCAATTTATTTTCTGATCGATCTCTTCTGATAGGAATAATCAATTATTTATTTCATATGCTCCACATGGGGAAGTGGATTTTGAGTAAGAGTTAAGATAAGATGGGAACTTACGGTTGGAAGTTTTTAATCGCACCTCTGTTTACACCATTTAATCTCAAAATACAATGATGTTCATGAAGTATCTCAGTGCAAAATTATCAATAATATTTCACCTTTGTGGGTGGGGCCTACCCACCCTGAACACAGGGGTACCTTTTGCGTGGAGCACACTCATTAATGCCTGTGACCAGGCAGGGACTACGGTCATGTGAAAGTCTAACATTAAAGCAGTTCCCTGACTTAAAGCGGTTCTGCACACATTTCATTGAGTAAATCTCTTTGCCTTCCAAATCAGGCAAAGAGTACTAAATGAAATGTGTTTTTTTTTTTTTTTACTTACCTTGTAATTGATGACTTCCGGTCCTCAGTCTCTGCGTTGGTGGGCGGGGTCTGTGCGGGGATCCTCGTCACGCCGCACTGTCTCCTGGGATCTGGTGTCATTGATCCCAGGAGACAGTGCGGCCATCTTCCGAAATCTCGCGAGATTTCGGACACATCTTCCGAAATCTCGGGAGATTTCGGACACATCTTCCGAAATCTCGGGAGATTTCGGCAGATGTGCCGACATCTCGCGAGATTTCGGAGAACGTGAGCTGCACTTTGCCGTTACTGCGCACGCGCGAGCTCGGCGCAGTAACGGCGGTGCATGCTGGGCCATGTAAAGTGCCTGTGGGGTTTCCCATGCCCACAGGCAAGATGGCCCCCAGCAGAGAAGAAGAATATAAAGAATCGTATCGGAGGAAAACGGAGGGCGATCGAGATGGAAGATGGAACAGGTGAGTCCCCCAATTAAGGTAAGCATCCTTTGTATACCCCCCCCCAAAAAATAAAAAAATAAACAGAGTGCAGAACCGCTTTAAAGATGAGCCTTTACTGTGTGCAGTAGTAAACTACAGAGTTCCCCCTGAAAAGTGCTGTCTCGTGTCACTATACATGGTATCTTGATGTATGTTGCATTAAGAGGGATTTGCTGAACCTGCGTCCATTCCACTTGTCCAGCATGCCTCTATTACCTCACTCCCAGTAACAGAATGGGGGCCCACCGAGCACCTATCGCATGCTCATTAACTCCTCCCTAACGTACTTCGTGACCAGGCCATAGATCTCCATAATGTGGTTTCAGATCTGATTGCTGCTGGAAACCGACAACTAGGGAGGGAGCCAGACATCGACCACCATATTACTGGAGGACCTGTCACCTTACCAGGTACCACGCCTAACGACTGGTTGCTTTGTGTCTTGAACTTGTGCTTGGCTGCTCTTAGCAAGGGTATTTCTTCTTGTATTACTGAGTTAACCCTTCTGAAGTAGTGCAGCTTCATACCCCTTTATGCTACACAGACCTTAGTTCTTTAGATATGCCAGAATGAACTTTGAATAACTTCAGACCAGACTCATGATGGTTAAAGTAACTTTACTGAACAGGTTGCAGCATATAGTTCAATATAAACTCTCCACCCAGGCATACCTCTGTGAGGCGAGAGTCCATTATGGCATTGTTTATGACTTGGATGTCTCCGAAAGTCCCAGTGTCTTTAGCAGCAGACCCCATTCCGCAAACAGAACCAACCAGTAAAGGAAGATGAACCAAGAACCCTGGGCCTCAGCCTCCACCCTTTTTATAGCATAGGTGGGCTGGCTATTAACAAAAGCCCGGGAACTGAACTTACAGAAGTTAAACCTTTCCCCCAGCCTGGGCAAGCCGCAAGTTTACTAGAACCTAACACACTTCAAGAGTCCACACAAGGATAACATAGCTTCAGGTTGAGAGCATCCTACGATCCGCCAATAGATGTGCTTTCCCGGCTCGCAAAGTATATAAGATAGGATGGCTGCACACTCCACTGGAAACACCAATTCTTTATTGAAGTTTATTGAAAGACAGTTCAACCCGCCTACACCCTGATCAATCAAAATTGAGTCTACATCGATGGTTAGGGAAGTTATTGCTAGTCAACTGTTTGCACATTTGATTGTTTTTATCGAATCGTAAATTGATCAGATAAAAAGATGAAAGCGTATGTGGACTCCTTAGAGTTTAGTGTTTACAACTTAAAAAATATCTAAACCAAAGGACAAAACATATTATATATTGCCTATTAGATGAGATAGCTTTCTTTTTTCAGTCTTTTTTTTCACCTTTATTTTACCTGGTGATCTTGCCAGTAATGCACTTCATGTCCTAAAGTGACAATGTTTACTCACTGTACTGAATCTGTGGAGCAGCATTGTCAACCTAGGATAGGAAGGGTGTTGGAACTACAGAAGACCTGTTCTGCAATCCTAGCACTTTCTAATAATATATTCCAATAATATAATAATACACAGTTTCTAAAAATATTGTTTAGGTAAGACTGCAGTGGTCACAGGACAGCAATAGATTTTTGGCTAGGTCAACACGTATCGAACAGAATAACAAAACATTTTCAATTGTATTTTTGAAAGCCAAACTCCAGCTAATTTGTAAGGCCCCTTTCACACTGGGGCGGTTTTCAGGCGGTACATCGCTAAAAATAGCGCCTGCACACCGGCTGAAAAAAACGGCCCCATTCACTCCAGTGTGAAAGCCGGCGGGCTTTCACACTGGAGCGGTGCGCTAGCAGGACGGCAAAAAAAGTCCTGCTAGCAGCATCTTTGGAGCGGGATAGGAGCGGTGTATTCACCGCTCCTATACTGCTCCTTCCCATTGATTTGAATGGGACACCGCGGTAATACCGCCGCAAAGCGCCGCTACGGCGGCGCTCTGCGGGCAATTTTAACCCTTTTTCGGCCGTTCGCGGGGGGTAAAATCGCACCGCGAGCGGCCAAATTCCACGGGAAAAACGACGGTAAAGCAGCGCTAAATATAGCGCTGCTTTACCGTCACCGCGGCTCCTGCCCCAGTGTGAAAGGGGCCTTAGAGTTGAGAAGAAGTAAAATCAGCTTTTTTTATTCTGTTTGTGGTCATATGTGTCCCTGTGATGCCTGTACGAGAACTCAGAGGGGACAAGGAAAGGGAAGGGGGGGAGGTTGTTGGGCAGTCATTAGTGTAGCAGGGAGGAACACATATA
Source organism: Lithobates sylvaticus (assembly GCA_028564925.1). Lineage (NCBI taxonomy): Eukaryota > Metazoa > Chordata > Amphibia > Anura > Ranidae > Lithobates > Lithobates sylvaticus. The sequence goes on from CM053028.1 coordinate 485,295,899, forward strand.
CAGAACTGTGCAAGAGTTTTAGGCAGGCGTGGAGAAATGCTGTTAAGTAAGAATGCTTTCAAATGTATATATTTTAATTGTTTATTTTTTATCAGTTTACAAAATGCAAACTGAGAGAAGAAAAATCAAAATCAAATCAATGTGTGACTACCCTTGTGTTCTTGCACACTTTGTACACTTGCAAGAAGTCAGGGATTTTGTAGGATTAGAGACATGTGTATAATTAACCAATTATAAGAAACAGGTGCTAATGATCATCAATTTCATATGTAGGTTGAAACACAGTCATTAACTGAAACAGAACTAGCTATGTAGGAGGGTTAAAACTGGATGAGGAACAATCAAACTCTGCTACTAAGGTGAGGTTGTGGAAGACAGTCTCATGCCACAGGTCATACACCATGACAAGACTGAGCAAAACAACAAGACACAAGGTAGTGTAGTTATACTGCATCAGCAATGTCTCTCCTAGGCAAAGATTTCAAAGCAGACTGGGATTTAAAGCTGTGCTGTTCAAGCTCTTTTGAAGAAGCACAAAGAAATGGGCAATGTTGAGGACCGTAGACACAGTGGTCAGCAAAGGAAACTTAATGCAGCAGATGAAAGACACATCATGCTTACTTCCCTTCAACATCAGAAGATATCCAGCAGTGCCATCAGAACAGAACAGGTGGAAACCAGTGGGACCCAGGTACACCCATCTACTGTCCTGAGAAGTCTGGCATGAAGCGGTCTTCATGGAAGAATTAAGGCCAACAAGCCATACCTATGTATAGATATTAAGAAACCTTATAAATACTTTTTTCCCCTTTTTTATAAGTCATCACATCATCTCTGTCCTCAGCTGCATAAGGGGCTTAGTGAGCTGGAGGAGAAGAAACAGGAGCACACTGGTCTTCCAAGTGAATGGCTGTGCAGGGGGGTGTCCGCCAGTCAGGCTGTACTCTTTGCATAGCCAGAAAACTGGCCATGCTATGAAGGATACCTTTTAACACAGGATACTTTTTAACACAGGTTAATGGCACAACAGGCACATATTAGGAGTATGAAATGTTGGGGTAATGTGACATTTAGGAGGCAGTAAAAAAGTTGTGCACTGCATGTTGTTACCGCCCCAAGTGCAAGTATAAACTTAGCCACTTTTTAGAAATAAATACACATTTTTGTTCAGATGTCCCCTACGAATAACTCTGGAAACATGAGCTCTGTGGCATACTGTGCAGAACTATGGTTCTGTATGTTCCTGTGCATAAGAAAAATCCTAAGAATTATTTTCTTGCTAGCCGCTACATTTTTCTTACATCAAATGTTGCCATGGTGACCAGTCGGAACACTGACAATACAGCCACAATTTCACCGGTGCTCTATGTTATTATCGGTTTCAAAAATAGCAAATGTTCTTAAAAGTCTAGTTTGAGACAAAATCAGCTACTGATGGTATTCCTGATTAAGGATGGGCCCGGTGCTCGATGCGAACCCACGTTCGCATCGAGCACCGGGCGTTCGCTCGCTCGGCGAGCCCAGAACTATTTTGGCCGCTCGCATCACGTTCGTGTGTTGCGAGCGGCCCCGCAATGCATTGCGGCCGGCGCGGCCGACGCAGTGCATTGCTGGCTGATGATTGGCCAAGCATGCACTGTGACCCCGCATGCTTGGCCAATCACAGCCCCGGAAACTCGAAGAGCCATAATTGGCTACAGGCAGGACGCCTGTAGCCAATTACAGCTCAGGGGCTGTAGTACACGCCCCCCCCTATAAAACGCCGCCACGCCGTCTGCGCCGGTCACATGCTGTTCCGGCGCAGATTGAGCAGGCTGTTCCTGTGACACTCTGCTGCATTTAGATAGATAGAGAGAGAGATTCACTTGCAGAGATTGAGTTAGATAGATTCAGTTACAAAGATTGATTGACAAAGAGGGGCTTGTAGTGTGCTCGTGGCAGGCAGGCAGAGCTCCTATATTTTGTTACCAGAAGCACCTATAGGACTTGTAGTGTGTTCGTGGCAGGCAGGCAGAGCTCCTATATTTTGTTACCAGAAGCACCTATAGGACTTGTAGTGTGTTAGTGGCAGGCAGGCAGAGCTCCTATATTTTGTTACCAGAAGCACCTATAGGACTTGTAGTGTGTTAGTGACAGGCAGGCAGAGCTCCTATATTTTGTTACCAGAAGCACCTATAGGACTTGTAGTGTGTTAGTGGCAGGCAGGCAGAGCTCCTATATTTTGTTACCAGAAGCACCTATAGGACTTGTAGTGTGTTAGTGACAGGCAGGCAGAGCTCCTATATTTTGTTACCAGAAGCACCTATAGGACTTGTAGTGTGTTAGTGACAGGCAGGCAGAGCTCCTATATTTTGTTACCAGAAGCACCTATAGGACTTGTAGTGTGTTAGTGGCAGGCAGGCAGAGCTCCTATATTTTGTTACCAGAAGCACCTATAGGACTTGTAGTGTGTTAGTGGCAGGCAGGCAGAGCTCCTATATTTTGTTACCAGAAGCACCTATAGGACTTGTAGTGTGTTAGTGACAGGCAGGCAGAGCTCCTATATTTTGTTACCAGAAGCACCTATAGGACTTGTAGTGTGTTAGTGGCAGGCAGGCAGAGCTCCTATATTTTGTTACCAGAAGCACCTATAGGACTTGTAGTGTGTTCGTGGCAGGCAGGCAGAGCTCCTATATTTTGTTCCCAGAAGCACCTATAGGACTTGAAGTGTGTTAGTCCCATCACACACACAGAGCTATATTTTCTTCCCAGAAGCACCTATAGGACTTGAAGTGTGTTAGTCCCATTACACACAAAGAGCTATACTTTGTTCCCAGAAGCACCTATAGGACTTGAAGTGTGTTAGTCCCATTACACACACAGAGCTATATTTTCTTCCCAGAAGCACCTATAGGACTTGAAGTGTGTTAGTCCCATTACACACACAGAGCTATATTTTCTTCCCAGAAGCACCTATAGGACTTGAAGTGTGTTAGTCCCATTACACACACAGAGCTATATTTTCTTCCCAGAAGCACCTATAGGACTTGAAGTGTGTTAGTCCCATTACACACACAGAGCTATATTTTGTTCCCAGAAGCACCTATAGGACTTGAAGTGTGTTAGTCCCATCACACACACAGAGCTATATTTTCTTCCCAGAAGCACCTATAGGACTTGAAGTGTGTTAGTCCCATTACACACACAGAGCTATATTTTCTTCCCAGAAGCACCTATAGGACTTGAAGTGTGTTAGTCCCATTACACACACAGAGCTATATTTTCTTCCCAGAAGCACCTATAGGACTTGAAGTGTGTTAGTCCCATTACACACACAGAGCTATATTTTCTTCCCAGAAGCACCTATAGGACTTGAAGTGTGTTAGTCCCATTACACACACAGAGCTATATTTTCTTCCCAGAAGCACCTATAGGACTTGAAGTGTGTTAGTCCCATCACACACACAGAGCTATATTTTGTTCCCAGAAGCACCTATAGGACTTGAAGTGTGTTAGTCCCATTACACACACAGAGCTATATTTTGTTCCCAGAAGCACCTATAGGACTTGAAGTGTGTTAGTCCCATTACACACACAGAGCTATATTTTCTTCCCAGAAGCACCTATAGGACTTGAAGTGTGTTAGTCCCATTACACACAAAGAGCTATACTTTGTTCCCAGAAGCACCTATAGGACTTGAAGTGTGTTAGTCCCATTACACACACAGAGCTATATTTTCTTCCCAGAAGCACCTATAGGACTTGAAGTGTGTTAGTCCCATTACACACACAGAGCTATATTTTGTTCCCAGAAGCACCTATAGGACTTGAAGTGTGTTAGTCCCATTACACACACAGAGCTATATTTTCTTCCCAGAAGCACCTATAGGACTTGAAGTGTGTTAGTCCCATTACACACACAGAGCTATATTTTCTTCCCAGAAGCACCTATAGGACTTGAAGTGTGTTAGTCCCATCACACACACAGAGCTATATTTTCTTCCCAGAAGCACCTATAGGACTTGAAGTGTGTTAGTCCCATTACACACACAGAGCTATATTTTCTTCCCAGAAGCACCTATAGGACTTGAAGTGTGTTAGTCCCATCACACACACAGAGCTATATTTTCTTCCCAGAAGCACCTATAGGACTTGAAGTGTGTTAGTCCCATTACACACACAGAGCTATATTTTCTTCCCAGAAGCACCTATAGGACTTGTAGTGTGTTAGTCCCATTACACACACAGAGCTATATTTTCTTCCCAGAAGCACCTATAGGACTTGAAGTGTGTTAGTCCCATCACACACACAGAGCTATATTTTGTTCCCAGAAGCACCTATAGGACTTGAAGTGTGTTAGTCCCATTACACACACAGAGCTATATTTTGTTCCCAGAAGCACCTATAGGACTTGAAGTGTGTTAGTCCCATCACACACACACAGAGCTATATTTTCTTCCCAGAAGCACCTATAGGACTTGAAGTGTGTTAGTCCCATTACACACAAAGAGCTATACTTTGTTCCCAGAAGCACCTATAGGACTTGAAGTGTGTTAGTCCCATTACACACACAGAGCTATATTTTCTTCCCAGAAGCACCTATAGGACTTGTAGTGTGTTCGTGGCAGGCAGGCAGAGCTCCTATATTTTGTTCCCAGAAGCACTTATAGGACTTGAAGTGTGTTAGTCCCATTACACACACAGAGCTATATTTTCTTCCCAGAAGCACCTATAGGACTTGTAGTGTGTTAGTGGCAGGCAGGCAGAGCTCCTATATTTTGTTACCAGAAGCACCTATAGGACTTGTAGTGTGTTCGTGGCAGGCAGGCAGAGCTCCTATATTTTGTTCCCAGAAGCACTTATAGGACTTGAAGTGTGTTAGTCCCATTACACACACAGAGCTATATTTTCTTCCCAGAAGCACCTATAGGACTTGTAGTGTGTTAGTGGCAGGCAGGCAGAGCTCCTATATTTTGTTACCAGAAGCACCTATAGGACTTGTAGTGTGTTCGTGGCAGGCAGGCAGAGCTCCTATATTTTGTTCCCAGAGGCACCTATAGGACTTGAAGTGTGTTAGTCCCATTACACACACAGAGCTATATTTTCTTCCCAGAAGCACCTATAGGACTTGAAGTGTGTTAGTCCCATTACACACACAGAGCAATATTTTCTTCCCAGAAGCACCTATAGGACTTGAAGTGTGTTAGTCCCATCACACAGAGCTCCTCTATTTTCTTTGCATAAGCACCCACAGGACTTCTAGTGTGTTAGTGGCATCACACAGAGCTCCTATATATTCTTCTCAGCAGCACCCACAGGACTTCTAGTGTGTTAGTGGCATCACACAGAGCTCCTCTATTTTCTTTGCAGAAGCACCCACAGGACTTCTAGTGTGTTAGTGGCATCACACAGAGCTCCTCTATTTTCTTTGCAGAAGCACCCACAGGACTTCTAGTGTGTTAGTGGCATCACACAGAGCTCCTCTATTTTCTTTGCAGAAGCACCCACAGGACTTCTAGTGTGTTAGTGGCATCACACAGAGCTCCTCTATTTTCTTTGCAGAAGCACCCACAGGACTTCTAGTGTGTTAGTGGCATCACACAGAGCTCCTCTATTTTCTTTGCAGAAGCACCCATAGGACTTCTAGTGTGTTAGTGGCATCACACAGAGCTCCTATATATTCTTCTCAGCAGCAGCACCCACAGGACTTCTAGTGTGTTAGTGGCATCACACAGAGCTCCTCTATTTTCTTTGCAGAAGCACCCACAGGACTTCTAGTGTGTTAGTGGCATCACACAGAGCTCCTCTATTTTCTTTGCAGAAGCACCCATAGGACTTCTAGTGTGTTAGTGGCATCACACAGAGCTCCTATATATTCTTCTCAGCAGCACCCACAGGACTTCTAGTGTGTTAGTGGCATCACACAGAGCTCCTATATTTTCTTTGCAGAAGCACCTATAGGACTTCTAGTGTGTTAGTGGCATCACACAGAGCTCCTCTATTTTCTTTGCAGAAGCACCCACAGGACTTCTAGTGTGTTAGTGGCATCACACAGAGCTCCTCTATTTTCTTTGCAGAAGCACCCATAGGACTTCTAGTGTGTTAGTGGCATCACACAGAGCTCCTATATATTCTTCTCAGCAGCACCCACAGGACTTCTAGTGTGTTAGTGGCATCACACAGAGCTCCTATATTTTCTTTGCAGAAGCACCTATAGGACTTCTAGTGTGTTAGTGGCATCACACAGAGCTCCTCTATTTTCTTTGCAGAAGCACCCACAGGACTTCTAGTGTGTTAGTGGCATCACACAGAGCTCCTATATTTTCTTCTCAGCAGCACCCACAGGACTTCTAGTGTGTTAGTGGCATCACACAGAGCTCCTATATTTTCTTTGCAGAAGCACCTATAGGACTTCTAGTGTGTTAGTGGCATCACACAGAGCTCCTATATTTTCTTCTCAGCAGCACCCACAGGACTTCTAGTGTGTTAGTGGCATCACACAGAGCTCCTATATTTTCTTTGCAGAAGCACCCATAGGACTTCTAGTGTGTTAGTGGCATCACACAGAGCTCCTATATTTTCTTCTCAGCAGCACCCACAGGACTTCTAGTGTGTTAGTGGCATCACACAGAGCTCCTATATATTCTTCTCAGCAGCACCCACAGGACTTCTAGTGTGTTAGTGGCATCACACAGAGCTCCTATATTTTCTTTGCAGAAGCACCCATAGGACTTCTAGTGTGTTAGTGGCATCACACAGAGCTCCTATATTTTCTTCTCAGCAGCACCCACAGGACTTCTAGTGTGTTAGTGGCATCACACAGAGCTCCTATATTTTCTTTGCAGAAGCACCTATAGGACTTCTAGTGTGTTAGTGGCATCACACGGAGCTCCTATATTTTCTTCTCAGCAGCACCCACAGGACTACCGACTACAATGGCTGGAAGACCGCCAAGGGGAGGCAGAGCGTGCAGAGCCAAGAACACAGGGCAGACAGTCTCTGTTTCTAGTGGACGTGGCCGTGGACGTGGACGTGGTCGTGCATCGTCATCAGCACGTGGCCATGGGACACGCGCGTCTTTGTTTTCGGCAGCTGGACATGTGGAGCCGCATCATGCTGAAGGCTTGGTAGAATGGATGACCAAGCCCTCCTCATCCTCCTCATCCTCTCTCACCCAGGCTCAGGGTACTGACAGAGCATCATCAGCCACCCCTTCCCTAGACCCACCATGTCCTCCTGAGGAGTCCCCCGAACTCTTTGAGCACAGTGTTGGGTACATGCTCCAGGAGGATGCCCAACGATTCGAAGGCTCGGATGACGATACCCAGCTTGAGGAATCTGGCAGTACAGTTCCACCAGCTGCAGCTTACTGCCAGGTTTGCTCTAGTGGTGAAGAGGGAGGGGATGATGAGGTCACTGACTCCACGTGGGTGCCTCAAGGGAGAGAGGATGAGGAGGAGGACGAGGAGGAGGAGGATGCGGCGTCACATGTCCAACGAGGCAGGATGCCCCCTGGAGGCCAGGTAGAGGCCAGCACAGCAACTGTACAACACCGCAGAGCTCCGCCTGTGCAGGGCGCTGCCTCTGCACGTTATCAGAAAAGTTCTTTGGTGTGGGCCTTTTTTGAGACGAGTGCAGCAGATCGCACCACTGCTATTTGCAATATTTGTCTCAAGCGTATCTCGCGTGGCCAAAACATCAGCCGCTTGGGCACGACAAGCATGACCAGACATATGGCGACCTGCCATGCAGCTCGTTGGCAGGCACACATAAAAGACCCACACCAAAGAACTAAGCGGACCTCTCCTTGCTCCTCCTCAGCTGGGATCTCCATCCCCACTACACCTTCAGTCCTCTCTGAAAGCTGCTCTGAGAGGACTGAAGGTGTAGAATTCGGTGTGTCACAACCAAGTACTTGCAGTACACCGACGTCCGAATGCAGCAGGCAAATTTCCCTGCCCCAGCTGCTGGACCGTAGAAAGAAGTACACTCCCAGCCATCCACATGCCCAGCGGTTGAATGCTAGCCTTGCTAAATTGCTAGCACTTCAACTGCTGCCTTTTCAGTTGGTAGACTCGGCCCCCTTCCGTGAGTTTGTTCAATGTGCGGTTCCTCAGTGGCAGGTTCCCAAACGCCACTTTTTCTCGCGGAAGGCGATTCCGTCTCTCTACCGGCATGTGGAGGGCAATGTCCATGCCTCGCTGGACAGGGCGGTCAGCGGTAAGGTGCATATTACCGCTGACTCATGGTCCAGCAGGCATGGACAGGGACGGTACCTTTCTTTCACGGCCCATTGGGTCACTCTATTGGCAGCTGGGAGGGATGCAGGACAAGGTGCAGTAGTGTTGGAGGTTGTTCCGCCACCACGCCTCCAAAACGCGACTACTGCTACTGGTTGTGACACACCTCTCTCCTCCACCCCCTCCTCTTCTTCTTCCTCCAGTGCTCTGTCCTTGGAACCAGCGGTGCTCCGTAGGCGTACAAGGGGCTACGCAAGTACGCAGGCAAAAAGATGCCATGCCGTGCTTGCGCTGGTGTGTTTGGGGGACAGGAGCCACACTGGGCCAGAGGTTCTGGCAGCTCTGCAGGGGCAGGCCGAGAGGTGGTTGACGCCACGTCAGCTTAAGCCAGGAATGGTCGTTTCTGACAATGGCACCAACCTCCTCTCCGCCCTGCGACAGGGGCAGCTCACCCATGTGCCCTGCATGGCTCACGTCCTCAACCTGGTGGTGCAGCGGTTCTTGGGCAGGTTCCCAGGCTTACAGGATGTCCTGAGGCAGGCCAGGAAAGTCTGTGTGCATTTCCGCCGATCTTATAATGCCAGTGCTCGGCTGACTGAGCTGCAAAAGGAGCTGAACCTGCCCAAGAACCGCCTAATATCTGACATGCCCACCAGGTGGAACTCAACGTTGGCCATGCTGCAGCGACTGCACACGCAGCAGAGGGCCATCAATGAGTACCTTTGCGACTACGGCACCAGGACAGGGTCAGGGGAGCTTGGGTTTTTTTCCCCACGTCAGTGGAGCATGATCAGGGATGCATGCACTGTCCTCTCACCATTTGAGGAGGCCACGAGGATGGTGAGCAGTGACAGTGCATGCATCAGTGACACTGTCCCTCTTGTCCACCTGTTGGAGCATACGCTGCGTGGGATAATGGACAGGGCACTTGAGGCAGAACAGAGGCAGGAAGAGGAGGACTTCCTTGCCTCTCAAGGCCCCCTTTATCCGGACAGTGTTCCTTCTGTCCCACCCATCACACAGGAAGAGGATGAGGAGGAGGAGGAGGAGGAGGAGGAGGAGGATTGTGTGAGCATGGAGGTGGAGCCTGGCACTCAGCATCAGCAGCAGCAGTCTTTTAGGGATGATGTACAGTCCCAACAAGCCAGTGGACTTGTACGTGGCTGGGAGGAGGTGGCTGGCGATCATGTCATCCTCAGTGACCCAGAAGACTCCGGACCGAATGCCTCAGCTAACCTACGCTGCATGGCCTCCCTGATCCTGCAAAGCCTGCGGAAGGATCCTCGTGTTCTTCGGATCAAGGAGAGGGACCATTACTGGCTGGCCACTCTCCTTGATCCGCGGTACAAGGGTAAGGTTGCGGACCTTATCTTGCCGTCGCAGAGGGAGCAGAGGATGAGACATCTCAGGGAGGCCTTGCAGAAAGGTCTGTGCAACGCGTTCCCAGAAACTGGGAGGCTACAAACTCCTGGTCCTGGGCGACGAGTTGCTGAGGCTTCGGTCAGTGGCAGAAGGAGCGGTGGGGAAGGTGGACGTCTGACCGATGCGTTCAGACAATTTTTTAGTCCGCAGCCCCAAGGTATGATCGGTTCCAGCAACCATCGCCAGCGTCTGATATACATGGTGCAGGAATACCTTGGGGCAAGGTCAGACTTGGACACCTTTCCCACCGAAAATCCTCTGGCTTACTGGGTCCTGAGGATGGATCACTGGCCAGAGCTTGCACAGTATGCAATTGAGCTACTGGCCTGTCCTGCCTCCAGCGTTCTTTCCGAACGCACATTCAGTGCTGCTGGAGGATTTGTGACTGATCATAGGGTGCGCCTGTCCACCGCCTCGGTTGATCGACTGACATTCATCAAAATGAATCAGTCTTGGATCACCACCAGCTACCAGGCACCTGAGGCGGATATAACCGAATAATTTTTAATGTCACATCCCTTCAAGACTGCCTATGCTGATGCTGAGTGACTGTCCTCTTATGTTCACTGACTATCCTCTTCCTCCTCCTCAATGATCCATGCCACAGCACCAGTGCCTAAGGCACAATTTTTCAGCCCCTGTTTAACAGGGGCGTGTACTTACAATTTTTTAAAAAAATGCTTCGCAACACGTGTGACTGCTGTGCTCCAAGTACAGTCTCTGTGAGGGCCGTGTTGCAGTGTTGTGGCACCAGCACCAGTGCCTAAGGCACAATTTTTCAGCCCCTGTTTAACAGGGGCGTGTACTTACAATTTTTTAAAAAAATGCTTCGCAACACGTGTGACTGCTGTGCTCCAAGTACAGTCTCTGTGAGGGCCGTGTTGCAGTGTTGTGGCACCAGCACCAGTGCCTAAGGCACAATTTTTCAGCCCCTGTTTAACAGGGGCGTGTACTTACAATTTTTTAAAAAAATGCTTCGCAACACGTGTGACTGCTGTGCTCCAAGTACAGTCTCTGTGAGGGCCGTGTTGCAGTGTTGTGGCACCAGCACCAGTGCCTAAGGCACAATTTTTCAGCCCCTGTTTAACAGGGGCGTGTACTTACAATTTTTTAAAAAAATGCTTCGCAACACGTGTGACTGCTGTGCTCCAAGTACAGTCTCTGTGAGGGGTTGCAGTGTTGTGGCACCAGCACCAGTGCCTAAGGCACAATTTTTCAGCCCCTGTTTAACAGGGGCGGGTAATTACAAATCTTGATCTAATAGTTCACAGCAGGGCCCATTCCTGCGCCCACCAAGAGTAACTATGAGGGCCTACAGTCTTGTGGCAACACCGTCCACCACCACCGCCAAAGGCCCAATTTTTCTGCCCTGTTCATCAGGTGCTTGCAATTACAAATCTTGATCTAATAACTCACAGCAGGGCCCATTCCTGCGCCCACCAAGAGTAACTGTGAGAGCTTACAGTCTTGTGGCAAAACCGTCCACCACCACCACCACCACCACCACCCCCCAATTTTTCTGCCCTGTTCAACAGGTGGATGCAATTACAAATCATGATCTATTAACTCACAGCAGGGCCCATTCCTGTGCCCACCAGTCTTGTGGCTACACCAACATCTAATAGGGCAAATTTCTGCAGAGTATATACGCCAGGCCCCTACTTTCAAACATCCAACTTACAAACGACTCCTACTTGCAAATGGAAAGAGAAAACAGGAAGTGAGAGGAAATCTACCCCTAGGAAGGGAAATTCTATCCTGTTAGATTTAATTTGGGAAAAAGGTATCTCCTCTCTACTGATACTTTATCACCAATCCTTGTTTCAATTAAAACCCCACTTTTCCAAAAACATTTATCATTGGGACGGAAAGTGAGGTGACATGTTCTGAACAGATGTGCAAAGACAGCAAATGTTACAGGGGTGATAACCCCTCCCTATGTTCTCCAAAAAGCTTAAAAATAGATTTTTTTGGGATGGAGCTACACTTCATAATGTACCTGTTCAGATTCTACTTAAGATCAAACCTAAAGCCGCAAGTGGTTTTAAATGGCTTCTTTTTTTCCTTTACAAATGTCATTTTGTGCAAGGACAGTTCTAAACACGGGAAACACATGCCACTTCACAGGCATACTTTGGACACCCCCCAGGTACCATATTTAAAGGAAAATGTCACTTTTTTTTTTTTTCACTTTATGCATCATTAAAATGACTGCTCCCGAAAAAACGTTAGTTTTTAAAAGTTCTTTTTGCATTGATATATGTCCCCTGGGGCAGGACCCGGGTCCCCAAACCTGTTTTATGACATTAACATGCATATTGGCTGTTGTAATTAGCACTTTTGATTTCGAACGTTCGCGTCCATTATAACGTATAGGGTTCGAAAATTCGCGCGAACTTTCGGTCCGTTCGAAGGTTCTGGTTCGAACCGAACCCGGGGGTGTTCGGCTCATCCCTATTCCTGATAAGGGAATAGGTTTATTAGCTTAAAGTTGATCCACAAGACAGTAGATTTGCAAGATGTTAAAGGTTTGTGGGAACTAAAGTAGATTTATAGTTAAACTGAGCTGGTATTCTTTGTGTTTCTATCAATCCTAATGAAGTGATAAATGGGCAGTTTAACCACTTCAATACTGGGCATTTTCACCCCCCTTCCTGTCCAGGTTAATTTTGAGCTTTCAGCGCTGTCACTCTTTAAATGACAATTGCATCGTCGTGCAACACTGTACCCATATGTCATTTTTATAATTTTTTGCTAAACAAATAAAAAAAGACCAACACATTTGAAAAAAATTATGTTTTTCTTTGTTTCTGTTATACAATATTGCAAATAAGTAATTTTTCTTCTTCACTGATGTGCGCTGATGAGGCTGCACTGATAGGCTGCATGGATGGGCACTGATGAGGCTGCACTGATGGGCACTGATGAGGCTGCACTGATGGGAACTGATGAGGTGGCACTGATGGGCACTGATGAGGCGGCACTGATGGGCACTGATAAGCAGCCCTGATGAGGCTGCACTGATAAGGCGGCACTGATATACTGCACTGATGGACACTGAGATGTTGCACTGATGGACACTGATATGCTATACTAATGGGGCTGCATTGATATTCAGGCCACTGATGATCAGTGCCCTGATTATAAGTGTAAATGTCCCCTGTAACTGGAAAGTGCTAAGTAAAGGAAATACAGATAACCAGCATTTGTTTACATTTACATGTGATCAGCTGTGATTGGACACAGCTAATCACATGGTAAAGAACCTACATCATTGGCACTTTACCCTGATTGGTGATGCACTGTGTCCGACACAGCTCACCAACGATCACTGCACTGCGTACCCCGAGGGGGAGGGGGGGTATGGTGCACCCAAGCCGGGCATCCAGTCAGGATGATAAAGCCACCGGCCGTCATTCTGCTATAAGCCAGGCGGGAAGGTGTTAAAATGCAACTTTTGCCAGGTTTAAATAGAGTGGGAAAAGGGTTAAAACATCTCTCTGTCTAAGGGCCCTTTGGGTAGATTTCAGTTCACATGCAGTTCTAGTAACAACAGGACCACTAGCAAAAAAAGAAAGTTTTGGCTGGAGGTACATTTTGATAAGTATATGCCTTTTTTTGTTGTTTCAGCAATTAAAGAAGAACAAGCACAATGAGTTGAGCCTTGTACAATAAAGTTGAGAGTGGAAAAGCATTGTGTGTACATAATCCTAATGAATTAAATTGTACATATATTTACTAATGTGTGCTAAAAATACAAAACTGGGGAGGAAAATTAGGGGTTGGGGGAGGAAAAGGAGGGGTGATATTTTGCATGAAGGTTTTGTACACCACTATAAATGTTGAGTAATAATGTTAGTGTGTTACAGTAAGGGGGAGTATATGTCTTCTGTGGTCATGTAGAACCTGTTGGGATTAAGCTCCCATTTCATTTAACATTCTTTATTTTCATTTTTCATAAAGGGACTCAGTGAAAGACAAGATATATACTGATACACTGTATTCAAAACTCCAAGCTTAGATCTTCAGAAAAAAATGTAGCATTGTATTTAACAGAGGAAATGTACAGGTGATAGGTTATAGAGAAAAAACACACTTCTCAAAGTTCCAGAGTTGGAGGTGAACTGTTGGAGCTCAAAACTTTTGAAGTTACACAACAACCGTATAAAATAAGTAATTATTTGGTCCTTCTGTTTTAAAATTTCACACACAAAGGAGAAGAGAAGAGAAGGAAAAGAGGAAGGAAAGGGGAGGGAGATTGGGAAGACAAGTGGGTAGAGGGACATATCCACATCTAAGAGCTGGATATATCAAAGTACAGGTATAAAAATAACTTAATTGTTTGTATCATTCAAAGATAGAGTTGAATTCTGGGGAGCAGGTATTTTCCACCCAGTAAAACCAGGTGTGCCTAAAGCCTACCATAGACGGTTCAAATCTCGGCAGGCGTGCACAATGACATAACGTGTCTATGACGTTACGTCATTGCACATGCCTGCTGACCAGAGTTTGGAGCCTGGTGCAGCCATTACAGTTTGCTACTTTTAAAAAAAGAAAATATTTTCGCTATATGAGGTTTTGTTGTTCTTGCCAATGCATTAATTGCCATTGTGTGTAATATCAATGCTAGTGCTTCAGCACTTTTTTAATTCGTTTTTTAACTAGCATGTGATCAGCTGTTAGCCAATGACAGCTGATCATGTGATGTAAACAGAAGATCGGTAATCAGTATTTTTTTCAGTATTCAGTATTTTTGTTTCCCTCATGCCATCAGTTCGAGGGAAAAAAAGCTGATCCTCAACTTCTGTCAGAAGGACATAGGTCCCTCACACAGTAAAACCATGGCTGCCTCATCTGTGCACACCAGTGCCACCTGCCAGTGCCCACCAATGCCCCCTACCAGTATCCACCAGTGACCACAAGTGCCATCTACCAGTGCCCACAGTGCCACCTACCTTTGCCCACCAGTGCCACCCATCAATGCCCACCAGTGCTGCTAATCAATGCCCATCAGTGCCTCATCATCAGTGCCATTGATCAGTGCTACCTATCAGTGTCACCTACCAGTGCCCATCGGTGCCCCCCATAAGTGCCTCTTATCAATGCCACCTATCAGTGCCCATCAGTGCCACCCATCAGTGCAGACCATCAGTGCCACCTATCGGTGCCCATCAGTGCCGCCTTATCAGTTCCCATCGGTGCAGCCTATTAGTGCCCATCAGTGCCGCCTCATAAGCGCACATCAAAGAAGGAGAAAAACTACCTGTTTTAAAAATGTTATAACAAACTATGAAACAGTTTTTTGTTTTTGTTTTAAATTTTTTGCTGACCAGGGGAGGAGACCGATCAGTGTTAGGAGCAAATGATCTGTTTCCTCTCCCCTGAGAGAACCGGGATTTGTGTGTTTCCACACACAGATCTCCATTCTCAATCTGTAATGAGCAATCGGTTCCAGGGACACGCTGCACCTGCTATATCATCTTAAAGAGCTATATATGCAGTATAGCTACGGCAATTAGCACACAGCCGTGCTAACCTGCCACAGTATAACTGTGGCGGCTGGTAGGCAAGCGGCCAAAGATATAAAAAAGGAAAGATATATATACTTAATATGTCCCCCCCCTCAATAAAAATACTGTATAAGAATTTTTGACCTCCACACATATTGACAGCAGCCTTTATGCTGCTTCTGTGACATGAACCAAAATGCACAGTTGTCCATTGTGGGAATGGTTTTCATGACTCCACCTACTAGCCTTAGAGTTTATGGAAAGACAGTATTACCACAACTACTAGTACTAACTACTGCTATCAGTGCTCTTTCAGTCTCTGTTATGGATTCACTAAAATTATTCACATAAATACTGTTTCTAAAAGTTGTTTTCTGCTGTCATACGATCGTCACACATATCTGCTGGTGAATAGGGATGAGCCGAACAACCAGGGCTGCTGATAGAAATCATGGGGCCCCGTACAACCTACCTGACGGGGCCCCCTTTAGCCCCACCCCTGGTCCCGCTCCTGATCCCACCATCAGCCCCATCCCTGGCCCTGCCCCTATACCGAGATATATACAGACAGCACCCCCCCCCCCCCACCAATTTAACACAACTAGAGGATGATCAAATGAAATAGAATCAGCATACAGAGGTTTACTTTTTCTGAGAGATATTAAAGGAACACTCTAACCACAATGACCACTTCAGTGATTTGAAGTGATCAAGGTGGTAGGAGTCAGTATGTGGGATGGCATGAATATACTAAGGTGGTCTAATGATTGGCTTCTAACAGGGAGGGCTACACAGAGATCAAAATTTGTCTGATCCCCGCTACACTGAATTTTGATGTGTGTGTGTGTACCCAGCTTTACTTAATTCCTTGCTTTAGATGGCTTCTTCCAGCGCTGACTGGTTCCCTACAGCGCCTGTGTATGTTTTACTGACTATGCTCAGTTGCTCACACTCCAGCACCCTTATCCTACCATACAGGCAGCGGCCGTGCGTTCATAAAGGGCGCAGGAGCGCCCCCCCCCCCCCCCTCTCCTGTCACTCGCTCTCTCACTCATTGCATGAATCTATCTATGGTTGCCGCTGCCGCCCCCTATTCATGTGCCTGGCCCCTTGTTGGGCGCCGGGCATATGAATTACAGCGGCTGGGTTTCTTTGGAAGCGCCTGATTAGAGCCATAGGCTCAAATAGGCTTCCTGATTAGAGCCATGGGCTCTAATAGGCTTCCAAAAGGGTAAACAGCGGGCGCACTGCTGTGCATTCGCTGATTACTCATTGGTGTGTTAGAGAACCAAATACATCGCTTCACTAACACTGACCCACCTCACAGCCAATCAGGTTGCTCAGGTCTGGTTACCTGTCACCTGATTTGCTGAAACAGGCGCCGCTATTGGACGCCTGATGGGAGGAGAGGACGGGAGAAGTGCAGGAGACGCATGAAGGACCCGCTTGTTGCCGTCACGCGCTGCCCCACAAGACAGGGTAAGCAGGCAGGGGGGCACACTGTCAGACTGGCAGCATTTGGCACACTGGTAGCATTGGGCACACTGGGGGCATTGGGCACACTGGTGGCATTTGGCACACTGGCAGCATTTGGCACACTGGCAGCATTTGATGGGCACAGTGGCAGTATTTTGGACAGTGGCAGCATTTAATGGGCACACTGGCAGTGTTTGATTGCACAGTGGCTGCGTTTGATGGGCACAGTTGAAGCGTTTGATGGGCACAGTTGCAGCTTTTGATGGCACAGTGGCAACATTTGATGGGCACAGTCGCAGCGTTTGATATTTGATAGGCAGTGGCAGCGTTTGATGGGCACAGTCGCAGCATTTGATGGGCACAGTCGCAGCGTTTGATGAGCAGTGGCAGCGTTTTGAACAGTTTGTTTGCGCCCCCCCCCCCCCAAATATTTTAGCACCAGCCGCCACTGCATACAGGGTTAATGTTCCTGTATGGTATGTGATGAGGCTGAGGTTTGGTGGAAGAAGAGGGCTCTGCAGCTGGTTGGAGCGTGGAAACGGGTAAGTGGAGTTTATCCCCCCCCCCCCACACACACTGCGAGATTGGACTTTATTTCATTTCCTGAAGATGGGCTGTATTATATACAAGTATAAACATTCTTTGCTGTTATTGCTCAACTTTATGAATATGTTAGGAATATACTGGGACTTTTCAGGTGCTACATAAATATATTCAACATACACATATATTAAAAAGAATGATTTTGTGAAATGCATCTGTGTGTAGTACCTGAAAAGCCCCATTATATTCCTAACATATTCAGGAATTTTGGTTTCACTTTCACCAGACCTGTCCTGCTGAGGTACAGGGCAAGTTTACAGCACAGATTTGTACAGAGGCAGAACAACGGTGATCACAGGAGAAGAATGTAGCGGGGTCGTTCCCCTTTTAGGGGAGAAGACTACAGTTCCCATAATTCCCCAGGCTCCCGGGAGGCTGGTTGTTTCCGCCCGAGCGGCTGCTGGGGGAAGTGATAAAAGGGAAGAGGAGAGACCGCCTCTTCCTCTTCTGACTGGGCTGGTGACGCAGACACTTCTGAGTGAGGAGACACCTGTGCGGACCGGGACTGCTGAAGGCCTGAAGCCTGGGCCTTGCAGCAGACGGAGAGAGACTCTCACCCCTCATTGTCAGCAGCAGCAGAGCGGAGACTTTTGCCCACAAACGGTCGGTCGGAGAGAGGACCGGAGCGCAGGGGCTGTGACGGAGGAGGCCGGACGCCGCCAGTGGAGGTCCCGGAGCTGAGGACGGTACCCCGGAGTGGTGAGCGAGCTGAAAGGCTCATCCTACACTGTTACTTTCCCTTCTATGCCTATTGAACTGCCAAGGCACAATTACCTCAGAGCAGCAGATTGTTTCTTTCTTGTGGATTACAAACACACCATTTAAAAGCTACATGTGCACCACCTCTACAGTTCTCTTGCCGGTGAAGAATACTGTATTTTCTCAAGGACTGAGCTCTATTGCTAGGGATCAGGCCTGGTCCGTTAGGTAGGCGCAGTTAGATTTGTTGCACCTCAGGGGTGCATAGCAGACGGTCGCTACACTTGGTGTTCCGTTTCCCATTGCTGTCCAGGCCCACATATGTGTACATGTTTATAGCACATACTGCAGGGACCTGTTCATGTGTATTGTAAGTCAAATGTTTAAATGCATGTTACTATTGCTTTTCATATCACTAAAGTAAAGACAGTTATTTCAGTAAGCAGTCTGCCTGTGAGTTTGACTCCATTACACTTAAAGTATAAGTGATATTTATATGTGCATAGATACATACCCCTTGATTAACTGTGCCAGAGCGGGTAGAGCAAATTGCCGGGGGGTTGGTGGAGCTGTACTCAGGGACCCAAAACAAACTTGCGGCCCTCTTAACTGGGGGTATCGCTACACGTGGGGGCTCGTAATCCGGGATCCTGCGACAGCGGGAAAAGCCGCCAGAAGGTACCGGCATGGACCCGATAGAAGTGGGACGGTGGTACACACTATGGGGCACTGATCCAGCCGCAGCAGCAGTCATTGAACTGCCAGGGATATGGCAGGAAGAGGCAGTCAAGCAGCTCATAATGTCATTATCCTCAGGCCACAAGTCACGGATAATGGATATGAGAAATGATGCCGGGTATACATACGCCCTAGTAGAATGGAGAATTGAGACTCCAGAGCAGTTCAGGAGCCAAAGCATACGAGCATTGGATGGTCAGACCTATCAATTGCTGCATGCGCTGCCGCGCAAGGGAGACTGTTCTCCAGTGAAAACTATGCTATCCCCAAAGAAGGAAGAGCAGAAGGACGCGGAAAGTCCCGCACCCGCACAGACCACTCTTAGTGCAGAACTGTGCGCTGTCCTAGGGGAAATTGTGACTCAGTGCAGAAGAGACCCCGGGGATTACCCGATGTCGGGATACAGGAAACTCCGGATGTTTTCAGGAAGGAAACCTGTACCCTCGGGGGAAGAGGGATTTGAAGAGTGGTTAGATGGTGCCACGCAGGCCTTAGAAGAATGGGAGGTCCCAGAAGGTAGAAAGAAGCAAAGGATTGTTGAGAGCCTAAAAGGGCCTGCCTTAGAGGCCATACGCAACCTGAAGACAAGCAAGAAGGATTGCACTGCACAGGATTACATAGACATCCTGGAAAGTGTGTTTGGTGGGACAGAGAAAATCACGGAGCTTACCTATCAACTGGAACACTGTTACCAGAAGACAGGGGAGAAGCTATCGGAGTACATGGGACGTATAGACAAGATCCTGCATAGGATTATCCTGAAGAAGGGGATAGATCCGGGGAAGGTAGATGAAGCCCGTGCCCAGCAGGTGATGAGGGGAGCCCAACCCCTAGACCCTGTCGCACTAGTACTACGTACCCGACAGGATGGGAAGAGCCTGGACTACCCCGATCTCATTCGAATGGTCAGAGAAGAAGAGGCCATGTTGGAAGAGAAACAGGAAAAGCAAGTGATGGGGTCTACAAAACTTCCAGTGGCCACGGTCAGGTCGGCCTTAACCCCTGAAAGAGAGACAGAAGTAGATGCCCTAAAGTTGCAGATGTCCCAGATGATGGAGATACTGACGTCTCTGGTGGCAAAAGAGACGCCCAGTCCCAAGAAAGAAGCAAGCAGGAGGGAATTATTTCCAACTGTTTCAGCACCAGCATCCCCACCTGACTACGGGGAGATGATCTGTTTTAACTGTGGGGGAATTGGCCATATTGCAGCTGTATGTTCCAGTCCCAAGAGGAAGAAAACAGATAGCCGCCAGCCGGCGGGAAACGCCAAAGGGCCCCGGTGAAGGAGTCAACCGGGTGCCCATCGCCTTCAGTGAGCAACAAGAAGTATAACGGGAAAAGAAAGCGAGGAGATCAAACCCCTCAAAAGGGACCCAGGGTTCCTCAACCAAGGTACACCCCAGAGAAAGGGGGCAAGACCCCTCCGAAGAGACACAGAACTCCCAAGCGAGAACCCTTAAAAGTGAGAGATAACAATGTCCCTCAACGGGTTCACACTCCCATAAAGAGGGAGAAAATTAATGCATACCAGGCTCAGGAAAGAATCAAGCGCAAATCCAGTGCTTGTAAAGAAAAGAGTCCAAAGAAGAAGACAGCATCAACTCGGCCCTACCCAGAAGAGTTGGTTGGTCCATCCCCTACTGTACCCATCCAAGTGGAAGGAGTGTACACTCAGGCCCTCCTGGACACTGGAGCACAAGTGACCCTATTGTACAGGGACTTCTATGACAGATACCTGAGTCATCTGCCCATACAGAAGATAGAAGAGTTGGAGATATGGGGATTGGGAACTCAGAGTTTCCCCTATGATGGATACCTACCCATACGATTGACCTTTGACCCATCTGTGGCTGGAAAGGCTGAAGTGTTCGACACCCTGGCAGTGGTGTGCCCTCGCCCGCCTGGAACCAGCAAGACCTCCCTGATCATAGGGACGAACACGGATCTAGTCAGAAGGCTCCTGACCCCCCTTGTACAGAAGCAGAATCTTTCAGCTCCCAAGATCCATCCCATGCTGAAGGCGGCCTACCAGCGGTTGGTCCTAGAGCAGAAGACCCCAAGTGAGGGGATAGGAAGGGTATGGAGGCTTGGAAAAGAAGGAGCGGTGTTACAGCCTGGAGAGGTGACCTGCCTGAGGGCCACGGTGAAACTTAATTGGGAGCAGCCTGGCCCCTTTGTAATGCTAGAATCTGACCCAATGGAGGGTCACTCAGGCCTGGAAGTGATCCCAGAAGTGATCTCAATCAAGGCCCTGAAGAAGGCTAGAGGAAGAGTCCCTGTCAGTGTAAGGAACCCCACGGAGCGGCCCGTGGAGATCCCTGCCAGGATGCTTCTGGGACAGGTGAGTCCTGCTGTCCCAGTTGGCTGGTCAGAAGTGAAGGGGACGGGTGAAGGAGAAGATGTTTGGAAGAAACTCTCCATGGAAAACCCAAACCTACCTGAAGCTTGGAAAGAGAGAGCCAAGGCCCAGCTGACCAGATGGGAGAAGATTTTCTCTAAAGATGAGTTTGATGTGGGGTGTGCGAGGAGTGCCACCCATCGAATCCGCATGCAAGAGGACAAGCCATTCAGAGAGAGAGTCAGGCGAGTCCCGCTAGCAGATCTGGAGGATCTGAGGGAGCAGCTTGCGGAACTGAAGAAGACGGGAGTGATTAGGGAGTCCAGAAGCCCCTATGCCTCCCCAATAGTGGTGGTCAGGAAGAAGAATGGGTCATTGAGGCTCTGCATTGACTACAGAACTCTCAACAGGAGGACCATTCCTGACCAGTACACCACGCCAAGGATAGAGGATGCCTTACAGAGTTTATCTGGAGCTAAGTGGTTCAGTGTGATGGACCTCAAGAGTGGGTACTATCAAATCCCCATGCATCCAGAAGATAGAGAAAAGACTGCCTTCATAACCCCAGTAGGGTTCTTTGAGTTCAACAGGATGCCTCAGGGCCTATCTGGAGCTCCTGCTACATTTCAACGCCTTATGGAAAGGACAGTTGGAGACATGAACCTCATAGAAGTCCTTGTGTACCTGGACGATGTCATTGTTTTTGGAAAAACTTTGGAAGAACATGAAGCCAGATTGGAGAAAGTATTGAAGAGGCTCAGTGAAGAGGGACTCAAACTTTCCCCCGAGAAGTGTCGGTTCTATCAGTCTTCTGTGAACTATCTGGGACACATAGTGTCTGAAAAAGGAGTGGCTACAGACCCTGAGAAGTTGGAGGCAGTTACTTCGTGGCCAAGACCCACAACAGTTACAGAACTTCGGTCTTTCTTGGGGTTCTGCTCCTACTACCGCAGGTTTGTGGATGGGTTTGCCCGCATTGCAAAACCCCTAAACGAGCTGCTCAAGACAGAAGGAGAGGAAGATGGATTGGGGCCTAGGAGGCCCGGTGAGTCGGTTCAAGACCAATGGAACTCAAGGTGTGAAGAGGCTTTCAGAACCTTGAAGAGAAGTCTCACCACAGCCCCAGTTTTGGCCTATGCTGACCCCACTAGACCATATGAGCTACATGTTGATGCCAGCCATGAGGGCCTAGGTGGAGTACTCTACCAGGAGTATGAAGACCAGCTACGACCAGTGGCCTATGTGAGCCGGAGCCTGACCCCCTCCGAGAAGAACTACCCCACCCACAAGTTGGAGTTCTTAGCCCTCAAATGGGCAGTAGTTGACAAACTGAAAGACTATCTTTATGGGGCCGAGTTTACTGTAAAAACAGATAACAACCCCTTGACCTATCTATTCACCACCGCCAAGCTGGATGCAACTGGACACAGATGGTTGGCGGCGTTGTCTGGATTCAATTTCAGCCTCAAGTACAGGCCAGGGGCTGGAAATAGGGATGCAGATGCCCTGTCCCGAAGATCCCATGTCATGGTCGATGATTGGGAAGACTGGACCCAAGTGGCACCAGAAGGAGTGCGAGCCCTTTGTCAGGGGGCTGAACTCCAAGCCAGAGGAGGATCCAGAGCCGAAGAGATAGGAGTTACCACAGTGGGAGTCCCAAAGTGTTACTGTGGGGTAACTCAACTAGAAGAAGAGTGCCTACCGAAGCTGTCCAAGAAAGAGTTAAGGTGTGACCAATTGGAAGACCCCATGGGGAAATTGGTCCTGGAGGCACTGGAAAACAAGAGTCCAGAGGGACTTCGACTTCACCCTTCCAAAGAGGCTCGCCTACTGAGGAGAGAGTTGGACAAATTACAGGTGCATCAGGGAGTGGTCTACCGAAGGGGCCCCTCTGATAGCTCAGAAGATAAGTGGCAGTTGTTTCTCCCCGAAAAGCATCGAGAGACTGTGCTGATTGCCTTACATGACCAGCATGGTCACTTGGGAGCAGAGAGAACCTTCCAACTTGTCAGAGACCGGTTTTATTGGCCCTGCATGAGGGCCGAAGTGGAGGAGTATTGCCATTCCTGTGCAAGATGCATTCAGAGGAAGACTTTACCCCATCAAGCTGCCCCAATGGGCCATCTACAGAGTCAAGGCCCAATGGATCTGGTATGCATTGATTTTCTCTGCCTCGAACCCGATTTGAGTGGATTGGGAAATGTTCTGGTGATAACCGACCATTTCACCCGTTATGCTCAGGCTTTCCCAACCAAGGACCAGAAGGCCTCTACAGTGGCTAAGGTACTTCTGGAGAAGTACTTTGTTCATTATGGACTACCACAGAGAATCCATTCAGACCAAGGAAGGGACTTTGAGAGTCGCCTGATCAGGAAGCTACTAGATTCTCTGGGAGTAGAGAAGACTAGAACTACACCATATCACCCTCAAGGTGATGCCCAGCCTGAAAGGTTCAACAGGACCCTATTGAACATGTTGGGAACTTTAGAAACAGAGAAGAAGCAACATTGGAGTCAACACATTTCAGCTCTGGTGCATGCTTACAACTGTACGACCAGTGATGTGACAGGTTTCTCTCCTTACCGACTTATGTTTGGGAGAGAAGCAAGATTGCCAGTGGATCTGGCCTTTGGCATTTCCTTAGACCATGCCTCTGCTGCCTCCCACAAAGGATATGTGGACAGACTGAGGCACAGTTTGAAGATAGCTTACGAGAAAGCTCAGGCGGCCTCTGACCAGAGGGGGGCCCGAAACAAGCGGAACTTTGACTTGAAGGTTCGAGTACAGGACCTACAGCCTGGGGACCGTGTACTGTTACGAAATCTAGGGATCCCTGGAAAACACAAGATTGCCGATAGATGGAGATCAGAGCCATATATCATCTGTAGAAAACTACCAGGATTGCCTGTCTACAAGTTGAAGCCAGAAGAGAGAGTGGGGCCTTTGAAGACCTGGCATAGGAATCACTTGCTCCCACTCACTGAAGCAGTCAGAATACCTCCAGCGAGAGACTTACCTGAATCTGTTTCCATTCTGGATACCCCCAGGCCTAACACTCGGTCTCAGACATCCCGAGCTAGGGGTGGACAGGACCCCCAATCAGCAGAAGAAGAAAGAGGAGAACTTGAATGGCTATGGCCTTCCTCAACTCCAGGAAATTCCGCCATAGATCTTCCACTTACTGAGGATGTGGAAGATAAAACATTGAACCCAGAAGCTACAGAGTTTGTTCCATTCAGTGTTGTGCCTGAGTGCTGGGAAGATATCCCTGGTCTCTACTCAGAAGAAGAAGAAGTAGATGTTCCAGAACCAGAGATGTTGCCAGAATGTGTTCCTGAAGAAGTCCCAAGAGAACAGAGAGCTCGCAGAGTTGTGAGGCCTCCCAAGAGGTTAACTTACCCCCAAATGGGAAGAAGTTCAGAGGACTCTGTTACCACAGCAAGGAGAAGTGCTGAACGCCCTGACCCATCCACTGTTCATTTGGTGGAGGGCAACCCCAGCTCACTCTCTGGCACAGTTAGACAGGTCGCCCACACTGAAGTGACCTGTAGACAGGACAGCTCCCCATCCTATGCTAATTGGTGGGGAGCTCCTCTGTCTGAATTATGTGAACGTGTTTCAAAGAAAGCTTGTAGATTGAACAATGTCTTTGGGGACCAAAGATTCAAAGTGGGGGGAGTGTGTAGCGGGGTCGTTCCCCTTTTATGGGAGAAGACTACAGTTCCCATAATTCCCCAGGCTCCCGGGAGGATGGTTGTTTCCGCCCGAGAGGCTGCTGGGGGAAGTGATAAAAGGGAAGAGGAGAGACCGCCTCTTCCTCTTCTGACTGGGCTGGTGACGCAGACACTTCTGAGTGAGGAGACACCTGTGCGGACCGGGACTGCTGAAGGCCTGAAGCCTGGGCCTTGCAGCAGACAGAGAGAGACTCTCACCCCTCATTGTCAGCAGCAGCAGAGCGGAGACTTTTGCCCACAAACGGTCGGTCGGAGAGAGGACCGGAGCGCAGGGGCTGTGACGGAGGAGGCCGGACGCCGCCAGTGGAGGTCCCGGAGCTGAGGACGGTACCCCGGAGTGGTGAGCGAGCTGAAAGGCTCATCCTACACTGTTACTTTCACTTCTATGCCTATTGAACTGCCAAGGCACAATTACCTCAGAGCAGCAGATTGTTTCTTTCTTGTGGATTACAAACACACCATTTAAAGCTACATGTGCACCACCTCTACAGTTCTCTTGCCGGTGAAGAATACTGTATTTTCTCAAGGACTGAGCTCTATTGCTAGGGATCAGGCCTGGTCCGTTAGGTAGGCGCAGTTAGATTTGTTGCACCTCAGGGGTGCATAGCAGACGGTCGCTACACTTGGCGTTCCGTTTCCCATTGCTGTCCAGGCCCACATATGTGTACATGTTTATAGCACATACTGCAGGGACCTGTTCATGTGTATTGTAAGTCAAATGTTTAAATGCATGTTACTATTTCTTTTCATATTACCAAAGTAAAGACAGTTATTTCAGCTAGCAGTCTGCCTGTGAGTTTGAGTCCATTACACTTAAAGTATAAGTGATATTTATATGTGCATAGATACATACCCCTTGATTAACTGTGCCAGAGCGGGTAGAGCAAATTGCCGGGGGGTTGGTGGAGCTGTACTCAGGGACCCAAAACAAACTTGCGGCCCTCTTAACTGGGGGTATCGGAATCTGGAAGCCCCCTTTAACAAGGGGACCCCCAGATCCCGGCCCCCCCTGTGTGAAATGGTAAGGGGGTACTTTTGTACCCCTACCATTTCACCAAAAAAGTGACAAAAATGTTAAAAATGACAGGAGACGGTCTTTGACAATTCCTTTATTAAAATCTTCTTTCATCTTCTTTCTTCTGGTCTTCCTTCTTCCTTTCTTCATCCTTCGGTTTCTTCATCTTCTTCTTTCATCTTCTTCCATCTTCTTCTTCCATCTACTTCTTCCTCCGATCCGCTTCTTCTTGCTCTGGTCTTCTCGTCCGGCAATCTTTTTCCATGGCGCCGGCGTCTCTTCTTGGGCCTCCCCGCGCAATCGGAGGCTCCCGCTGTGTGAGGCTTCGCTGCGTCTGACAGCTCTTTTATAACGGAGGGCGGGGCCACCTGGTGACCCCGCCCCCCTCTGACGCACGGGGACGTCATGGGGACTTCCCTATGGCTTTCCCCATGATGTCAGAGGGGATTAATAAAGGAATTGTCAAAGACCGTCTCCTGTCATTTTTAAAATTTTTGTCACTTTTTTGGTGAAATGGTAGCCCCTTACCATTTCACACAATGGGGGGGCGGGATCTGGGGGTCCCCTTGTTAAAGGGGGCTTCCAGATTCCGATAAGCCCCCCACCCGCAGATCCCCACAACCAATGGCCAGGGCCAGACCCCCAAAGCACCCTCCCAATGTTGAGGGCATGTGGTCTGGTACGGTTCAGGAGGGGGGGCGCTCTCGTCCCCCCCCTCTTTTCCTGCGGCCTGCCAGGTTGCGTGCTCGGATAAGGGTCTGGTATGGATTTTGAGGGGGACCCCACGCCATTTTTTAAAAAATTTGAAGCGGGGTTCCCCTTAATATCCATAGCAAACCTGAAGGGCCTGGTAATTGAATTTGGGGGGACCACCACGCTTTTTTTTTTATTTTTAATTTTTTTTTATCAATGACTTTTTTTTATCAATGACTTTCAATGAATGACTGTTCTCTGTGTTACGGGAGCCGGCAATTCATTAGCCGCGAGTGATTTTAAATAGCTTTTTTTCCTGCAAAAATGACACTTTGTGCAGGGACAGTTCTAAGCACGGGAAACATGCGCCCCTTCACAGGCATACTATAGACACCCCCCAGCTACGAAATTTAAAGGAATATTACACTTTTATTGTTTCACTTTAAGCATTATTAAAATCACTGCTCCTGAAAAAACGGTTGTTTTTTTAAAAAAAATGGTGCTTTGATACATGTCCCCTGGGGCAGGACCCAGGTCCCCAAACACTTTTTATGACAATAACTTGCATATAGGCTTATAAAATTAGCACTTGAGATATCGCCCATAGACTTTTACAGGGTGCTTGCGGCTTTTCGAATTTGCCGTGAACACCCCAAATTGTTCGCTGAACATGAGTTCGACTCGAACTCGAAGCTCATCCCTACTGGTGAAGAATGAAGTAAGCAGTGGGCTGAGACTTGCTTGACAGAGCAATGAAGAGGAAAGACTTGGAGGAGAACTGGATTGGAGGATAACAAGGTCATTTTCTAATGTTACTAAAGAAGTACTAGAAAAGAACATACTTTGATTGGGTAGTAATTAGGGTAACCTTGCAAATCGTGTTTACGTATTGCCTAGAGCACCACTTTAAAGTACATTTTAATCCCATATTTTTTTTGTAGTGGACAATTAAAAACCTCCACTATTTTATCCATCAGTTATGTGTGTCTCATTAGCTAGATTTCACTTTACTACCTCATCTAGACTCAACAGCAAGTGAGAGGACATGTTTCAAATCTGTCACATCTACCCCAATGCAGGTGGTCAGACACCATAGCTTGCTACTGTGTTCTTCACCTATAGCAGTCCCCTTTCCCATAAAGCAAGCATGCCTATGGGTACTCGGTTGCCCCAGGTCTTATACACAATGCTATAGTTCCTGGCCACCACGCCAGGGCAGGAGTGAACTGAGAAAAGCAAACATGTACTTGCGGTTAGCAGATAGGTAGCGTGGTTCTATGATAGTCCAGGTAAAAGGCAGGCTGAGTTCAGGGAATAGTCCAAAATCCGGTCCAAGGTCATACACAGGTAAATACAATCTAGCAGAGCAGGGCAGACAGACAGGGGGCTTGATCAGGAACAACACACGTATCACTCTCTATTACAAGCATGCAAGTGAGGGTTTGGCTGGCATATAACAGGTTTGGTTTGCACCCAGAGACTGGTCACATTAATCACCTTGCAGGTGGACAGACAGACAAGGAGAGTGTCATAGTCAAAACCTGAATGCTGGAATGAGGAGCAGGAGCACTAGATGCTCCTGTCAAAACCTAAGGGAAAACCCCTCGTAGACTGTTTAGACTGCCTGATCAGACCCACTAAGCAGAACACAAGTCAGTTTCCATAGGAATGAATGGACCTTCCAAACAGGTCCACCTGTCAGTTTTTCAGGTGGACCTAATCAGAAGGTCTATCTGAAAGGGGCCTAACAGGGACACTAACAGAAATAAAAACCTGACAGAGTGTTTAACCCCTCACCACTCTAAATCTAAAAAAAAATTGCTTTCGGTTATACTTTAATAGAAAAGTATATTTTGAGGTGATTATAAATATATTTTAGTTTAAAAGAAATACCATAATAATTCCCAAATTTTAGAAAGGGGTTTGTCCCAACTGACCGACCTTATTACCCTATGATTAAAAAAAAAAAAAATCAAAAAACCTTTTCACAAAGAAAAGACATGAGTTCTTTTAATAAACTGCTTACTATTATACAGAAGTTAGGGAAAACAAGTGATGCGGGTTAGATGCTCTGCTTTGTTAATTTGTTAAATTATACATTTAGCATCCATAATTATTGCATTGTGGTAATAGTGTCAGGCAGGTTGAACATGACAAATTTATGCTCAAAGTAGTTTAATTACTAATTACACTAATTACAAAGAGTCATTCTTTGAATCAACTCTTAAACAGTTAAGATAAAATGTTAAGTTTAATTCATCTGTTTATATGTTGCCTGAATAAAACAAAGACAAGCAATTTTATAAAATCATGTGTAAGAAATAAAGGATAGATATGCTTTTATATTATTGTATAATAATAATAGTAATAATAATAATAATAATAATAATAATATTATAAGCCACCTAAATTAATACTATAGGAATATGGGAATTCATATTTTTAATAAACAGGAAACATGCTTCAAACTTCATAGCAGCAGGCATCTTGCAATACTTCATCCAAAAATTTTCGGTAGGTGCAGTTGCAGTAAGTTGGCAGCCTTCCAGCCTTCTAACTCAAACCAGCCTCACCACCTGACAGAGAGTTAAGTATTCAGAGTCTTCTATTGGGGGGACCATTTTTGGGATTTTTTTTTTTAGAGTGACAAAGCTGTTTTAGTATTCATCTCCCAAGAGGTGATTTCTCCTGTATAAACCATGTGAAGTGACTTGTTATCTAAGGATGACCATGTTCCTCAAGCTACCACTAGTCCACATGTATTGTGAGGCAAGAAAAACCTTCTGGACAGAACACCAGTCTAGGATTGTGCTTCTCGCCAGTCTGCTTCTTTCACCCACCCACCTCATGCCATTAATAACGCATACATTCATCTGAATTTTTTTTTTTCAATTTTTACATTGTTAGCAATGGATAAAAGTGTCACCCTGAATATTTATGCATTTATTATAGTTTTGGATCACAATATTTAGTTTAACTCATTCATATTGTTTGATTTTCTCCCTATCTGTTTCCAACTGCGCTAAATGTTAATGTATTTAGACATTTAATTATTTAGCTGCCAGCTCTTTAAATTATATGAGTATTTAATTTCCAATTAGATTTAGCTCTCCAAATGTGATTGCAGTTCCTCAGGTTATTAATGGATCGTATTGCCGAAGGAGATACAGTAGAATTTTTTTTTTTCAAAATGCTTAATTTTCTAGCTTTTCAAAGTACATAGAAGAGAAATTGTGTTCTGCAGTTTTGCATCATTTAACTTAGAATCTATTTTACTGCAACACTCTAAATGATTAGTGATGGTCCTGTTGAATTTTTTTTCCAAATTAAATAGACTTTTCCGTTTTCATTTTTCTTTAATAAATACAAGGTTTTGTCAGTTAAGGTTTATGTTTCTGGTGAGACTAACTGGTCCTGAGTCCACAAGACTAGAATAGGTTTTGGGTACAAAACCCGCTGATGCTCACTCTAAGGTTATTGCTTCAGGGCAGTGACAAAATAAAAATCCAAGCCATGCAGCCCACTTAGTTTTTTTTTGTTTTGTTTTTTACTGATGTCTAATTTTTGCCTTCAGTAAAGATATATTTAGTATAATATCATAGGCTTTGAGACACCTAAAGAGTTTTCCAGAGCTAACAAACCATAACTGTGGGGAACAGAGGTATATAAAGAATTGACATCTAGGGAGAGCCACACATACGTGCATTCCTACTTATATGGGGATAGGAGTTCTAAAAGATGTGTCCCACCCTTAATGTAAGATTGTAGCTGATGGACCAGTGGCTGTAGATACTGATCTATATATTGGCTGAAACCTGTGGTCACACTGTTCATTGCAGCCACTATTGGCCTGCCTGGAGGGCACTGTAGATCTTTGTGGATCTTTGGAAGATAATAAAAGTAGGGAATTTGGTAAAAATCCCTACGAAAAAAAGAAGCCTCTATTTTGTGAATGATTCCCTCCTGACGAGCTGATTTTACCAAGATGTCGACTTCATGTGCAAAGTCAGATGTGGGGTCTTTTCTAAGTTTGATGTATGTAGTATTGTCAGAAAGGAGTTCTGTAAGACGATCCCTCCTCCTTTATCTGCAGATTTAATAATGGTATCTGCTGCTTGCATGAAAGAGACTCTTTTTGTGTTCTTTTATATTTTTGATGAGGACTAATTTTCATTAACCTACAGATTGTCATGCCCCCTCCCTCTTGGTTTTATGGACTGTCATACCCCTTCCCCTTTATTTTTCATGGACAATTGCTATGCAGCTGAGATCTTGATATCTACTAATTCTGCTGTGCTTATTGTTCTCTATTTTATACATGCTTAAAGCAGTTGTATTGATCGCTTGGTTATTTTTATAAGGCTTACATATAATAAGGCTTACCTGTAGGGAAAATTAATATCTCCTAAGCCTGCACGGCATAGGAGACATCAGCGGTGCATGCGTGCTGAAGATCTGGCGGCTTGTGTGGAACTTGGCGGAATGAAGAACACTTACAGCGCCGGAGCCTGTGAACCAGAAAGAAAGGCTGAGAGAACATCTCAGCCCCCTCGGTAGTGACCAGGCAAGCTGTGAGAACCTCATTCTAAGGTAAGTATTTCATAATGTGCTTTTTTGTTTGTTTTTTCAGTGGTTTACTACCGCTTAAATATAATAACACATTTGTGGGAAAAGTAATCCAGGTTGATGTTAAAGGGCATATTAGGGCAACAGGGTTTGTAGTTGTCACATTCGTGACAAAAGAGGTTGTTGAAAGAATATTGTAAAGAGCCCCCCTAATATATTATTTCTTTGGGTTATTACTTCTTTAATTGTTGCTCTGAAGTAGGTTTCTATAGAGAAAAAGGAAGTCTTGTTTTAGTTTTGTGTTAACCACACAACTAGCATCTGGGTCAAAGTAATGTGATAGCCTGTGTATTGTTATAAAAGCTGTTAAAAAAACTGTCCGAACATTGACAGGTGAGAAATGCTATGAATAACTGTATGTACATGAGGGAGGTGTTTAGCCTGGCTTGGATTGGTAATGGATTGGTAATGACCCATGGGTGTGCTATATCTTGATTGTATACTATAAATATTCTGTACCCGGAACATAAATTGAACAGTGTATAGATCTGATCTCTGTTGGGTCATTATTAATATACATTGTTCCCTGTGCAGAATCTGGGTGTCATATATACTCCCTGTTCATTCACAAACTGAAACATAGTGGAGGGGGGGGGGGGGTTACAGGGGGATCAAAGCTACAGATAAAGGGATCCTGAACAGGGGGTGATCAAATAGCGGCGTGGGGGGGGGGGTCAAATCCCTGAAACCGATCCCCCCTGTGGTGGAATGTGGTATTAGCTGGAATGCCGGCTAATAAGGTAAGGTAATGTAGACAGTAATAAGAATTTTTCTTTCCAAAGATCCACTAATCAACCCCAGACAGGCTGCTTTCATTTTGCTCTGAACAATAGCAACCAATTTTTGTCTCAGTCACAATCATTTTAATTTTGATTGGGAATTCTACTTGCAGTTACAGGGTACTGCTATGGGGGGCCAACTTTACACCGTCCAATGCCAAATTTACAATGGGCTACTGGGAAACGAATTAATGTTTGGCAACAGAAACCATTCTCTGCTTACATTGTCTTGTTTGGAAGATACATTAATGATATTATCATTATTTGGAATGGATCTGTTGACCTTAATTTTTTTAATTGTCAATTATTGTAATAACAACACCTATGGTCTGTCGTTTACATATGTCCGTCTGTCATTTACATATTCAGAATATCCCAAAAGGGCAGTTTTGCTGATTGCGACAAAACTGCACATGAGATACATACTGTGTGGAACAGAGTGTGGCTCTCAAAAGAAAATTTCTAGATACAAACAATAACCAGAATGGTTGGTAGATCAAGCCTATGCATTCTATCTAAAAGATAATGTAAAAGGTACTTAGGCGCTTAATACGATCAAACTTAATTAGAAAAAAGTAAAAAAAAGCTGCAACCATATAAAAAGCGATCACTCACTGTGCATAGTTTCAAAAATTTAAAAATTTAAAAGTTATGGTGCGCTAATAAGAACTAAAATCGCAGATACAGTGCTGATCTGTGCACTAAAAAATCCCCAGTGAAAAAAACAAAAGTGAAAAATATGATCAGGTGAAAAAATATGATCAGGCTGCTAGAATGTTTGCGATGTTGATAAATGGTTAATAAATGGTTAATAGTGGTGATTGAGTGAATAAATTAGACAATAGATAGCAATAAAGAAATCCATGTCCTTCCCTCCCCCTGCTGTTTAATGCTCTGAATACATTGGCGGTTTGTGAGTACATACACGGGGGCTCACAAAAGGAGGATCCCTGTTCTACCCAACAGTATCACACTATATGTTTTTTCCTTTTTTTCCCTTTACATCGGTATATGGTACACATCCTGCTTAAGTGGAGAAGTTTTCACATGAAAGCAAAAATACCTATCGGCCAGCGCTGCATCTCTGTGGAAGGATTTAAAGGCATATGAGATGGACTAGAGTTTTTTATGCATATGTAGCAGTTAGAGGTGGCACAGGACTTTTCCATTTTTTGTAATTTCATTGTCTCGATCCATTGTGATTTTTTACTTCTTAATTATCCACTTTTAGCAGATGAAAGTTCTTAATTATCCATTAAAAGCAGATGAAAGTTTTTATGGACGTCTAGAAATGAATGTTTAATAATGCTGCGACTGAACACTTTATGATTGCTAGTATTTATATATATATATATATATATATATATATATATATATATATATATATATATATATTTGACATCACAGTATTCACAAGAAAACATTCACTGAAGGATTTATTTATCTACCTATGTTGTTGCACTCATAGCACTTTATGGATTTCTTTATTGCTATCGATTGTCTAATTGAATTACTCAATCACCACTATTAACCATTTATTAACCATTTATCAACATCGCAAACATTCTAGCAGCCTGATCATATTTTTCACTTTTTGAGGTTTTTTCACTGGGGATTTTTTAGTGCACAGATCAGCACTGTATCTGCGATTTTAGTTCTTATTAGCGCACCATAACTTTTAAATGTTTACATTTTTGTATCTAAAAGATAAACCTCCCAAAACAATGCAGGAACCTGGTGACCATTCCACCAGGTTCATTACTACCCTCCATTTCCAACACAAAACAATTGAACGAATCCTAGCCAACCATTGGAATATATTACAGCAAGCAAACATTCTTCCGGAACATCCCAGAGTTACCTACTAAAAGGCCCCTAATCTTAAAAATTTAATTTAGACCTAGCCCTTCAGTTCGGATACACTTAGTAGGTTTGTATCAGTGCAGAGAAGCCCTGTGTAAAACCTGTAAATCTGTCCAGCATGATAAAAATCCTTCGGCTCTAAGGGGAAAACTTGTCAGCAGGCCAATTTTTATAATTGGCAAAACCGCACCATCTGTCCACTAAGGCAGTGGTTTGACCAACATAGAAGACTTATAGAAGAGGGCAAAGATTAACACAGTGTCCCACAACATTTTGCTGAGTTCCACCAACAAACTACTGTTGGACTACAAGTGGGGGTTATTGAACAGATGCCCAGATCCCACCCTGAGTCCGAATGTTTCAAAAAATGATGTGCCAGGGAAACCTTCTGGATTTATAATCTTGATGAACTTTCGCCAGGAGGTTTGAACAAGGGAATTGAAATTGCCATTGTTCTCTAGTCCTCCAAATGTTCGATGTGAGCTTGATGTCGGAAATTCCGACCGTGTGTAGGCTCCATCGGACATTTTCTGTCGGAATTTCCAATAAACAAAATTTGAGTGCTGGATCTCAAAATTTGCCACCCCCCCATTTCTTTTCCTCCCCTCTCCCCCCCTTCCCATTTTTTGTTCCTTGTTGTTCCCCACCCTTTATCCAATATGTGATATTATATTATTTATGCCTGGTGCTATGATTAGAATTATGATTGTATTGGGATGTATGATGTGTGTGTATGTGCATGTATCTCACAAAAGTGAGTACACCCCTTGCATTTTTGTAAATATTTTATTATATATTTTCATGTGACAACACTGAAGAATTACACTTTGCTACAATATAAAGTAGTGAGTGTACAGCTTGTATAACAGAGTAAATTTGCTGTCCCCTCAAAATAACTCAACACACAGCCATTAATGTCTAAACAGCTGGCAACAAAAGGGAGTACACTCCTAAGTGAAAATGTCCAAATTGGGCCCAATTAGCCATTTTCCCTCCCCGATGACCTGTGACTCATTAGTGCTACAAGGTCTCAGGAGTGAATGGGGAGCAGGTGTGTTAAGTTTGGTGTTATCGCTCTCACTCTCTCATACTGGTCACTGGAAGTTCAACATGGCACCTCATGACAAAGAACTCTCTGAGGATCTGAAAAAAAGAATTGTTGCTCTACATAAAGATGGCCTAGGCTTTAAGAAGATTGCCAAGACCCTGGAACTGAGCTGCAGCACGGTGGCCAAGACCATACAGCGGTTTGTCAGGAGAGGTTCCACTGTCGACCAAAGAAGTTGAGTGCACATGCTCAGCGTCATATCCCGAGGATGGCTTTGGGAAATAGACGTATGAGTGCTGCCAGCATTGCTGCAGAGGTTGAAGGGGTGGGGGGTCAGGCTGTTAGTGCTCAGACCATACGCCACACACTGCATCAAATTGGTCTGCATGGCTGTCATCCCAGAAGGAAGCCTCTTCTAAAGATGATGCACAAGAAAACCTGCAAACAGTTTGCTGAAGACAAACAGTCTAAGGACATGGATTACTGGAAACATGTCCTGGGGTCTGATGAGACCAAGATAAACTTATTTGGTTCAGATGATGTCAAGCGTGTGGCGGCAACCAGATGAGGAGTAGAAAGACAATTTGTCTTGCCTACAGTCAAGCATGGTTGTGGGAGTGTCATGGTCTGGGGCTGCATGATGCTGCCGGCACTGGGGAGCTACAGTTCATTGAGGGAACCATGAATGTCAACATGTACTGTGACATGCTGAAGATGAGCATGATCCCCTCCCTGCAGAGACTGGGCCGCAGGGCAGTATTCCAACATAATAACGACCCCATACACACCTCCGGGACAACCACTGCCTTGCTAAAGAAGCTGAGGGTAAAGGTGATGGACTGACTAAGCATGTCTCCAGACCTAAACCCTATTGAGCATCTGTGGGGCATCCTCAAACGGAAGGTGGAGGAGCGCAAGGTCTCTAACATCCAGCAGCTCCGTGATGTCATCATGGAGGAGTGGAAGAGGACACCAGTGTCAACCTGTGAAGCTCTGGTGAACTCCATGCCCAAGAGGGTTAAGGCAGTGCTGGAAAATAATGGTGGCCAAACAAAATATTGACACTTTGGGCCCAATTTGGACATTTTCATTTAGGGGTGTACTCATTTTTGTTGCCTTTTGTTGCCAGCGGTTTAGACATTAATGGCGAGTTATGAGTTATTTTGAGGGGACAGAAAATTTACACTGTTATACACCCTGTACACTCACTACTTTACATTGTAGCAAAGTGTCATTTCTTCAGTGTTGTCACATGAAAAAATATGATAAAATATTTACAAAAGTGTGAGGGGTGCACTCACTTTTGTGAGATACTGTATGCACATACATGCCTTTTCCATTGAGCATCTTTCTCATGCCTCATTGTATTCAATGTATTCATTGTATTCAATCGATATATTATTTACCATTCATATTTATATGGTATTATTATTATTTTTTTTTTATATATTTTTTCCCATTGCTACTGATACAATATGAGATGTTTACGGGTAAATATATTCTTTTTTTTTAAATTGTATCTTTATTAAGAATTTGTATCAAAAAATATAAACAGGTAGTAAATGTCGAACCATTAGAACAGCTTAATAAGTATAGTCAATGGAAAGACATATAACAAACGTCAAATCATAAGAATGATGTCACAATGCTACCAGTTCAACAAAGCCTAGAATGTTTACCATATAAACCGGGTGGGGGGGGGGGTAAAAAGGCCCAGTGAGTGGATAAACAAACAAAAAGTATTGTTTCACACAATAAATAAATGTTACTCATTGGGTCTAGTGTCAGTGGGGTCTCCAAGGTGCCCAAACTGAGGGGATCAGGGCACTCTGGGGTAACCCCACTTGGGAGAGAGGGGGGTTGGGGTGGCATAAGGAAAACACCATGGGAACCCAAGAGGGACAGGTAATAAAAATGGGAGAAGATAGAGTTCAACATATATACTTAAAAGGGTGTTGCTTAAACAGATGTTGGCAGAACAGCTCCTGGGTTAAGCTATGAGTGATCCCAAATTTTTGGAAATTGGGGAAGTTTGTCGTGAACTGTCACAGTTAGGTGTTCCATTCTGTGGATGTGTTCCAATAATTGCAGAGTTTCTGCAAGGGCAGGATGGGAGGTGGACAACCATCTCAGGGGTATAGCCCTTTTTGATGCCAGGAAAATAAAGGCAACAAATGTTTGGGTGTGCTTGGGAATGGCAGGGAATGGCAGGCCTAAAAGAAACTGGATCAGGTCCAGAGGTAGAGCGGTTTCAAGGAGTTTCTGTAGATAGGTATGTATAGAAGTCCAAAAGGGTTGAATAATGGGGCACTCCCAGAAAATGTGAAAGTGGGAACCAATGTCCTCCCGGCACCTCCAGCACACCCGGGGAGTTTTTAAGCCATATCTGTGTAGAATCTCTGGGGTTCTATACCAAAAGATAAGTACTTTATATGTCGTCTCCCTTTGTTCCACACATCTTGAAGACTTGGAAGCTGCCTCCCATATCTTTCACCATTGAGGAAGTGGAATAGGCTGTTTAATGATCTGGCACCATTTCTGCATGTAGGAATGATATGTGTTAGTAAGTGAGAGAGCTTCATGTAGGTATCTATAAATACAAATCAAAAGAAGGAAAAAGCAGCACCCAAAAATAAATGAAAACGGAAGCTGCCAACACTACAATGTGACAAAATTGTGAAAGAATGAAGGTGTATACCAGTGTAGCGCTACAAATGTCTCTGTACAGCAATGGCTATAGACTGGGAAAATCAACAACCACCAGTTTGCTGTTCAGACTGTTGTTATAATAACAGATTGGGTCAGATAGGTGGTGGGCATCAGGTCCTCTAAATCAATGAGGGCGTGATGCACCTCCAAACGAGGAGGACCAACCGTGTGGATGCACTACCAAGTGGTCCACACCATATGTGAGTAATTAGTGAGATTATCACAATACTGATTAACTAATTAAAGTAAACAAACTCATATGGACTAACGAACTATAAGAACGTGTCTCAAAGCAATAGTGTTGAGTGTATGGTGTAGTCAAATACATGGAATTACATAGGCAATAAGTAAAGATGTATCTTTAAGCCAATGATGTTGATACTGAGAGCAGGATATATACAAGCTGCTGAAAAGCGGGGGGGCTAAGACGCAATAGGTATGTCAAGATAAACCACATAACATCTGGGTTCCTATCAAAGCTGCCACTTAACTAATGAGCACATGAGGCAGTAATCAATCAGTATACACCACAATACACTTATTCAGTGGGTAACATATGATGAAAGTGATTCTTTCTGAAGAACCTCAGTGAACAGTCTTGGTCTTAGTGGTTTGTGAACAAGCAAAAACATCAAACGGTATTTCAAATAAAATGAACTATTTTCATAAAGTCCAAATGATGCGAAGCAAAACAGAGATGGTGATA
The DNA here is from genome assembly GCA_028564925.1 of Lithobates sylvaticus. NCBI lineage: Eukaryota > Metazoa > Chordata > Amphibia > Anura > Ranidae > Lithobates > Lithobates sylvaticus. The sequence continues at coordinate 485,334,078 of CM053028.1, forward strand.
TGGTTCAGATGTTGAATCCTCTCATCAAAGGGCAACAGTGCAACCAGAAGGGAGAAAATCATAAGCGCTTACCCTGTGTGGTGGACCAACTCACCAGTAGTGGAAGGTCAGAAACAGCTTGTATGGCTACCTCCAGGTGCCAAAAGTATGGAATAAATTGTTGAGTATAGGGTGAAACGTCTCAAGGTCCTTAGCGGATACTCACCGACCGGATGGATGGCAACTAGATCAGTATAGTTGGGTCAGTGCTCATCGGTCAGACTCACCATGTATAGAGAGAAAAAAAACAGAAGAGGGACTCCTCATCGTGTAAAACCCAAATATAAGGGTTCACTTTTATTGTAAAAAGAACAAGCATCCAGCAAAAAAGTAAATTGTAATGAATGGAGCTGTTCCAATAAAATCAAGTAAAAAAAACGCAGTAGGCAATAAAGCTGGGAGACCCGACGCGTTTCGTCTGAAAAGACTTCTGCTGGGGTATACTCCAGCTTATTCCTGCTGCGTTATATATAATATGTAAGATAATTAAACCACATGGAGCACCTGAGGGTTTCCAATCAGCCACACTTCCTGTTTCCTGTTTCCTGTTGTCCCGTATTGGTGGGTCAGGGCGGAAGTAGGCCAATCGGAAAATATGGAGAAAATGGATGGTTATATTAGCCAATAGGAGCATGGTGTAGGGGCAAAAGTCCTCAGCAATAGGGGGTCTATGGCGGGAACGTTTACCCATAGAGGAACACCCCTTACATGTGGGCGGGTAAAAAGGCACATGAGTGACCAATAGGGGAACTGAAGGTTACCAACCTTGCGATTAATAGGTGGACTGGAGTGAAGATGAATCCCCCTGGGGATGGCGCCAATCAGCCGACAGATGTGAGCAAAAGCTATGCTGCGCCAGAGGAAAAACAACAACAACATCGGCCGCGTGGAACGCCGCGGCGGAAGTGATGCGCCGGAAGTGACGGCCGGAGCGGAAGTGACGCGCCGGAAGGGCAGGGGCGGACGTGACATCAATGTCTTAAAAAGATGTACACAAGGAGAATGGGAGGGTAAATTGGAAAATGTCCACAAGATGGCGAAGGGGAGACTGAAACTAGAGTCTGGCTGATTGAAAGTGGTGATTTGTATACAATGAGGTTACATGGATCTCAATGCAGATAACATCAGTGGACAAACAGTATATGTGAAAAAACGACTTGTAGGTCACATTGCTAATAAGATACCAAATGTTATTAATACCAAAGGGAAAGTTTAACACCTGGAAAATGTCAAAATGGACAATTGCTATCAAGTCTATATTATATACCCAAAGCGTTAGATGCCTGTACAAATACTACTAAAACATTATCGCCCACCATGAATGACGTGAATCAAAAAAGAGGAAGTATATTAAGATAAGTGAAAGATATGATTAATGAAATATATTAATCAAGTGAATAAATCTTATAGGAAACATCGGGTGAGATCATGCGCGATTGATAAAAGCGTTAATGTCCCACTCGACGTTTAGGCCATGAGGAACGTAACACTTAATCTGGTGTATCCAGAATGTTTCGAGTCGGGAAACACCCCTTATATTCGATTCACCCCTCCAATGAGGGACAAATTTGTCTATAATCTGAAAACGAGACCCTGCTGGATTACGATTGTGATATAGAAGGTAGTGCTTGGAAACACTATGATTGGTGTGTCCAGCTTTGATGGCGGCCAAATGCTCGTTCACTCTGATAGCGAACGTGCGTTTGGTTCGGCCTATGTATTGTTTACCGCATGGACAGGTGATGAGGTAAACAATAAATTTGGTGTGGCACGTCACAAAACATTCCATTTTGTATTCTCTATTTGTAGTGTTGGATTTAAAGGTGTCGCACTTCCTCTTACAGATGTTATTCACGCATACATTGCACTTACGGCAAGGGTAAAAACCCTTCATGTCGTGAAAAAAAGAAGGAGGATTGGGTGGATCTATAATATTTGGTGCAACTTTGCCTCTTAAGGAGGAGGCTCCCCTATAGATAACTCCTGCATGTTCAGGTAAAATAGGCCCTAGGATTTGATCGTTTTTCAAAATGTCCCAATGTTTTTGGAATATACCTTTAATTTGCTTGTGTTGAACCGAGAACTTGGTAAAAAAAGACCACCGAAATTTATCGTCCTTGTTTTTTGGGGGCTTCTCTATCACCAAGGACATACGATCAATGGATGCGATTTTTTGAATTTCATCATCTATGAGGGATGCCTCGTAACCCCGGTCGATGAATCTGTTTTTGAGAATGAGGGCTTGTTCATGGTAATCAGGAAGATGAGAGCAATTTCTACGGATGCGCATAAGCTGGCTTCGTGGGACAGAACTGAGCCATGACGGATGGTGGCAGCTATCGACCGGAATATAACCATTCCGGTCGGTAGTTTTAAAAAACGTCTTAGTGGTAATTTGGCCATCAATTACTGTAATTTCCAAATCCAGGAAATGAATACACGAGGAACTAGCCTTGTAGGTAAGTTCAATCCCAATGTCATTGGTATTGAGTAGGGTCATGAACTGATTAAGAGAATCGATGGAACCCTTCCATAGGAGGAGGATGTCGTCGATATATCTGGAACACAGGTATCTATAAATATCAGAGATAAGATGGGTTTGGTATGGACCTTGGGAACATAAGAGTTCAAATGGGGTGGGCTTATCCAAGGTCAAAGAAGAGGATTTGGAGAGAAAGTAGTGTTTAAATTGGAGATAGAAATAAAATGATTGTTTAGGGATCTGATATTTACACTGCAGTTCATTGAAAGGCAAAAGTGTGTGGGTGATTGGATGTACTAAGTTTCGAAGCTGAAAAATTCCAGTCTGTGTCCATGGGAGCATTCGGGTATAAGAGAGACTATCTGGAATGTCGGGGTTAAACAACACATTCAATAGGGGTAGACATGGTGAAGACAGAGTGAATTGGCGGGAACATTTCTTCCATATGGAGAGGGTGAATAACATCGGGTTTAAGCAAAGGCCTCAAAGTTGTGTAATAGAGGCCTCTAGATCTGTCCAAATCATGGAGCAGGGGTGAACCGGACTTGTGACACTCATTTCAATCTCCGCCCAGATGTTGCATGCCATTCTGGAAGACCAGGTAATAATCGATTTGAGGTGAGTAGCAAAATAATATTTAATAAGGTCTGGGGCTCCCAACCCACCTCTAGACCTAGGAGCGACCACTACTGAGCTGGCTATTCAGTGGGCCTTATAGTGCCAGGTAAAGTTGAGGAATGACCTCTGAGTGGCTTTGAGTTGTGACATGGGGACAAGGATCGGTAGAGTTTCAAATAGGTAGAGGAGTCTCTGTAGAATAGACATCTTCAGGACATTGATGCGACCCAAGAGAGAGATGGGAAAAGTATCCCACTGTCGCAAGAGGCGGTCAATGTCACAGAAGATTGGGGAGAAATTGGCCTGGTAGAGGGAAGGGTATGATGAAGTGAGGGGTATCCCTAAATATTTAAGAGAATTCGGACACCAATTATAGGAATAATTTAATTGAAGACTGGAAAGATCTGTGTGTGGGATATGTAGTTGTAGGGCTTCTGTTTAGCTTGTGTTGATGTTATATCCTGAGAGGAAGCTAAATTCTTTGAGTAGAGCGTGTAAGTTTGGGAGAGAGGTGTGGGGTCTGGTCAGGGTCAGTAGAATGGTGTCCGCAAACAATGCCAGTTTATACTTGTTATGACGCAAAGAGATTCCACAAATGTCAGGGTGAGTGCGGATGGCTAAGGCTAGGGGTTCTAGACCGAGGATAAAAAGTAGGGGGGAAAGCAGATATCCCTGCCTGGTTCCATTACTCAAGGCGAAAGAAGGTGATAGGTATGATGATAGCTGGACTTGAGAAGAAGGACGTGAATATAGGGCATGTAGTGCTGCTATGAAGGGGCCATTGAAACCGTATTTGGAGAGTGTAGCGAACATAAAGGGCCAGCTAAGCCTATCAAAGGCTTTCTGTGCGTCAAGGCTCAGAATCAGGGCTGGGCGGGATGTTTTGTTTAACAAGTCTATTAGATCTATGGTGCGTCTTGTGTTGTCTCCAGTGTTGGTCATCTTACTTTAAAAAAGTAATTAGTTAAGTTACAAATTACTTCTCCCAAAAAGTAATTGCGTTAGTAACTCAGTTACTACATTGGAAAAGTAATTAGTTACGCAGCAAAGTAACTGACTTTTTAAAAAAATATTCTATACGTGTAACTAAGGGGCGGATCTAGTATTACTGTAACCAAGGGGCTCATTTATGATTATTGTTATATGTCGTGTAACCAAGGGGCTGCTCTATTATTACTCTAACCAAGGGGCAGATCTGTTATAGTGTGTAAGCAAGGGGCGGGTCTATTATTATTATATCGTGTAAGGGGCGGGTCTATTATTATTATATCGTGTAAGGGGCGGGTCTATTATAATTATATCGTGTAAGGGGCGGATGGCTACAGAAGAGGGCGAATGTTAAATTAATGGGCAGAGCTCGATATATAACAATAATAATAAATGTGTCCCTTGGTTACAGTAATACTAGACCCGCCCCTTAGTTACACGATAGACGCCCCTTGCAGAGTAGCGCGAGCATCGGGAGCGCGCGGCATCGCCTCGTACAATTACATGTTAACTGCACCTGCGCGGTGTAGAGTTCACTCAGAGCTGTTTAGGTTCGGCAATTTTCGTAAGCTCCGTAGTCCTTCGTACTGCGCAAGCGCTGCGCCTGCACAGTACAGGGGGTCCTTATCCGGCGGGGGAACTTTTTCGGCAGGACACCGGAATTACACTACTGCCATCTAGTGGCGGTAGATGTAATTGGGGTAACTAAGCCAAAGTAATGGGAACTGAGTTACCATGAGGGGAAAAGTAATCAGTTAGATTACTCATTACCCTCTAAAGTAACTGCGTTAGGTAACTCAGTTTATTTTAACTCAGTTACTTACATCACTGGTTGTCTCCGGCATGTCTGGCTGTTACAAAGCCTACTTGATCTTTATGTATGAGTCTGGGTTTTAAGTGAGAGAGTCGGTTAGCTAAGATTTTTGTAAATATTTTGTAGTCAGAGTTAAGTAAAGCAATGGGTCTGTAGTTGTCAGGGAGGGATGGATCTTTACCGGGTTTCGGGATCACAGAAATGTGGGCATGCAGGAATTGGGAGTGGGGTTCAGTACCTTGAAATTCTTTTTATAATATTGCGCAACTATATATCATTTGTTTTTACTGCTGCTTGTTTATTATTGTTTTATTATCATTTGATGGATCTTATAATGTTTATGTTTATGGTTTTATGTATATCATTCCATCTACTTAGTCCTCAGTATCACTGTGTTTTAAATATATTCACGTCCAAGTATATTTGACATTCTGGCCCCTCCCCTTGCTGTGCCATATAACGTTAGCTCTCTATCCCATTTGTATTGCTTGACAAAGGAGTGCGGCTACCACAACACACGCAGCACGCATTCTTGGAAACGCGTTGCATCTTGGTGACATCATCACTCCCAGCCACCTGCGCACCAAGCCTCGTTTTGGCCCCCACACACTGTACGGCCGTCTTTCCAACAAAACAGTGACCAGCAGGATTACAGTGCCTACAGAGACCAGAGCAGACAACCAGAGGATATTAACCTGCTCAGCCACACCAGTCCCTGGGATGTTCTAAACCTACAGATGTGCTTTTTTAATTCTCCAAAATGTGAGTTGCCATTTGTATGATCAAATAAAGTACTTTTAGCTCCTACATTTAGAGGCGCCTCTCCTCCATGTTTACTTTCAGCTGGAATCTGGCTTCTATCCAAGTGGTGGCAGCCCTTAGTGTGTGGACTTTTATCCCTTTCATTACTTCATGGTCTTATTTATGGACTATTATTTAGGTAAAAATAGAACTTCTAGTGTTTTGCACCTTTACTTGTTTTTTGTCCTTTTTATTTTTTCCTCTGTAGTTTCTGGCTCCTGTGAACTCAGAGGGAGGCACCGGGAGTAGTGCAGAGAGCAGGAGGTGAAGAAGGAGGGGACTTCCAATCCCACACAGACTGTGGGAGGGAGTATGGAACTCGAGCACATGGCTGGATAAGGAGGTGAGATCCAATGATGAGTCTGGCAGCAGCGTGATGCAGTGTGCGGGGGGCAGAGAGCCAGAGCATTATTTGTATAAGGCAGCAGTGTGATACAGGGGGAGGGTGGCAGAGAACCGGAGCATTGTGTGTATAAGGTACTGTATATACTCGAGTATAAGCCGACCCGAATATAAGCCGAGGCACCTAATTTTACCACAAAAAACTGGGAAACCATATTGACTCGAGTGTAAGCCTAGGGTGAGAAATGCGCAGCTACTGTAAGTGGAAAAGAGGGTCAACAATACCCATTTGCAGCCATAGGTCCATAGGTAGTTAAGGGTTCCTAGATGCCCCCTAGCTGCAGCCAAAATTTGGGGTCTCTGGACCCAAAGGGTCCCGAAATGACATTGCTGCAGATGGGCACAGTTGACCGACTTTGGGACACTGTATCTCGGGGCCATTTCGGGACCATTTGGGATTCCTAGCACCAAGTGGCCCCGAGATATGGGGCCCCAAAGTCGGGTTGGAAAATGTCAAGCACTTTTCTGCAGCAGAGAATTACATTTTCCGAACCAATTTTGGGGCCCCGTATCTTGGGGCCACTTAATGCTAGGAACCCAAAGGGTCCCGAAATGACATTGCTGCAGATGGACACAGTTGACCGACTTTGGGACCCTGTATCTCGGGGCCACTTGGTGCTAGGAACCCCAAATTTTCAAAGTCGGGTCGGAAAATGTCATTCTCTGCTGCAGAAAAGTGCTTGACTCCAGTATAAGCTGAGGGGGCACTTTCAGCACAAAAAAATGTGCTGAAAAACTCAGATTATACTCGAGTATATACGGTATGTAAAATTAATGTTAGTGGTCCACATTCAAATTGTGAGTTTAGTGGTCTGTGAGGTCCAAAAGGTTTGGGGACCTCTGCCCTTTATGATAGCAAATCTCCACTTTTGACTTCAAGTCTACTTTAAGACACAAACTATTCTCAGGAAACTGCATGCAGTTCTTGTTTGCCTATTGATTATCCAGGCCGTAGGTTAGCTGATGCTATTTATGACTTTAATAAGTTACGACATTTATCAGTCATCAGGCCTAAATGTCACAATGATTCCTCATCTTCAGATGTTATTTACAATGAGAGCTTATATCACTTGTATTCCTATTAGAAAAGTCAAGTGTTTTTTGCTTGCTTCATAAAATCAATGTACAGCTCAATCATTAATACATTTCTAGAAAATACTACAGATTTGGTTAATTGAGAGTGTTTTGTTTAGTAGAATATAGCTAGCAGGTAATGTAAATGTTATGTATTGCAATTTTTTTTTGTTGTTTTGGATAGAATGGGGAAGAATTGGATCCATTTGTTAAGTCCTTATTGCTTTCTGGAACTCTGCTGGGGAGACTTGCCCTCTCTAATGGTACTGGTGATCTTTACTTGGACGATTTCTTGGTTATCGGCCACCACCCCCCCCCCCCCCCACCGGGGGGCCTTGGACTTGCCAGATTTTGTTGGTCACTGTCCAGCAAAAACCAAAGGCCCAATTGAGCAACTGAAATTATTGGGTATCATCATTGATATGGTTCAGATGGAATGTCAGTTACCCATGCATAAGCTGGAAGATCTTCGGGTGTCCGTTATCAGTGCTCGTCGTTGCAAAAAATTGCAATTACGTTCCCTGCAGTCTCTTCTGGGCAAAATCAATTTCGCATACCACATCATGCCTATGGGTCGAGTGTTTTGCCGGCGACCACTGCTGGGGCAAACTCCCCACACCATTTTGTGAGACTAAACAAGGAACATCGGGTTGATCTGCTTGTCTGGAAGATGTTCCTTGACAAGTACAATAAGCTTCTTGTGGATGGAGGTGGTGGTGTCCAACTTTGATTTGGACCACTATATGGTTGCGGCAGGTTCGGTAGGCTAGGCGGTCTATTTTTGGGGCCAATAGAGCACAGGTCAATGGCCAGAGGCATGGAGTAATTCTGACTTCATCCGCAACCTCCTGCTATTGGAATTGTTTCCCATAGTGTTGGCTGTCGAGATATGGGGCCAGGAATTCCGCAACAGGTGTGTCCGGTTTCACTGCGATAACCTGGGGGTAGTGAATGCCATTAACACCATTACAGCTTCTTCTCCACCTGTTGTGTGATTGCTTAGGCATTTAGTTCTACACTGTCTGAGTTTAAATACTTTTGTGTATGCTGTCCATGTGACGGGGGGGGACTTATACAGTGGCTGATGCCCTTTCTCGTCTGCAGTGGGAAAAATTCCGTCAGTTGGCATCGGAGGCGGAACAGCTCATAATTCCATGCCCCAGTCATTTGTGGAATGTCGCCTTGCCACCGTAGTAGGTTTGATTCAGCATTCGGTTTGTCCTTCTACATGGACAGCATACGACCGGGTCCAACGAGGCCAAGACATTGCCTTCCACATGCTGGTAGAGAGCTGGAATGGCCTTCCGTGAAAAGAAATGGCATTTGGGAACCTGCCACTGAGGTACCACACATTCCCCAAATTAACGAAAGGGGGCAGGGTCTACCAGCTGAAAAGGCAGCAGTTGCAGTGCTAGCAATTTGGTCAAGCTAGCATTCAGACGCTGAGTGTGGATGGCTGGGACCGAATTTCTTTTGACGGTTTAGCAACTGGGGTAGGGAAATTTGCCTGCTAAAATCGGATGTTGGTGTACCGCTAGCAAATTGGCCGCAAGTACTTGGGACACCTATTTCTATACCTTCATTCCTCTCAGTGCAGGTTTCTGAGAGGACTGGAGGTATAGAGGGGTTGGAGATCCCAGCTGATGAGGAGCAAGAAGAGGTCCGCCTTGTTCTTTGATGTGGGTCTTTTAAGTGCTGTTGCCAACAGACTGAATGGGAGGTCGTCATATGTCTGGTAAATGTGGTGCCCAAGCGGCTGCTGTTTTGGCCACGCTTGATACGCTTCAGACATATGTTGCAAACAGCAACGGTGCCATCTGCTGCATACGTGTTAAAAAAGGCCCACACCAAAGAACTTTTCAAAATATGCGGGGAGTCAGCAGCACCCTGCACCTGCTTAGCTCTGCGGTGTGATGCAATAGGGTGGCTGCCCTTAACCTGCCCCCTGGAGGGCATCCTGCCTTGTTGGAGATGTGCCTACTCCTCCTCCTCTCTTCTATCAGGCTCCCAAGTAGAGTCAGTGACACGTACCTCGTAGATGAGCCTGACGTGCAGAGTGAAACCTCTTGTACAGCCCTGGTTCCTGGATCACTGGAGTTGGGAACAGTGACCGTAGGAGCACAGTGAGGTAGGAGTGCCTGCAGAGTTCTCTGGAGCTGGAGATGATGACCACTGGGAGGCGCTGGGACCAGCTGGGGTGCTGGAGATGCAGGTCAGCTGGGTACTGGTGAGCTGGATGCAGGTCAGCTGAATGCAGGTGTGCCAAGGAGCAACAAGCGCAAGCAGGTGTGCACGGCTAGTAAGCTGGATGCAGGTCAGCGGGATGCAGGTGCGCCAAGGAGCAACAAGCGCATGCAGGTGCGCATGGCATTCAGGAGCAAGGTCAGACAAGCCGGATCATACACAGTGGATCAGTTCAGGCAGAATCGGCAGGCAAGGGATGGTCAGAGTCCAGGCTGGTTTTGGCAATTTTAGGTGAGGTAGGCAGGTAAACGAAGCAAGGTCAATGGAAGCCAGTGGTCAGGAGGGGAGACAACAGCGAGGTCAGGAAGCCGGGTCAATATGAGATCAGGTGCAGATTCAGGAGCAGGTCACAGGAAAAGCTGCAGATCAGACAGCAAGAGCTGAACAGTGGGAACCCCTTTTAAAGGCCACTGGCGCCAAACCTGTGTTACTGTGTGCGCGTGCACGATCTCCGCGTTTGGCGCACGTGCATGCACATTGGCGCATGTCTGTTTGCTGCTGGGAGCCTGTTGGCCGCGATGCGCCTAAGCCCTGCAGCAGGTCTAGAAGCCATATGTCCATGACAGTCATTGACCTCATCATCCCCTCCCTCCTTGTCACTGGAGCAAACTTGGCAGTATGCTGCAGCTGGGGGAACATGACTGCCAGTTTCTTGACCTTCTTGGGCACCCCCTCTCGCTAGGCTCACGTTACTCCCTTCCTCAACTTGGGTACCATCATCGGAGCCTTCAAATCGCTGTGCATCCTTCTGCAGCGTGTACCTAACACTGTGGTTGAACAGTTCGGGGGACTCCTCCGTGCATGATGGTGGGGCTAGGGAAGGAGTGACTGTTGACATGGAGCCGATGGAATAGGCTGCTTTGCCAGCTGCATTGGCAGGCAAACTACCCTGAGCCTGGGTGACAGAGGATGAGGAGGATGAGGACGGCTTTGTTATCCATTCCACCAACTCTTCTGCATGTTGTGGTTCAATAACACGGCCAGCTGCAGAAAAAAAGGACGAGTGTGCCCCATGGCCACGTGCTGAGGATGCACCTTGTGCACGACCTGCACTGTCGACTGTAGACACAGAGCCTGCTTGCCCTCTTTTATTGGCCTGTGAGTGTATGCCTGTTCTTGGTGGCCTTCTGGACATGCTGTCAATTTTGTTTAGCAAAAACCACACTACACTGTATTGTGTACTGTGTACACCACCAGAAATGTAGTAGCAACTGCACTATGGGTGCACGGTACTGTGTACACCACCATAAGTGTAATAACAACTATGGGTGCACTGTATGTATTGTGTACTGTGTACACCACCAGAAATGCAGTAGCAACTGCACTATGGGTGCACGGTACTGTGTACACCACCATAAGTGTAATAACAACTATGGGTGCACTGTATGTATTGTGTACACCACCAGAAAAGTAGTAGCAACTGCACTAGGGGTGAACGGTATTGTGTACACCACCAGAAGTCTAATAGCAACTATGGGTGCACTGTATGTATTGTGTACTGTGTACACCACCAGAAAAGTAGTAGCAACTGCACTAGGGGTGCATGGTATTGTGTACACCACCAGAAGTCTAATAGCAACTATGGGTGCACTGTATGTATTGTGTACTGTGTACACCACCAGAAAAGTAGTAGCAACTTCACTAGGGGTGAACGGTATTGTGTACACCACCAGAAGTCTAATAGCAACTATGGGTGCACTGTATGTATTGTGTACTGTTTACACCACCAGAAAAGTTGTAGCAACTGCACTTTGAGTGCACGGTACTGTGTACACCAACAGAAGTGTAACAACAACTATGGGTGCACTGTATGTATTGTGTACACCACCAGAAAAGTAGTAGCAACTGCACTAGGGGTGAACGGTATTGTGTACACCACCAGAAGTCTAATAGTAACTATATGTGCACTGTATATATTGTGTACTGTGTACACCACCAAAAAAGTAGTAGCAACTGCACTAGGGGTGCACATCCTCACGTAACCACCTTTCCGTCCTAAATAAAGGATACTGTAGATCTTCTGAAACATCTGGATGGCCTTAATGTACCCGCAGGCTATCTCCTTGTCGCAATCGACATTAAGGCTTTGTATTCATCAATTCCACACAATTTAGGTATAGAAACTGTCTCCAGATTCCTTGGAGAAAGAGGCTCCAAATCTTCAAGCATGAATCAATTTATAAGAAGGGAAAAAGGAGCTGCGCTAAAAAGGTTGACCACACTTATTATATGCTATAAATATAAAATGTGCTACATGTATTTTATGTGATTATTAGTGTTGAATTAATAATCCTAACCAAGGATTATTACTATGCTAATATGCAACAAATAAACCAATATCTTATGCCAAATAATCCTGTTGAAATCGAACTATAGAAATTATAACTGTATATAGTAATATGACATCTCCACAGTGAAAAAACAAAAAGTTAAAAATTAGAAATTAAAAACATAGTCCTGATGACTTGTGTCCAATATAAATTTCACAAGGTAATAAATCAAATAACTGAAAAAAAGTTCAAATCTCAATCATGTAGTGTCCCAGACAAAGGAAGTGAAGGGTTATGGGAAAACTTGATCTCCAAAATCTTCTAATGTTGTCACAAAGAGTGAATCCACAGCACACAAATGGGTGAACAGAAACCTTCACCAAGGGGACACGCTGCCTGCTTACCAGAGATTGGTGGTCCCTTGTTATAGGGGACCCCAATTAGCAGATGGCTCTAACCCTGTTATGCAACTTGACTTAAATCAGACCTCCTTGGACCCAAATGTGGTTTTCTCTGACAGTTGATATGGACCCGGAAGTATCACCAACTCAAGACCAACGCAATGGCAGATATAAAGCTGGTACCTCCTCTGCTGCCACTTCCAAGTCCACTGCGGGGAATACGATACTGCACGCTTCTAGTGCACACCCCAGTGCTCTGATTCATAGTATCCCCTTTGGCCAATACCTACATCTTAGAAGAAATTGCTCAAACGATACTGGCTTCAAACTTGAAGCTGATTTATTGTATGGACGTCTATTGGCCAGAAGAAACTGTCTCAAAAAAGTCTACAAAAAGGCTTGGAATCGATCGAGACGTGCAATCTTGTTCTCGGACACTACCAAAAAGGAATCTGATGTGGTGAGACTTATCACTACATACTCTGAACAACACAGGACCATACGGCCCATCATTCAAAAACATTGGCCTAATCTGCTAGCTGATCCCACTCTTTCCAAATACGTAGGATTTAGACGGAAATTACATATAGGCGCCCTGGATCAATCAGGGATCTCCTTGTATGAAGTCAATATCGGAAATCACAAAGTAAACAACATGATCAACATGGTCTTTTTCGCTGTGGTGAATGTGAATTTTGCCATCTACTTTTGGAAGGACCTTCGTTTGTCCTCCCGAACGGACAGACTCACGTTTTGCGACACTTTATCTCTTGCCTAACCCAGGCGGTCATATACATCCTCGTTTGCCAGTGTGGAGCATTCTACATGGGCAAAACGATTAGACCCCTTTGGAAGAGGGGGAAGGACCATGTCTATTATGTCACCAATGGCATACTTAATACGGCATTGGTTATCATGTGGCATCACAACACAAGTACGATCCGCATACTTTCAAAATTTCTGCTCTTGATCGTATTTATGAGAACCCAAGAGGGGGAAATTTTGATCAAAGTGTGCTACAAAGGGAAACTTAATGGATATATAACCTACAGGCTACTTCCTATCCTGGTCTCAATGACATGTTGAGCTTTAGACCCTTCTTATAAAATCATTATAATTTTTTTTTTCCTTTCTCTCTTTCTCATATTTTTTATCTATACATAAGCTATTAACTATATTTAGCCTACTAATATATTATGCAACTTGCATTCATGTATATACATGTGTAGTATATCTTATATATTTAACAGCAAACATCAACTTCAATGTTTTGTAATTATTTATTTTTTTGATTATGTACTTTTGTAATATGTGACATTGGGACATGTTAGTAAGATCAACACTGTAGGCTGCTTCAGATGTTCTTGGCACATAGTACAATGTTAGTATTTTCTCTGGCAAGAAAGACAATTAAAAATAGATGGTCTGTTTTGGTCTTTGTTCTACGTACTTACATATACTCTTCTATTTGGACGTTTCCAGTGTTTTGGCTCTAGTTATTCTACCTCATTGTTGATCTGTCCTGTTTTTTATTTTTGTTTTCCTGGTGTCTGTACTTTTTCTATACATTGGAACACTTCCGGTTTGCATACATGCTGGTTTGGCGGCAGACTTCCGGTATTGGTATTTGCTTGGTGACATCACAATGCTTTTTTACGCCATTTGCGTGTTTCTCTAGTCGCCGCCTTATGATGCAGTCAACAAGGGACTATGTCCCTATTTGACTGCTTTTGGTGCAAATTTCTTAGCGGGAAACTTTTTGGCGCCAATTTGGGTTTTAAATTGCCTTATTTCTGTTACCCCTAGTCTTCTACTCTCTCCCAGGGGATTTTCATGATACCATCATACATCTAGTAAGTTGCTCCACCTATACTGACGAGGTATTTTCTGTTTGATACTTACCTTTAAGGTTTACTTAAACATCTGTTATATTTACATATATTTACTTGTTTTGTAGTTTGTCTGGGATGATGGCAGCTTGGATCTGGATCCACTATATTTGATACAAAGTCAGGCTTCTGCTTGCGTTTTTTTGTGACTGAAGGATCTCTCTGATTTGTACATCGTGGTCCATGGCTTGTATTCTGTCTCCCATGGGAATATACTTTAATTTGATATCCCCTGTTTGATAATATCACATCTAGACGCTTGTGATGACTAGCCCACAGGTATGTGTTTCTTTTGATATACAGTTTCCCTTTCTATATCTGGTACTATAATCTCTCTATATTGTGCAAGTAACTTGAACTGTGGTCTTTTATATTGATTTTCAGGTGGCATATGTTTCTGCTTTGTCGAGCAGTTCTGTTTTTGAGCTATTCCATATTTTCTCCTCTTTGGGAAACTATTCCTCTGTCTGATCACTGACTGACTAATACGTATTTACATGACCCTTTTGCAAGGTAACAATATACTTTTTCTGCCACAATATTTTTGCTCTTTGTACATGACTCTCTGTCTCGACATTAACAAAGTTTTTCCCTTTTATTATATGTTATTGTAATCTGTATGTTTTTATCTCTAGATAGTGAGACCCCCTTTCTCTTCCTTGCAACTACTGAACCCCAAATGGGTCTTGAAGAAGTTTACAATGAAACGCGTAGACGCATTAGGGCTCACATCATATATAGATTGTCGCCTGTATATATGAATAAATGTTAATATTTTTTGTATACTCCCAGTGTTTAAATAGGTTTTCTTCTTTTGGAACCTTTTTTCTTTATTATTTCCCCAATATTCACGGATGAGGCAATGTGAGTGCTTTTTTTCTTCTTAGTCAGCTGCTGAGTGTCCTCTCCTTACACTGACTCAAGTTTACATTTCGTTCTAGTTACAAACCCATCTAGACAACAATGTACTAACCTTATTTTAATCCAAATAGGCCTTAACAAATGTAGTTAACCTGCATCTGCCAAAAACATTTTATTAGTGGGCAAACGAACAATGTTTACTATGAACGATTACTGTGCCCACGAACCTGAAACTTGCCATTTTAAACTGTACAACAGTAAAGAAAAACACATGGAGCAGCATGCAAGTAATAATAATAATAATAGGAACACACGACAACAACTTATGTTTTTGAAGAACTCTCTTGATCCTTCTGTACTGATCGCGCTCCCTCAATTTTAGGTCTGACCATCGTTTCCTCAGTTGATCCTTGGATCGTCATACCCCAAAATTCCAGCACAGACTCTTCACAACTTTAGCCTTTCTGACATTTGGGTTTGGGTAAGGTCCATGCTTCCCATCATAGTCGGCCCTCTTCAAGATGTCCACCATCTCCACCATCTCGACAAAGGACATATTTGAGGCCTTAAATCTCCTCCGGGATCGAGACGTTCATGGTTCCGGGCTTTTGTTGTTGCTGCAGCTGTCTGCATGCACTTACTCTTTCTCCGCCATGTGCTCTCCCCACTGTGCAGAAAGAGAAGGGGCGGAGAATAGACTAGAAAGAAGGTCAGGGGCGGGCGGAGTTTGACACATGCGCAGTGTATATAAAGCGTAACATGCGTGCATCATACGTACGATCTATGAGCGGAGGAAGGAGTATCGGAAGCGCCAATCATTAGAACGAAGGTACAATTTGAACTTGGGGCATCAGTGGTCTATACTGCTTATATATTGAGGCCTATATTGGGACAAGATTAGGAGAGTTTAGCCTGACATTAAGGTGTTGTATCTTGCAGAGAAAATGGATGGCTTCAATGACTTCAACTTCCTCCCCATATTCATAGACAAGTACAGGGAGCTGCCCTGTCTGTGGCAGGTGAAACATCCGCATTATAATCATAAACAAAAGAGGCAGGCAGCACTGGAGAAACTGCTGGAGTTGGTGAAGCCGGTGGTCCCCACAGCAAACATCACCTATTTAAAAGCCAAAATTGGTGGCCTGAGGAGCACTTATAATAGGGAGTGCAATAAGGTCCTGGATTCCATGAGATCAGGAGCAGCAGCAGATGCCATTTATGTCCCCAGGCTGTGGTACTATGAGAGACTGCGGTTTCTGTCTGACCAGACTGAAGTCTGGCAATCACTCTCCACTCTTGCTTCCACTCTTCCTTCCACGCTTCCTTCCACGCTTCCTTCCACCCCAGCTGAGGCTTCCGACGTCCAACCTGGGCCTTCCAGCCAGGAAGAAGAAGTGGAGGAGCTGGTCGTAAAATTATTGATGTTAACTAGATGTTATTATTGATCACTAATTGCTGTTTTAATAAGTGTTTTACATATCAATAGACAGTAGTGGCCAAAAATGTTTGGGACAAGAAGAAAAAATGCTGGGGTCAGAATGATAGTCTTTTCTATTTGTTAACATTCCATTTGCAACAGTCATGAGCTGAAAATTGTGTGTGATTGATGAACATTTTTTTCACACACAGGAAAGCCTCAGCCAGGAGGAGGGCAAGGAATGTAGCAGCCAGTAGGAAGCTGTAGAATGTGTCAGCCAGGAGGTGGCAGGGGTAAATAGCAGCCAGGAGGTGGTATGGGGTAAGTGGCAGCCAGGAGGTGGCCGGGTCCAGTAGTAGCCTGACAGAATCTCAGGTCCCTCCCCTCCGCCTTCCAACCAAAAGGCCCAGGAAGGGAAGTAATGTGCAGGAGGCAGCGCTTGGGCTGATTCAGGAGGCTAAGGCGGCCCTCAGAGCCACCCCCACTCCTCAAGAGGCCTTTGGCTGCATGACTGCCAGCAAAATGCAGGAAATGGAGGAGGGCCAACGCTTTGTGTGTGAGGAAATTATGAACACGACCCTAAATAAGGGGTTGAGGGCTAACTCACAACCAAAACACACCTGTGTGAGTTGGATCATCCTCCTCTTCCTCCTCCACCTCCTGCCACACCTCAGCCACAGCCTGGAAGCAAGCAGGGAAGGAAGAGTGGAAGTAAGACAAGAAAGTGATGGCATGGGTTCAGTCTGGTCTGACAAAAGATGCAGGCTGTGGTATGACCACAGCCTGGGGACATATATGTCATCTGCTGCTGTTCCTGATCTCTTGTAGTCTGGGACCGGATGGTACTCATTATTATATGGACTCCTGAGGCTATCAATTTTGGGTGTAAAATAGTTGATGTGTGCCCTGGGGTACAAAGGCTTTGCCAACTTCACAAGTTTCTCCAGCGTTGCCTTCCTCTTTATTTTGTTATGACCCATAATAAATGCCTATTTTGTATTCACAAATACTTGCCTATGTGTTTTACTTCAAAAAGGACAGTTTGTTTGTGAGTAGGTAGGTACATTTCCAAAATACAATGTCAAATTAACAAAGGACACCAGCACCAAACAACCTCCTTGAGGTTAAAAAAATACAAGATAATAATGGTGTTGTGGTAACTTGACACACAAAACAAAAAACAATATTATGGAGAGCACTAGGAAAAAAAACAAGGAGATCTTGATTAAAAAAAAACACCATAAACAAAAATTAAATACATTATTATGGAGATCTGATAAAAACCAAAAAATAAAATATTCAGGAGATCACGAGAAATAATAAAGAAATCATTTTTTCAGAATACTGTGTGAATATCAGCAGCAAAACAACTCCATTATTCTAGCATTCTAAAGAAGAAGAGAATGTGCTGCATTAAAAGATTAAAAAAATTGCATTGTGACGAATCTCCATTACGAACCCTAGTTTTACCAGACCGAGCGCTTCCATCTCGTACTTGATTCTGAGCATGCATGGAACTTTGTGTGTCGGAATTGTCTACAGACGATCGGAATTTCCGAGAACGGATTTTGTTGTCGGAAAATTTGAGATCCAGATCCCAAAATGTCCGATGGAGCCTACACACGGTCAGAATTTCCGACAACAAGCTCCTATCGAACATTTTTAGTCGGAAAATCCGACCGTGTGTACAGGGCATATGTCTTGGAGAGTAGTCCTCATCCTTGGAAAATTTGCTCTCTTAAAGTTAAGTGTATGTATGTAGTTAAGGGTTAGTGTCCCTTTTTAATAAGGTCCCTGGGTGTAGTTGGTGGGTGGAGTATGATGAACCCCTTTAGAATTTGCTGTGCGTGGAGTCCTAGGGATAAGGAGTATGGGAAATGGCTACCCCTTACTTACACGAAGTAGGGGGACTTACAATGGAGAGGCAAAAGAAAAGATAGCTGGACTTTCTGAGTTCAAAGGTATCTGCACTGAATTGGACTGTACTGATGGCCTGAAGTGTGAAATTTAACAAGTGGCGGTACAGAGCGGTATCACAGCAAAGGCATTAAAAGGCTATCCAAGTGGACATTCTTTATTTAATGAGGTGGGCTTCAGGCCTGGAGTATGTGAGATATAATATGGTGGCGTATCTCCCATCTACAGGTATGTGTGTGCTCGCCAAAGAAGAAGCTGGGCGGAGCTCCTGGTTAGTGTGGCAGGAGCTGGCAGCAAATCGGGCTGCCAACATGCTCAACATCATTTTTCTACTTTGGTACCTAAGGCATTTTGTCTTTATACCTTGTATGTCTGCCTCTCACTCCAGAAGTCAATGACCATACTCTAGCTGCTGACTTTTAACAAGCAGGTACCTACCATCCCAGGAATCCAGTGCTGTCTTGTCTCGAGCCAATTCTTTGCTGGGCTTCGTATCCACAGAGCCTCCCTCTTGGACGTGGGAGCTGACTGTGACTTCCTGATGTCTCACAGTGGGCTCCCTACTGTGCATGAGCAAGATAACATGGCGCTGTCAGACTGGTCCCGCAGCCTCCTGAGTAGGGATGAGCCGAACACCCCCGGGTTCGGTTCGCACCAGAACCTGCGAACGGACCGAAAGTTTGCGCGAACGTTAGAACCCTATTAGTTACAATGGACACGAACGTTCAAAATCTAAAGTGCTAATTATAACGTCCAATATGCATGTTATTGTCCTAAAAAAGGTTTGGGGACCCGGGTCCTGCCCCAGGGGACATGTATCAATGCAAAAAGAAGTTTTAAAAACTGACATTTTTTCTGGAGCAGTCATTTTAATGATGCAAAAAAAGTGAAATATTCCTTTAAATATGGTACCTGGGGTGTCTAAAGTATGCCTGTGAAGTGGCATGTGTTTCCCATGTTTAGAACTGTGCCTGCACAAAATGACATTTGTAAAGGAAAAAAAAAACATTTAAAACTGCTTGCGGCTTTAATGTCATGTCTTGTCCTGGCAATATGCACAAAGGGTAGATACAGGTGCAGGTTTATACTGTGCTGTGCTGGACTCACACAGCACACATTAACTCCTGCAGATGGCTGTATTTATAGAGAACACCACTAAAGGGTAGATACAGGTGTATACTGCGCTGAAGGCGCAGAACACACACTAAGTCCTGCAAATGCCTGGTAATAAAGATTCAAGAACAACTGTCCCTGCCTATCAATGCTCTTTCCCTGCACTTTCCCCACAAGCAAATGCCTGAGAAGAGCACACTATCCCTGCCTATCAATGCTCTTTCCCTGCACTTTCCCCACACGCAAATGCCTGAGAAGAGCACACTATCCCTGCCTATCAATGCTCTTTCCCTGCACTTTCCCCACACGCAAATGACTGATAAAAAGTTCACACTGTCCCTTCCTATCAATCCTCTTTCCCTGCACGCCGGAACACACTGCACAAGGTTGCCGGCGCGGCAGCCTTATATAGTGTGGGGCGTGTACTAAACCCCCTGAGCTATAATTGGCCACAGGCATCCTGCCTGTAGCCAATTATTGCTCTCCTCGCTGCTGGCGCTATGATTGGCCAAGCATGCGGGGTCAGAGTGCATGCATGGCCAATCATCAGCCAACAATGCACTGCGAATTTGATGCGAACGGCCCGCAGAGTTCTGGACTCGACGAGCGGACGAACGGCCGATGTTTGAATTGAACATGGGTTCGAATCGAACACCGGTCTCATCCCTACTCCTGAGACATGTGACTTGCCCCAGGAGATTGTAGACAGGGGTGGGGGTGGGGGTGGTACAAGCCCTAGATGATTTACTAAAACTGGAGCATGCAAAATCTGATCCAGCTGTGCATGGTAGCCAATCAGCTTCCATGTTTTATTGTCAAAGCTTAATTGAACAAGTTGAAGTTAGAAGCTGATTGGCTACCATGCACAGCTGCACCAGATTCCGAGTGTTCCAGTTTTAGCAAATTTCCCCCACTGCGTCTAAACCCAAAGACAAAAAAAGTGATATATTGCAGCTTACCAGTTCCTAGATATGATGGCTGCATTACTGTCGTTTCCTTACCTTTTTTTGCACCTGGTAATCCTGCCAGTAACACAGTTCCTATCCTAGGGGACTGACTCATTATACCGTATTGATGGAGAAGCAGCATTGTCACCCTAGTGCAGGATTCAAGAACACCTCTTCTCCTAAGCTCTATAACACAGGGATGGGATGGGGTTATGTAGTCCTCGGAGAGAGAAAGCAATTGATAGGAGTGTGGCACAGGCAGAGAGCACATGAAGTCATCAGCTAACATTTCTGGCAGGATCAACAGGTACCTTCTTTCGCATTTATCAAACAGCTATATCAAAAAGCTTTAAATTACATATTTAACAAACCAAAATGGACCTAATAAATTCATTGTTATGGTTTACATATCCTTTAATTTTTAAAGATGAATTTTGTCCTGTATCTGGAGGTCTTCATTAAGGGCCTAACACCTATAATATTGTTCTTATTTTATCTTCAAGTTGAAATATTTAAATGGGGTTGGCGCCACATAAGGTCAACATGTAAAATGCATCTAGATGACAGCTGGGCTATAATACTGCTCCAGGCACACATGTTTATGTATTATCTTAGATAGAATAATCTGCTTGTAATTATTTAGTCTATTCGTTCAGTTTTACAACATAATATATGATTTCATGTAGATCAACTGCCACTGGGAATACACTGTGCTGGTTTACGCAGTCTGGAAATTTATATTAGCCATAGCTCATTTTAATTATCAAATTAATTATGTTATTGTAAAAAAGGGAAGCCCAAAGGCTAACGCTGCACTAGAACCGACTATCAGAAAAACGTTTATATATATATATATATATATATATATATATATATGTAAACACAGCTGTTAGCACCCCAAAGTCTAATACAAACTCAACCAAATATATATATATATATATATATATATATATATATATATATATATATATATACATACACATAAAATAGATGCAGCACTAGTGATATAGTAAGATAATAAAATTTACAAGTGAAAAAAAGCTGAAAAAGAAAAACTAAGGCAGAGTCTCAAAAATGTCAGTCCATAAATGAGAAAATGACAACAGCCATCCGTGTAAAGTATAGATAATAAGCTGTAGAGGAGGAAACCGTGAAAGATCCTTCAAACAATGTGCATCCAGCTCCGCACCCAAGCGAGTAGGTAGCCTGCTTACCATCTCTCCGTGACCACTAGAATAGTAGTCTCACCAAGCTCAGGGAAATCGGTCTCCCCAGGACCCTTAATATTGTCTGGAACTGAAGCTTTGCTAGTAAGAATCCAAAATATAAAAAAGAATTGCTCCCATAGTGCAGTACTTTATATAAATTAATTTAATAAAATAAGTGGGTTGCACTTACAAGATAAAAGCAGTTCATAAGCAATACAGAAGCAGGTCTTGTGATAAGAACTGCGGCGTCTCCACAGGCTTTGCTTCACTTCCTGGTTCGCTTTTCCATCAACCTCCTGAGAGGAAAAAACACGATGACATCACTGTCGCAGGCTCCACCCAAAAGGTGGGTCCTTGGGCTTTTCCCAGTTTCATGTCCTTAATTGCTTTGTCAAATTCCTTGTCACAGATAGGAGATTCTAATTCGCGTGTGGTGTCTACCAAGATTAGAGATGGGCTGTGTTTTTGTAAAAATTGTTGAATGAGATGTGTCCTTTTCTCTGAATTTTGTGGACATTTGGGGTTGGAAGGAATATTGTATAGGGATTGATATTATTGTTCAAATTGTTTGGCTATTTCTTTATTGGATGAGTGTAATTTACCATGTTTAGCTCTAATTTGGTGTACTGTGGTAGCGCTTTTTTGTTTTGTGCCGCTTTTGCTAACAATTTCCCACTGTTGCCTTGTTCATAATATATTTTATGTCTGAGGATATATTGCCTTTTTATTTTCATATTGAGTTCCTCTGCAAGTTGAGCTCTGGCTTGAGTTAGCTCAGTGAGTGTTGAGGTAGCCATAGTGAGTTTATGTGTTTTTGCAGGTTTGTGGATTTAAGATATGAGGGTGTTAATTTTAGTTTGGTGTTCTTTTTTAATTTTGTCAGTCTTGGCAATAAATTCCCCTCTTATAACACATTTGTGGGCTTCCCACTGATTGAGAAGGGATGTCTCGTGATTGCCGTTTCGTGTGAAATAATCCCCCAGACAGTCGTTGAAATGTTGAATATCAATAGGGTCTTTGAGAATGGAAGTGTTCAGTCTCCAGGTCTTTGTTTTAAAGATTTTTTCCTGGAATATTAGGGACATGGTAATCGCGTACTGATCTGATAAGATCACGGGTTCAATTGTAGTTTTCCCTATAAGTTTGAGATCAGATCGGGATAAAAAGAAATAGTCTATTCTTGAATATTTTTGGTGTAAGGGTAAAAAGTAGGTGAAGTCCTTTTCTTGGGGGTTTAGAGTTCTCCAGACGTCATGGAGCATGAGCCCTTGAAGCTGTAGTTTAATTTGTTTTAAAGCTCTGAATGGTAAGTTTGACGTACCGTTTGAGGTATCTAGAATGGGATTTAGTGGTACATTAAAGTCCCCTCCTAGAATGAGGATGCCTGTGGAGAATAAAGTTAGCAAGTCTCCTATTTGACAGAAGAATGCTACTTGTTTAGTGTTGGGGGCATAGATATTAACAATCATGATGTGGTGGGGGCCAATATTTCCTTTAAGGAATATATATCTTTCCAATGGATCATACATGCAATCTATCAGCTGGAAAGGTGTTTGGAAATTAGTATGGTTACAACTTTGGTTTTTGAGTCTGGATTTGTGGCGTGATTTGCAGATAGAAATCTATTGTCTGTGATTTTTGGAATTTTGTCAGATTTGAAATGTGTTTCCTGGATGCATACAATATTTGCCTTCATATTACTAAATTCTTTGAGAAATTGAGATCTCTTTTCAGGGATGTTCAATCCCTTTGCATTGATGGAAACTAGTTTAATTGACAATGAATAGATTTTGGATTTTTGATTGGACATAGTGTCTGAATATTGAGGCTTAAGTAGAATAGGAGGAGGGTTGTGATTGGAAAAAGAAAAAAATAAAAAATCAGAAAAGATTTATAGAAGTGTCGGAGGTAGAATTAGACCTGCTAATCTACTTTATGTGTTTGAGTGTTTAATGCTATATCCTTTTCTCTCTAGTAGGAAGGTTAGGAGAAAAGCAATGAGAATTGGCTAGAGATAAAAGATCCGGAAAGTTCAGAGGAGATATATTCCACTGTTGGGGAACGTCTTCTAGAAGCTCAACTGTAATAATGGCTCCTGACGGAGGGCAGTATATTACTGATAAAATAAGTGATTTTAGGCATATGAATGGATAAATAAATATATTTGGGAAAAAGGTTACCCCAGATCGAGTGTTCAGATTAAGTCAATGCTATATATATGGGATATTATTAATTTGCAGGCATGGATTATGCAGTCTTTTTATAGATCATACTTATCAAAGGTAGATTCTCAGAGTCCCTTTTATAGTAATTAGATATAAACTTAGATTAATCTTAGTAAATTCTATCTAGTTCAACTTTTTTGTCATTATGAAAAATTGAATCCACCCATTAGTACAGGTAAACATATTACATTTTGTTTGTATAAAAATGTTAACATTCCATTCCTGCCTGCAGTACTTTCTAATTCACCCACCCAGAAGGCATATGAAGAGCTGGTGTTGTGACTTCACTATATCAAATAATTATTTTGTGTCACTGAATCTGAAAATCCTTAAAGTGACTATGTTCAGTCTACTAACTAAACAATGTAAAAGCAGAGTTTACAGGCAGCTATAGGCATCATCTCTGTATCCTTTTTTTAGCCAGCAATTCTTGTAAAATGATGTAAAAGCCACCCTAGGGGCTAACTATCCACTGGATTGTTCTTATAGGTAGTGGGAGGGGTGCCCCTCTCCTGCTGCCCACCAGCTTTGGTGGCTTTATTGAAGAGAAGAGATAGCAGACAACAGCTGCAGAGCCTGGGTGGTGACGTCACTCATAGGCTTACTATAGGGCGTCTGTTGTCAGCTGTCCCTCCTCTACACTGAAGCCACTGCTGGGAGCTGATCATGTGACCGGACTGAGGATCCCCCAGCATAGGAAAGTACATACATCTTTACTTTACAGGGTAATTTGAATAGGCTTATAATGGGGATGGGAGCAGGTTTTGGCATAAATTGGATTTGACTGGACTACTTTAAAGCAGTCCCCCGCAGCCTCGAGCCACCTCTGAAAATACTGACTTTATAAAATGTGTCATTTACATAAACCTTAGCACATTCCCCAATCCTCCATATGATAGTTCTCAGGTAAGATCATTGGACATGAGTGATTTAGCTTTGAATTTGTGGAGGTAGAAGGGAATGTGCCATAACCAAAATTACCAGGTTTTTGATTGTGCTCTGGGTATGAATCAGGGTACTAAGGAGCACAATCACAATGTGATGGTGAATGCATATCCCAATTGTTTCTTTGTTAGATGTAGATAGCATTAAAGCTGATCTCCAGGCAAACCGCTAAATACACAGACTAAATATATATTTCTAGCTACTCGGCCTTAGTTACATTTGGTTTGCGCGTTAGTATATTCACTTGTATATTTCCATTACCATTTAAAAGATTAGTATTTTTGTCCATCCAGTTCTGAGATTTTCACAGCTCTACTTCACCACACATTGTGCATGTGTATATTGGCTTAGGAGAGGTCTATTGTTGTTGCAGGGGTATCCATTATTGTTGCTGGAAAGTCTTTTGCTGCTGCAGGGGTATTTATTGCTGCTTCCAGGGCATTCATGGATGCTGCTGGTTGCTGATCTTTTTGGAGCATTTAATGTTGCTGCTGGGGGAAATAATGTTTCTACCAGGGGGAATTATTGATGCGGCTGTGGATTTATTGAAGCTGCTGCATGATTTATTATTGCTGCTGGTGTATTTATTATTGCTGCTGGGGTATATATTGTTGCTGCTGGGGTATATATTGTTGCTGCTGGGGTATTTATTGGTGCTGTGGGATTTATGATGCTACTGGGATTGTTGCTGCAAGAGGATTTATTGTTGATGTTGGGTTTCTTTTTTTTGTTGCTGACGTGGAGGGGGGAGAGTCTAATATTGCTGAAAGTGGAATTAATTGTTGGGGCTGGGGAATTTATTGTTGCTGCTACTGCTGAGAGATTAAAGGAAATCAAGGATGCAAAAATTCAAAACGAACGATAGATTGCAAAAGATAGTAGGACAAGCCCCAAAAAATTCTTCAAATATATTAATAGTAAAAAGGTCAGGTCTGAGCATGTAGGCCCTTTACAAAATAATCTAGAGTGGGTGACAGGGAACAAAGAGAAGGCTAATTTATTAAATACTTTCTTCAGCTCTGTGTATACAAAGGAGCATGGTGGAGCTCATGTCCATAATGGGGGTGTTATTTACACAGCCCCGAATGATCCACAATGGCTCAAAAGTGATATGGTCCAGAAATATTTAGACAGAATAAAGGTGGATAAAGCCCCTGGACCAGATAGCATCCACCCACGGATCCTAAAAGAATTGAGCTCTGCAATTTCAAAGCCATTGTATTGAATTTTTAGGGACTCATTAATGACGGGAATAGTACCACTGAATTGGCGCAGGGCGAACGTGGTGCCTATATTTAAAAAGGGAACAAAATCTTTACCAAGTAACTATAGACCTGAAGTTTAACTTCTATAGTTGGGAAGATACTGGAGAGATTAATAAAAGACCACATAGACTAGTTCTTGCTGGAAAAAAACATTTTAAGCAACAGACAGCATGGGTTAATGAAAGACAGAAGTTGTCAGACAAACCTGATTTCTTTTTATGAAGAGGTAAATAAAACCTTGGACAGAGGCGTGGCGGTGGATGTGGTATACTTGGATTTTGCAAAAGCGTTCGATACAGTTCCCCACACACGGATCATGTGTAAGGTAAGGTCTACAGGCTTTTAAATATCAGTTTGTAAATGGATAGAAAACTGGCTAAATGACAGAATTCAGAGAGTAGTGGTTAATGATTCTTACTCTGAATGGGCTAAGGTTATTAGTGGTGTACCCCAATGTTCAGTGCTGGGACCCTTACTTTTTAATATCTTTATAAATGATATTGGGTCTGGGATCAAAAGTAACATTTCTGTCTTTGCAGATGACACCAAGCTATGCAGTGGAATAACGTCCTTACAGGAGGTCTCCAATTTACAAGCCGACCTCAATGCTCTGTCTAATTGGGCGACTATGTGGCAGATGAGGTTTAATGTTGATAAATGTAAAGTTATGCACTTGGGGGCTAAGAATATGCATGCATCATACATACTAGGGGGAGTACAACTGGGGGAATCCGTAGTGGAGAAGGATCTGGGCGTTTTGGTAGATCATAAGCTCAATAATAGCATGCAATGCCAAGCTGCGGTTTCCAAAGCAAGCAAAGTTCTTTCTTGTATTAAGAGAGGTATGGACTCCAGAGAGAGATATATAATTTTGCCCCTTTTCAAATCATTAGTAAGACCCCATCTGGAATATGCAGTTCAGTTTTGGGCACCAGTTCCCAAAAAGGATATCGGGGAACTGGAGAAAGTGCAGAGAAGGGCAACCAAACTGATAAGAGGCATGGAGGAGCTCAGCTATGAGGAAAGATTAGAGGAACTGAATTTATTCACTCTTGAGAAGAGGAGAATAAGGGGGGATATGATCAACATGTACAAATATATAAGGGGTCCATATAGTGAACCTGGTGTTGAGTTATTCACTTTACGGTCAACACAGAGGACAAGGGGGCACTCCTTACGTCTAGAGGAAAAGAGATTTCATCTCCAAATACGGAAAGGTTTCTTCACAGTAAGAGCTGTGAAAATATGGAATAGACTCCCTCCAGAGGTGGTTCTGGCTAACTCAGTAGATTGCTTTAAGAAAGGCCTGGATTATTTCCTAAATGTACATAATATAACTGGGTACTGACATTTATAGGTAAAGTTGATCCAGGGGAAATCCGATTGCCTCTAGGAGGATCAGGAAGAGATTTTTTTCCACTGCTGTAGCAGATTGGAGCATGCTATTTTTTTTTTTTTTTTGCCTTCCTCTGGATCAACTGTGGGTATAGAATGGGGTTTATTGGATTGTACGATATATTTTATTTTAATTTATTATTTCTTTTTTTTATGGTTGAACTGGATGGACTTGTGTCTTTTTTCGGCCTAGCTAACTATGTAACTATGTAACTATGTATTGTTGCTGCTGAGGGATTTGTTGATGCTGTTAGGCAGAATTACTGATTTTGTTGGGGGATTGCTGCTAGGGGATTTATTGATGTTCTGGGATTTATTGTTGCTGCTGGAGGATATATTGTTGCTGCTGGTGGATATATTGTTTCTGGCAGTGGAATCTATTGTTGCTGCTGGGGGATTTATTATTTTAGTGTTGTTACACAACATATATCAATTTAGTTTTGGCCAGGAAATAAGATTTAACATGTGAAACATATCTTATACTAGGTCGCTAGTTAGGTCAGATATTACAGAGCTATGGGGAATCTGAGCATGAAAAAAACATATAATAGTAATCTGGTACACTGAAGGCTTTTCTGCTACCTTTATCCTTACGCTGCTCGGTGTAACAAGGCATTGTAATAAACTCTACAACTTGTAAATGCTGAAATTCACTTCTCATTATAACACTAATGACTTTTATCACCTATTTGGAAAACCTACCTCTAACAAAAATGTATGAAATGTTGCTCACTTGTTTGAATGCACTTTATCTAAATGTTTAATCAATATGTTTGTACCATGGCAGAATTCAATTATAGGGAAGTGACAATGCAGCAATAAAATCTTCATTTTAATGTAAGACGCTGTTGGAGAAAACAAAATGAATTGCTTATAGAAAGTTAATCTCATTATAGGTTAATTCAGCAGGAACATTTTAGCAGATAAAGGACAGGAAGCTTTTTTTCTTAGGTAACTTGTTAAAATATATCAAATAGACTGAAACTTCAGAACAGCAATAAGAGTAATCAAAAACTTAACCAATCAGGACTCAAGAACTAGAGGGAACATAAATGTGAATTCCACTGTATACTTAGCTATATCCAAACAATATGAAATACCCAAATGCCCCATTGTATTATGCAGGTTGTTAAAGCGGTATTAAACCCAAAAACAAAAATTCGAAATATTGCAGTTTACCAATCCTAAGGCTCAGTTCACACTGCTATGACCTGAAAGTTGCATGACTTACAGTATGACTTTGCCAGGCGACTTCGGTGTGACTTGGTGCGGCTTCAGTGTGACTTTGCAGCAACTTCAGGGAATGCCTGTGTAATCTCCCTATAATGTCGGATCCAAATCACATCAATTAAGATGAGGATCCCACTTGGAGGCAACTTTCATTAAAGTCTATGGGCACAAGTCAGATAGAAGTTGCCTTGAAGCAGTACAGGAGCCCTTTCTAAAGTCGGAGATACTTCAGTAGTGCTAATTAAGACAACTCTCATTGACTAAAATGGGATTTCACATGTCATGTGCCTTGGGGTCTCACAAGTCAAATGCCAAGTCACGGCAGTGCGAACAGAGCCTTAGCAAATAGAAGATTTAGATGGACTCAACTAAAGAACTAAAACTTCTTGGGGGAAAGATTTTACATAAATTTAAAGCTGGGCATTGTAAGCAACCCTGTGTGTTAAATGGTTAAATGGTACCACCAGCCAAATGTAACATACTTTTTCCTTTTTGCAGCTTCTGTAAAGCATTGCAGCTGCAGCATGCGTACAGCCTTCATCGGCTGCATGCCCTGGCAGCTGGCCATGAGGTGGTAAAACAATGGCTAAACCACCTACTTTTAAGCCTCCCCAGCCACCCGTGTGTGTAAGTAAAAAGTAAAAGCTGCAGCTGATATCACCAAAGTTCTGGGAATAAAACTACATAAATAGATACGTACCTAAAATGGGACCAAACAATTCCAACATGTTTCTGTTGGTGTCAGGTGCTTCATTCATCTAGAATTAATGGTGGACTCTAGATTGAGGAGTAGGGATGAGCCGAACACCCCGGGTTCGGTTCGAACCAGAACCTTTGAACGGACCGAAAGTTCGCGCGAATTTTCGAACCCTATACGTTATAATGGACGCGAACGTTCGAAATCAAAAGTGCTAATTACAACGGCCAATATGCATGTTAATGTCATAAAACAGGTTTGGGGACCCGGGTCCTGCCCCAGGGGACATATATCAATGCAAAAAGAACTTTTAAAAACTAACGTTTTTTCGGGAGCAGTCATTTTAATGATGCATAAAGTGAAAAAAAAAAAGTGAAATTTTCCTTTAAATATGGTACCTGGGGGGTGTCTAAAGTATGCCTGTGAAGTGGCATGTGTTTCCCGTGTTTAGAACTGTCCTTGCACAAAATGACATTTGTAAAGGAAAAAAAGAAGCCATTTAAAACCACTTGCGGCTTTAGGTTTGATCTTAAGTAGAATCTGAACAGGTACATTATGAAGTGTAGCTCCATCCCAAAAAAATCTATTTTTAAGCTTTTTGGAGAACATAGGGAGGGGTTATCACCCTGTAACATTTGCTGTCTTTGCACATCTGTTCAGAACATGTCACCTCACTTTCCGTCCCAATGACAAATGTTTTTGGAAAAGTGGGGTTTTAATTGAAACAAGGATTGGTGATAAAGTATCAGTAGAGAGGAGATACCTTTTTCCCAAATTAAGTCTAACAGGATAGAATTTTAAGTTAATAGATCAAGATTTGTAATTGCATGCACCTGTTGAACAGGGCAGAAAAATTGGGGGTGGTGGTGGTGGACGGTTTTGCCACAAGACTGTAAGCTCTCACAGTTACTCTTGGTGGGCGCAGGAATGGGCCCTGCTGTGAGTTATTAGATCAAGATTTGTAATTGCAAGCACCTGATGAACAGGGCAGAAAAATTGGGCCTTTGGCGGTGGTGGTGGACGGTGTTGCCACAAGACTGTAGGCCCTCATAGTTACTCTTGGTGGGCGCAGGAATGGGCCCTGCTGTGAGTTATTAGATCAAGATTTGTAATTGCAAGCACCTGATGAACAGGGCAGAAAAATTGGGCCTTTGGCGGTGGTGGTGGACGGTGTTGCCACAAGACTGCAGGCCCTCATAGTTACTCTTGGTGGGCGCAGGAATGGGCCCTGCTGTGAACTATTAGATCAAGATTTGTAATTACCCGCCCCTGTTAAACAGGGGCTGAAAAATTGTGCCTTAGGCACTGGTGCTGGTGCCACAACACTGCAACCCCTCACAGAGACTGTACTTGGAGCACAGCAGTCACACGTGTTGCGAAGCATTTTTTTAAAAAATTGTAAGTACACGCCCCTGTTAAACAGGGGCTGAAAAATTGTGCCTTAGGCACTGGTGCTGGTGCCACAACACTGCAACACGGCCCTCACAGAGACTGTACTTGGAGCACAGCAGTCACACGTGTTGCGAAGCATTTTTTTTAAAAATTGTAAGTACACGCCCCTGTTAAACAGGGGCTGAAAAATTGTGCCTTAGGCACTGGTGTGGTGGCATGGATCATTGAGGAGGAGGAAGAGGATAGTCAGTGAACATAAGAGGACAGTCACTCAGCATCAGCATAGGCAGTCTTGAAGGGATGTGACATTAAAAATTATTCGGTTATATCCGCCTCAGGTGCCTGGTAGCTGGTGGTGATCCAAGACTGATTCATTTTGATGAATGTCAGTCGATCAACCGAGGCGGTGGACAGGCGCACCCTATGATCAGTCACAAATCCTCCAGCAGCACTGAATGTGCGTTCGGAAAGAACGCTGGAGGCAGGACAGGCCAGTAGCTCAATTGCATACTGTGCAAGCTCTGGCCAGTGATCCATCCTCAGGACCCAGTAAGCCAGAGGATTTTCGGTGGGAAAGGTGTCCAAGTCTGACCTTGCCCCAAGGTATTCCTGCACCATGTATATCAGACGCTGGCGATGGTTGCTGGAACCGATCATACCTTGGGGCTGCGGACTAAAAAATTGTCTGAACGCATCGGTCAGACGTCCACCTTCCCCACCGCTCCTTCTGCCACTGACCGAAGCCTCAGCAACTCGTCGCCCAGGACCAGGAGTTTGTAGCCTCCCAGTTTCTGGGAACGCGTTGCACAGACCTTTCTGCAAGGCCTCCCTGAGATGTCTCATCCTCTGCTCCCTCTGCGACGGCAAGATAAGGTCCGCAACCTTACCCTTGTACCGCGGATCAAGGAGAGTGGCCAGCCAGTAATGGTCCCTCTCCTTGATCCGAAGAACACGAGGATCCTTCCGCAGGCTTTGCAGGATCAGGGAGGCCATGCAGCGTAGGTTAGCTGAGGCATTCGGTCCGGAGTCTTCTGGGTCACTGAGGATGACATGATCGCCAGCCACCTCCTCCCAGCCACGTACAAGTCCACTGGCTTGTTGGGACTGTACATCATCCCTAAAAGACTGCTGCTGCTGATGCTGAGTGCCAGGCTCCACCTCCATGCTCACACAATCCTCCTCCTCCTCCTCCTCCTCCTCCTCCTCATCCTCTTCCTGTGTGATGGGTGGGACAGAAGGAACACTGTCCGGATAAAGGGGGCCTTGAGAGGCAAGGAAGTCCTCCTCTTCCTGCCTCTGTTCTGCCTCAAGTGCCCTGTCCATTATCCCACGCAGCGTATGCTCCAACAGGTGGACAAGAGGGACAGTGTCACTGATGCATGCACTGTCACTGCTCACCATCCTCGTGGCCTCCTCAAATGGTGAGAGGACAGTGCATGCATCCCTGATCATGCTCCACTGACGTGGGGAAAAAAAACCAAGCTCCCCTGACCCTGTCCTGGTGCCGTAGTCGCAAAGGTACTCATTGATGGCCCTCTGCTGCGTGTGCAGTCGCTGCAGCATGGCCAACGTTGAGTTCCACCTGGTGGGCATGTCAGATATTAGGCGGTTCTTGGGCAGGTTCAGCTCCTTTTGCAGCTCAGTCAGCCGAGCACTGGCATTATAAGATCGGCGGAAATGCACACAGACTTTCCTGGCCTGCCTCAGGACATCCTGTAAGCCTGGGAACCTGCCCAAGAACCGCTGCACCACCAGGTTGAGGACGTGAGCCATGCAGGGCACATGGGTGAGCTGCCCCTGTCGCAGGGCGGAGAGGAGGTTGGTGCCATTGTCAGAAACGACCATTCCTGGCTTAAGCTGACGTGGCGTCAACCACCTCTCGGCCTGCCCCTGCAGAGCTGCCAGAACCTCTGGCCCAGTGTGGCTCCTGTCCCCCAAACACACCAGCGCAAGCACGGCATGGCATCTTTTTGCCTGCGTACTTGCGTAGCCCCTTGTACGCCTACGGAGCACCGCTGGTTCCAAGGACAGAGCACTGGAGGAAGAAGAAGAGGAGGGGGTGGAGGAGAGAGGTGTGTCACAACCAGTAGCAGTAGTCGCGTTTTGGAGGCGTGGTGGCGGAACAACCTCCAACACTACTGCACCTTGTCCTGCATCCCTCCCAGCTGCCAATAGAGTGACCCAATGGGCCGTGAAAGAAAGGTACCGTCCCTGTCCATGCCTGCTGGACCATGAGTCAGCGGTAATATGCACCTTACCGCTGACCGCCCTGTCCAGCGAGGCATGGACATTGCCCTCCACATGCCGGTAGAGAGACGGAATCGCCTTCCGCGAGAAAAAGTGGCGTTTGGGAACCTGCCACTGAGGAACCGCACATTGAACAAACTCACGGAAGGGGGCCGAGTCTACCAACTGAAAAGGCAGCAGTTGAAGTGCTAGCAATTTAGCAAGGCTAGCATTCAACCGCTGGGCATGTGGATGGCTGGGAGTGTACTTCTTTCTACGGTCCAGCAGCTGGGGCAGGGAAATTTGCCTGCTGCATTCGGACGTCGGTGTACTGCAAGTACTTGGTTGTGACACACCGAATTCTACACCTTCAGTCCTCTCAGAGCAGCTTTCAGAGAGGACTGAAGGTGTAGTGGGGATGGAGATCCCAGCTGAGGAGGAGCAAGGAGAGGTCCGCTTAGTTCTTTGGTGTGGGTCTTTTATGTGTGCCTGCCAACGAGCTGCATGGCAGGTCGCCATATGTCTGGTCATGCTTGTCGTGCCCAAGCGGCTGATGTTTTGGCCACGCGAGATACGCTTGAGACAAATATTGCAAATAGCAGTGGTGCGATCTGCTGCACTCGTCTCAAAAAAGGCCCACACCAAAGAACTTTTCTGATAACGTGCAGAGGCAGCGCCCTGCACAGGCGGAGCTCTGCGGTGTTGTACAGTTGCTGTGCTGGCCTCTACCTGGCCTCCAGGGGGCATCCTGCCTCGTTGGACATGTGACGCCGCATCCTCCTCCTCCTCGTCCTCCTCCTCATCCTCTCTCCCTTGAGGCACCCACGTGGAGTCAGTGACCTCATCATCCCCTCCCTCTTCACCACTAGAGCAAACCTGACAGTAAGCTGCAGCTGGTGGAACTGTACTGCCAGATTCCTCAAGCTGGGTTTCGTCATCCGAGCCTTCGAATCGTTGGGCATCCTCCTGGAGCATGTACCCAACACTGTGCTCAAAGAGTTCGGGGGACTCCTCAGGAGGACATGGTGGGTCTAGGGAAGGGGTGGCTGATGATGCTCTGTCAGTACCCTGAGCCTGGGTGAGAGAGGATGAGGAGGATGAGGAGGGCTTGGTCATCCATTCTACCAAGCCTTCAGCATGATGCGGCTCACATGTCCAGCTGCCGAAAACAAAGACGCGCGTGTCCCATGGCCACGTGCTGATGACGATGCACGACCACGTCCACGTCCACGGCCACGTCCACTAGAAACAGAGCCTGCCTGCCCTGTGTTCTTGGCTCTGCACGCTCTGCCTCCCCTTGGCGGTCTTCCAGCCATTGTAGTCGGTAGTCCTGTGGGTGCTGCTGAGAAGAAAATATAGGAGCTCTGTGTGATGCCACTAACACACTAGAAGTCCTATGGGTGCTTCTGCAAAGAAAATAGAGGAGCTCTGTGTGATGCCACTAACACACTAGAAGTCCTGTGGGTGCTTATGCAAAGAAAATAGAGGAGCTCTGTGTGATGCCACTAACACACTAGAAGTCCTGTGGGTGCTGCTGAGAAGAATATATAGGAGCTCTGTGTGATGCCACTAACACACTAGAAGTCCTATGGGTGCTTCTGCAAAGAAAATAGAGGAGCTCTGTGTGATGCCACTAACACACTAGAAGTCCTGTGGGTGCTTATGCAAAGAAAATAGAGGAGCTCTGTGTGATGCCACTAACACACTAGAAGTCCTGTGGGTGCTTCTGCAAAGAAAATAGAGGAGCTCTGTGTGATGGGACTAACACACTTCAAGTCCTATAGGTGCTTCTGGGAAGAAAATATAGCTCTGTGTGTGTGATGGGACTAACACACTTCAAGTCCTATAGGTGCTTCTGGGAACAAAATATAGCTCTGTGTGTGTGATGGGACTAACACACTTCAAGTCCTATAGGTGCTTCTGGGAACAAAATATAGCTCTGTGTGTGTAATGGGACTAACACACTTCAAGTCCTATAGGTGCTTCTGGGAACAAAATATAGCTCTGTGTGTGTGATGGGACTAACACACTTCAAGTCCTATAGGTTCTTCTGG
Source organism: Lithobates sylvaticus (assembly GCA_028564925.1). NCBI lineage: Eukaryota > Metazoa > Chordata > Amphibia > Anura > Ranidae > Lithobates > Lithobates sylvaticus. The sequence goes on from CM053028.1 coordinate 485,368,991, forward strand.
GAAGAAAATATAGCTCTGTGTGTGTAATGGGACTAACACACTTCAAGTCCTATAGGTGCTTCTGGGAACAAAATATAGCTCTGTGTGTGTGATGGGACTAACACACTTCAAGTCCTATAGGTTCTTCTGGGAACAAAATATAGCTCTGTGTGTGTGATGGGACTAACACACTTCAAGTCCTATAGGTGCTTCTGGGAACAAAATATAGCTCTGTGTGTGTAATGGGACTAACACACTTCAAGTCCTATAGGTGCTTCTGGGAAGAAAATATAGCTCTGTGTGTGTAATGGGACTAACACACTTCAAGGTGCTTCTGGGAACAAAATATAGCTCTGTGTGTGTAATGGGACTAACACACTTCAAGTCCTATAGGTGCTTCTGGGAACAAAATATAGCTCTGTGTGTGTGTAATGGGACTAACACACTTCAAGTCCTATAGGTGCCTTCTGGGAAGAAAATATAGCTCTGTGTGTGTGATGGGACTAACACACTTCAAGTCCTATAGGTGCTTCTGGGAACAAAATATAGCTCTGTGTGTGTGATGGGACTAACACACTTCAAGTCCTATAGGTGCTTCTGGGAACAAAATATAGCTCTGTGTGTGTGATGGGACTAACACACTTCAAGTCCTATAGGTGCTTCTGGGAACAAAATATAGCTCTGTGTGTGTGATGGGACTAACACACTTCAAGTCCTATAGGTGCTTCTGGGAACAAAATATAGCTCTGTGTGTGTAATGGGACTAACACACTTCAAGTCCTATAGGTGCTTCTGGGAAAAAATATAGCTCTGTGTGTGTAATGGGACTAACACACTTCAAGTCCTATAGGTGCTTCTGGGAAGAAAATATAGCTCTGTGTGTGTAATGGGACTAACACACTTCAAGTCCTATAGGTGCTTCTGGGAAGAAAATATAGCTCTGTGTGTGTAATGGGACTAACACACTTCAAGTCCTATAGGTGCTTCTGGGAACAAAATATAGCTCTGTGTGTGTGATGGGACTAACACACTTCAAGTCCTATAGGTGCTTCTGGGAAGAAAATATAGCTCTGTGTGTGTAATGGGAATAACACACTTCAAGTCCTATAGGTGCTTCTGGGAAGAAAATATAGCTCTGTGTGTGTAATGGGACTAACACACTTCAAGTCCTATAGGTGCTTCTGGGAACAAAATATAGCTCTGTGTGTGTAATGGGACTAACACACTTCAAGTCCTATAGGTGCTTCTGGGAACAAAATATAGCTCTGTGTGTGTGATGGGACTAACACACTTCAAGTCCTATAGGTGCTTCTGGGAAGAAAATATAGCTCTGTGTGTGTAATGGGACTAACACACTTCAAGTCCTATAGGTGCTTCTGGGAACAAAATATAGCTCTGTGTGTGTAATGGGACTAACACACTTCAAGTCCTATAGGTGCTTCTGGGAAGAAAATATAGCTCTGTGTGTGTAATGGGACTAACACACTTCAAGTCCTATAGGTGCTTCTGGGAAGAAAATATAGCTCTGTGTGTGTGATGGGACTAACACACTTCAAGTCCTATAGGTGCTTCTGGGAACAAAATATAGCTCTGTGTGTGTGATGGGACTAACACACTTCAAGTCCTATAGGTGCTTCTGGGAACAAAATATAGCTCTGTGTGTGTGATGGGACTAACACACTTCAAGTCCTATAGGTGCTTCTGGGAACAAAATATAGCTCTGTGTGTGTGATGGGACTAACACACTTCAAGTCCTATAGGTGCTTCTGGAACAAAATATAGCTCTGTGTGTGTGATGCCACTAACACACTTCAAGTCCTATAGGTGCTTCTGGGAACAAAATATAGCTCTGTGTGTGTGATGGGACTAACACACTTCAAGTCCTATAGGTGCTTCTGGGAACAAAATATAGCTCTGTGTGTGTAATGGGACTAACACACTTCAAGTCCTATAGGTGCTTCTGGGAACAAAATATAGCTCTGTGTGTGTAATGGGACTAACACACTTCAAGTCCTATAGGTGCTTCTGGGAAGAAAATATAGCTCTGTGTGTGTAATGGGACTAACACACTTCAAGTCCTATAGGTGCTTCTGGGAAGAAAATATAGCTCTGTGTGTGTAATGGGACTAACACACTTCAAGTCCTATAGGTGCCTCTGGGAACAAAATGAAGGAGCTCTGCCTGCCTGCCACGAACACACTACAAGTCCTATAGGTGCTTCTGGTAACAAAATATAGGAGCTCTGCCTGCCTGCCACGAACACACTACAAGTCCTATAGGTGCTTCTGGTAACAAAATATAGGAGCTCTGCCTGCCTGCCACGAACACACTACAAGTCCTATAGGTGCTTCTGGTAACAAAATATAGGAGCTCTGCCTGCCTGCCACGAACACACTACAAGTCCTATAGGTGCTTCTGGTAACAAAATATAGGAGCTCTGCCTGCCTGCCACGAACACACTACAAGTCCTATAGGTGCTTCTGGTAACAAAATATAGGAGCTCTGCCTGCCTGCCACGAGCACACTACAAGCCCCTCTTTCTCAATCAATCTTTGTAACTGAATCTATCTAACTCAATCTCTGTAAGTGAATCTCTCTAACTATCTAAATGCAGCAGAGTGTCACAGAATCTGCCTGCTCAATCTGCGCCGGAACAGCATGTGACCGGCGCAGACGGCGTGGCGGCGTTTATAGGGGGGGGGGGCGTGTACTACAGCCCCTGAGCTGTAATTGGCTACAGGCGTCCTGCCTGTAGCCAATTATGGCTCTTCGAGTTTCCGGGGCTGTGATTGGCCAAGCATGCGGGGTCACAGTGCATGCTTGGCCAATCATCAGCCAGCAATGCACTGCGTCGGCCGCGCCGGCCGCAATGCATTGCGGGGGCCGCTCGCATCACACGAACGTGATGCGAGCGGCCAAAATAGTTCTGGGCTCGCCGAGCGAGCGAACGCCCGGTGCTCGATGCGAACGTGGGTTCGCATCGAGCACCGGGCCCATCCTTATTGAGGAGTATACTCCTGGTATAAATAATGCTTTAGCAGCTGGTTGTATTAGGATACCACAACTGTTAATGGACTCCAATCCATTGGTGACCTACCTATTCCTTCACCTCCTGGACTTTCTTGCAGGTACCATTCTGTGTCTCCTTTATGCTTGAGAGCTGCCAAACTTGAGTCGTTTTCCTCTACATCGCAGATTTTATTCCACACTACAAAACCAAACTATGTATAGATCCAAAACCTCGACCCTATACCTTCCACAAATAAAAGCCTGACAGGGGTCCCAACCATTTTCTACTCGATCCCAAAAAAAACACTAATGCCACGTACACACGATCAGACTTTCCGGCAACTGAGGTCCGCCAGACTTTAAAGCGAACGGACTTGGCCACACACGATCACTCCAAAAGTCCACCGGATTCGAACGTGATGACGTAGAATAAGGAAGTTCATAGCCAGTAGCCAATAGCTGCCCTAGCGTCGGTTTTAGTCCATCGGACTAGCACACAGACGACCGGACTTTTCGACAGGACCCGAGTCCGGCAGACAATTTTGAAGCCAGTCTTATTTCTAGGTCCGCCGGACTTTTGGGAAGAAAAATTCCGCTGGAGCCCACACACGATCGAATTGTCCGACAGACTCTGGTCTGCCGGAAAGTCCGATCATGTGTACGCGGCATTAGGCAGTCCATAGGCAAGCTGTACGTTCATTATTTTTTACTGTGTAGGACTACAGCATCTATAAAGAAATTACACCCACTTGACCATACTCTCCTTTTTTAATGTTTATTTCAGTTACATAAGAAAATGGGGCATGAGTTAAGGCTTCCTTTGATCCATATTTCTCAGAAAATGATTGGGGAATTTTAAACTCGTTGAAGCAGCTGTAGTCTGCAGTTTCCTTACATGAGGGTTACATAGGAGACTTGTTTCTGTTTTAATATTTCAGAGGTGATTAGGCTTCTTCTGAGAATTGGGAATGATATACTTGCGCTGAGGAGAAGTGAATTTGTATCCTCTTCTAAAGCCAAGTTTTATTTTCTAATCCACCTTTCTAAAAACTCCATCTCTTTGTATTGATCTTATGGACTGAAATCTTGCAGAATAATTTTATGATGGAAAGAAAATCTTGTAATTTTCCCTTGATTTATTCTTGTTTCTTTGTGCACCAATTTAGAGTTGAACTAGAATGCTGTGAAACCCCTCTATAAATTTAGTTAAGGCAGTTATATCAATAAGGTTACCCTTTGAGGTAATGGATTTTCTATCCATCTTCTTTAATGGACATTGTATTCAACAGAAAGAGCAGCTATGGGTTTATTTAAAAGGGAACTTTATAGCAAACTTTTGCTTTGGATTCGGTGACAGTGAGTCAGAATATCTCTGGGGCTACAATTAGTTACTTTTAGCAATGACAACCGAGTGCTGCTTATATTTGATGTGTAAAAATGGGGGGGGGGGGGTTCTGGCACGAATTCCAGTCTAGGTTTTGGTCCAAGTAAGTACAAACTGAAGGGGTTAATTTAAGGTTAAGGTTAAAACTCAAAAAAATTTAATGAATCGCTTATTAAATGGACATTCATATCCATCCCAGTCCTTAAGGAGCTTACAGTCTAAGGTCCCCAACTCACATTGATACATACACATACAAGGGTCAATTTAGACAAGAGCCAAATGACCTACCAGCATGTCCTCGGAAGGAAATCAGAGTACCCAGAGGAGACCAACATGCAAAACTCCAGGCAGGTAGTTTCATGGTTTGGATTTGAACCAATGACCCCAGTGCTGTCAGGCAGATGTGCTAAATGCTACACCACTGTGCTTAACCACATTACGACCGCCGCATGTACATATATGTCGCAGAATGGCACGGACAGGCATATGGGCGTACAGGTACGTCCCGTTGAATTTGATCCCGTGCCATTCACGTGCGTGCGGCCGTGCCCGTCGCAAGCTATGTGAGTCGGGGCACGGGTCCCGCGTCCTCGATCACCGCGGGGATACCCACGATCCTCTCACGGAGAGGACGAACAGGGAGATGCTAAAGTAAACAAGCATCTCCCCATTCATCGGGAGAGCTGATCAGTGTAGTGTCACACACAGCCCCTCCCCCCTACAGTTAGAAACACTCCCTAGCACACACTTAACCCTTCCCTAGCCCCCTAGTGGTTAACCCCTTCACTGCCAGTGTCATTTTTACAGTAACCAGTGCAATTTAATCGCACCGATCGCTGTAAAAATGACAATGGTCCCAAGAATGTGTCAAAATTGTTTGACGTGTCGGTCATAATGTCCCAGTCATGATAAAAATCGCAGATCGCCGTCATTACTAGTAAAAAAAAATTATTAATAAAAATGCCATAAAACTATCCCCTATTTTGTAAACACTAAAACTTTTGTGCAAACCAATCAATGATCGCTTATTGTGATTTTTTTTACCAAAAATATGTAGAAGAATACATATCGGCCTAAACTGAGGAAAAAATAAATGTTTTTATAAATTTTTGGGGGATGTTTATTATCGCAAATAGTGGGGAGACATCGCAGGATCCTGAGGACAAGGTAAGTAACTGTACCTGCATCCTGCGATGCAATCCTGAGTGTGGCTCGGGTTTACCGCTTTTGGTACTGAAAATCCACCCTGAGTCATACTCGGGATTACCCCCAGGGAGGTTAAATAAAAATAAACATGTTATACTTACCTGCTCTGTGCAGGAGTTTTACACAGAGCAGCTCCAATCCTCTTCTTCTGGGGGGCACTCCTGGCTCCTACCCTTTCATCGAGTGCCCCCGTGGAGGGCCGCTTTCCATGGGGGCACCCTCCCGTGTAGGCTCGCTCCTGAGTGCCGTTGCTACGTCCATTGACACAGGCAGCGGGACTCAACCCCACCCCCCAATCCAGTGTGACTGGATTTGATTGACAACAGCAGGAGGCAATGTCTCCTTCTGCTATCAGTCTATCCAATGAGGTGATGGACAGCGGCTGGACCTGCTGGGCTCGTGCACATCGCTGGAGCGGATCAGGCTGAGGTAAGAAAAAGGGGGGTCTGGGGGGATTTGCAGCACAGAAGGTTTAAAATTTAAAAGTTTTGAGATGTATTGGGGGCACCAGAGCAACACTGCCCACCCAGCGTTGAGGAGAGCCCGGATGTAATGGTCGATGAAGCAGAGGTAAGGAGGAGGATGGATCCTCCCTATCTACAGCGAGCTGTGTGTGGGGGATGGGGGTGAGTAGTGCAGGAAATAAGAGTCAGGTCATGTAGGTCAGTGTATGTGTAATGGTCAGGTAGGTCAGTGTATGTGTAATGGTCAGGTAGGTAGGTCAGTGTGTGTGTAATGGTCAGGTAGGTCAGTGTGTGTGTAATGGGCAGGTAGGCCAGTGTATGTGTAATGGTCAGGTAGGCCAGTGTATGTGTAATGGTCAGGTAGGCCAGTGTGTGTGTAATGGGCAGGTAGGTCAGTGTGTGGGGGATGGGGGTGAGTAGTGCAGGAAATAAGAGTCAGGTCATGTAGGTCAGTGTATGTGTAATGGTCAGGTAGGTAGGTCAGTGTGTGTGTAATGGTCAGGTAGGTAGGTCAGTGTGTGTGTAATGGGCAGGTAGGCCAGTGTATGTGTAATGGCCAGGTAGGCCAGTGTGTATGTAATGGGCAGGTAGGCCAGTGTGTATGTAATGGGCAGGTAGGTCAGTGTGTGTGTAATGGGCAGGTAGGTCAGTGTGTGTTTAATGGGCAGGTAGGTCAGTGTGTGTGTAATGGGCAGGTTGGCGAGTGTGTGTGTGTGTGTGTGTAATGGGTAGGTAGGTCAGTGTGTGTGTGTGTGTAATGGGCAGGTAGGCCAGTGTGTGTGTAATGGGCAGGTAGGCCAGTGTGTGTAATGGGAAGGTAGGCCAGTGTATGTGTAATGGGCAGGTAGGTCAGTGTGTGTCAGGTAGGTCAGTGTATGTGTAATGGGCAGGTAGGTCAGTGTATGTGTAATGGTCAGGTGGGTCATTGTATGTGTCCGGTAGGTGGGTCAGTGTGTGTATAATGGTCAGGTGGGTCACATATTGCAGGGGGTGGAGTCATGGGCGGAGCCAATGGGGGCGGCAAAATGAGAATTCGCCTAGGGTGTCAAAAATTCTTGCACCAGCCCTGCTTGTTCTCTATTCAGAGGAAAAAGACAGTACATGGGAGAGTTTTACTGAGTGATAGCCAATCACAGGCTGTCACAGCAATCATGTGATCGACAGCTGGTTTTCCCGACTCCCAATCATTATTAGAAGAACAGGAGGAGTCGGTTATAGCTATGTCTCTGTGCTTGGAGCACGCTATAGAGAGTGCTTCCAGAACAAGTGATGATTGCATATACAGTGGTGTGAAAAAGTGTTTGCCCCCTTCCTCATTTCCTGTTCCTTTGCATGTTTGTCACACTTAAGTGTTTCGGAACATCAAACCAATTTAAACAATAGTCAAGGACAACACAAGTAAACACAAAATGCAATTTGTAAATGAAGGTGTTTATTATTAAAGGTGAAAAAAAATCCAAACCATCATGGCCCTGTGTGAAAAAGTGATTGCCCCCCTTGTTAAAACATACTATAACTGTGGTTGTCCACACCTGAGTTCAATTTCTCTAGCCACACCCAGGCCTGATTATTGCCACACCTGTTCACAATCAAGGCATCACTTAAATAGGAGCTGCTTGACACAGTAAGGTCCACCAGAAGATTCTTAAAAGCTACACAACATGCCGAGACCCAAAGAAATTCAGGAACAATTGAGAAAGAAAGTAATTGAGATCTATCAGTCTGGAAAGGGTTATAAAGCCATTTCCAAAGCTTTGGGAATCCAGCGAACCACAGTGAGAGCCATTATCCACAAATGGCGAAGACATGGAACAGTGGTGAACCTTCCCAGGAGTGGCCGGCCGCCCAAAATTACCCCAAGAGCGCAGCGACGACTCATCCAAGAGGTCACAAAAGACCCCACAACAACGTCCAAGGAACTGCAGGCCTCACTTGCCTCAGTTAAGGTCAGCGTTCATGCCTCCACCATCAGGAAAAGACTGGGCAAAAATGGCCTGCATGGCAGAGTTCCAAGGAGAAAACCACTGCTGAGCAAAAAGAACATCAAAGCTCGTCTCAATTTCTCCACAACACATCTTGATGATCCCCAAGACTTTTGGGACAACATTCTGTGGACCGATGAGACAAAAGTGGAACTCTTTGGAAGGTGTGTGTCCAAGTATATCTGGCGTAGAAGGAACACTGCATTTCAGAAAAAGAACATTATACCAACAGTAAAATATGGTGGTGGTAGTGTGATGGTCTGGGGCTGTTTTGCTGCTTCAGGACCTGGAAGACTTGCCGTGATAAAAGGAACTATGAATTCTGCTGTCTACCAAGAGATCCTGAAGGAGAATGTCCGACCATCTGTTCGTGTACTCAAGCTGAAACGAACTTGGGTTCTGCAGCAGGACAATGATCCTAAACACACCAGCAAGTCCACCACCGAATGGCTGAAGAAAAACAAAATGAAGACTTTGGAGTGGCCTAGCCAAAGTCCTGACCTGAATCCTATTGAGATGTTGTGGTATGACCTTAAAAAGGCCGTTCATGCTCGAAAACCCTCTAATGTAACTGAATTAGGACAATTCTGCAAAGATGAGTGGGCCAAAATTCCTCCAGGACGCTGTAAAAGCCTCATTGCACGTTATCGCAAACGCTTGGTTGCAGTTGTTGCTGCTAAGGGTGGCCCAACCAGTTATTAGGTTTAGGGGGCAATCACTTTTTCACACAGGGCCATGATGGTTTGGATTTTTTTTCACCTTTAATAATAAACACCTTCATTTACAAATTGCATTTTGTGTTTACTTGTGTTGTCCTTGACTATTGTTTAAATTGGTTTGATGTTCCGAAACACTTAAGTGTGACAAACATGCAAAGGAACAGGAAATGAGGAAGGGGGCAAACACTTTTTCACACCACTGTATGCAGTACTTGGAAAAAGGTCAATTTTGCAACGTATAAGCTCCAGTAATATGGTGTATACTGTAAGTATACCAAAGGTGGCTACAAAAGCTGACATTACCTATTCCAAATAATGTCCCACATACAGTTGTGCTCATAAGTTTACATACTCTAGCAGAATTTATGATTTCTTGGCCATTTTAAGAGAATATGAATAACACAAAAAAAAAAATTCACTCATGGTTAATGTTTGACTGAAGCCATTTATTATCAATCAACTGTGTTTACTCTTTTTAAATCGTAATCACAACAGAAACTACCCAAATGATCCTGATCAAAAGTTTACATACCCTGGTGACTTTGGCCTGATAACATGCACACAAGGTGACACAAATGGGTTTGAATGGCTATTAAAGGTAACCATCCTCACCTGTCATCTGTTTGCTTGCAATTAGTGTGTGTGTATAAAAGGTCAATGAGTTTCTGGACTCCTGACAGACCCTTGCATCTTTCATCCAGTGCTGCACTGATGTTTCTGGATTCTGAGTCATGGGGAAAGCAAAATAATTGTCAAAGGGGAAAAGGTAGTTGAACTGTATAAAACAGGAAAGGGATATAAAAAGATAACCAAGAAATTGAGAATGCCAATCAGCAGTGTTCAAACTCTAATCAGGTAGACCAAATAATATTTCAGCCACAACTGCCAGAAAAATAGTTTGGGATGCAAAACCCACAAATAACTTCAGGTGAAATACAGGACTCTCTGAAAACATGTGGTGTGGCTGTTTCAAGATGCTCAATAAGGAGGCACTTAAAGAAAAATAGGCTGCATGGTCGAGTTGCCAGAAGAAAGCCATTACTACGCAAATGCCACCAAGTATGCATTCATCAGCCAGGAAGCTGTGCATAGGATGTACTTGGACATTCCAACATGACACTGATCCAAAATACAAGGATAGTTGAAGTGTCATTGGCTAAAGAATAATAAAGTGAAGGTTCTGGAGTGGACATCTCAGTCTCCTGACCTCATTATCATTGAGCCACTCTGGGGAGATCTGAAACGTGCAGTTCATGCAAGAAAGCCCAAGAATTTACAGGAACTGGAGGCTTTTTGCCAAGAGGAATGGGCAACTTTACCATCTGAGAAGATAAAGAGCCTCATTCACAAATACCACAAAAAACTTCAAGCTGTCATTGATGTTAAAGGGGGCAATACACGGTATTAAGAACTGGGGTGTAAACTTTTGATCAGGGTAATTTGGCTAGTTTCTGTTGCAATTATGATTTAAAAGGAGTAAACACAGTTGACTGATAATAAATGGCTTCAGCCAAAAACTAACCATGAGTGAAAGAAAAGTTTTTGTGTTATAATTCATATTCTCTGAAAAATGGCCAAGAAATCATAAATTCTGCCAGGGTATGTAAACTTATGAGCACAACTGTATCCCTCATAGATAGAGAATTGCTCCGAGCCTTTGTTTTACTATGATTCGCAGCTGCCCTATGAGAAGTCCATAAAGGTCAGTGGAATGTGAGCAGGTAGACCCTCCCACTGAGCTCACAGGAAGTGGAAAGTGACTGAAGAAAGTAAGAAGTAACTGGAGCCAATGTGTCAGTTTATACAGAAACATCAGCAGGTAAGAATCCACAATGATTACTCAACACTTAGCAGCGCATACAACTAACCAGGAAACTATTTTTAGTATTGCAACAAAAGTGAAGTTACTCGAGTATCCCACAGCTTGGATGGTGGAGAGGTCCCAAAACTTTTTTGCTAACAAAACATAAGTCTATTTTCCAATATTCCAAAACAAGTGTGCGGCTCTGTATAAACAATACCGCTGGAAATTCTCAAATGTCATGCTGAGCTCCCCATAGAAATAGAACAAGGAAGCTTGTGATTTAAAATAAGATATTGATTACATTTGTTTAAATTGCTCTGAATGTGGGTTGTAAAGGTCAGGAAAATAAAATGCCTTAATAAATCATTTTTGCAATCTTTACAGATAATTGTTGGGCGCACATGCCTTTCAAATACAGAAATAACTTAAAACTAATTTGGAGATGTTGACATGAACACATTTGTCATATTTAACCTGATTACAACCATAAACCAAAGTGCAATATTACCCCTATAATAATTGGCATGTCCATTGTACATAGTGGAATCTATAGGTCACCTGCCTGGCAGATAAATATATATATATATATATATATATATATATATATATATATATATATATATATATATATATATATATATAATGTATATATATATAAACATTTTATCTGCCAGGCAGGTGACCTATAGATTACATGTGTGTGTTTATATATATATATATATATATATATATATATATATATATATATATATATATATACACACATATATACATACACATATATACACACACACACACACACACACAGTATCTCACAAAAGTGAGTACACCCCTCACACCCCTCAAATATTTTATTATATCTTTTCATGTGGCAACACTGAAGAAATTGCACTTTGCTACAATGTAAAGTAGTAAATGTACAGCTTGTATAACAGTGTAAATTTGCGGTCCCCTCAAAATAACTCAATACAGAGCCATCAATGTCTAAAACGCTGGCAACAAAAAAAAAAAAAACATTATTTTCCAGCACCTATTGAGCATCTTGTACACTCACTACTTTACATTGTAGCAAAGTGTAATTTATTCAGTGTTGTCACATAAAAAGATATAATAAATTATTTACAAAAATGTGAGGGGTGTACTCACTTTATACTGAGCAGTTGGTAGTTCTATTCTGAGAGCACACTGACAGCTCTCAGTCCTTAATAAGGATCAGGACCAGCTCCCAAACATGTCACCTCTGAGGCAGTCAACCACAGTGGTCACATGATCACAGATGCTAAACTCTCCATTACTCCTGGTTAGTTTTATTTTACCCTCGGTGTGTTAAGAGGTTGTTTTAGAGAGTCTGAAGGCTTTGACCCTGAAATGCATTTTCACTTTCAAGTAATCCCCAGAAAACATAAATTTGTGACCTGCCAGCCTGGAATAATCTATACGGGATTTCATTCTGAGTCTTCTTGTTAGCAAGTAGTCATTTTGTCCACGCAGATTGGGTCTCAGGAGGTATGTCTTTTGCATTAAGGAGTTTTAAAACAGAACATTAAAAAGGCCCCTTTCACACTGATGGACCAATTGGGTCCGCCTGAAAAACTGACAATCAGACCATCCATTGCTCTCTATGTCCGCTGACACCCGCCAACATCGATCCTGTCTGCCAAAAACAGACAGATGAGGATCCATTCACACGTGTCCATCCAAACGAAAGACAGTCTAATGGAAACGAACAGGCAGTCCGTTTCCATCCGACAGCCTAGCGGAGTGGACATGGACCATTCATCCGCCTGCTCAGTGGCAATCAGCAGAGTGATCCCCTGCTGAGCGGGCAGATCCACTAACGCAGTGGTCCCCAACCTTTTTGGCACCGGGGACCGGCTGCGTGGAAGAAAATTGTGGAAGATTTTTTTGCGGGCAATGGCTGGTGTTGGCGCTTCAATCATCCCGGCACCATGTTTGATATGGTGTCAGAGTGATTGATGCACATTATTTCTATTATTACATTGTAGTAATAAATTAAATAGTTCAACTCACCATAATGTAGAATCAGTGGGAGCACTGAGTGTCACCTGCCACCGTCACCTGCTACCAGATGTGGATTGTCACTTGCCACGCTGCCTGTCACCAGATGCGGAATGTCACTTGCCACATCGCCTGCCATGCTTACTGCCGCAAGATGTGGATTGTCACTTGCCACGTTGTCTGTCACCAGATGTGGAGTGAGTGGAGCGCCCCTTGTGGTTTGTCAGGCAGACAGCTGAGGGGGTGAACTACAAGTCCCAGCACACCTCACCTGTACTCCCACACACAGCTCACCTGTCACTGATGACATCACATCTCTGTGGGATCGCCCCTCTGAATGTAGCAGGGTGTCTCCCTCCTCATGCTGTAGCCGGTCTCACCTGGCAGAGGGAGGGTCTGGGACTCCTCCGGCTGTCACTCTCTGGCTCCACCCTTTTGCCATTCCTGAATAGCTGTCCGGGTGGAGGGGGGGCAGGCAATCTGCACCGCTGAACCACCACACAGCAAGGAGCCTCACGAGAGCGGTGATGCGGGGCAGGCAGTATGAGATTTTTTATTTATTTATTTATTACAGGATTTATATAGAGCCAACAGTTTACGCAGCGCTTTACAATATTAAAAGGGAGACAATACAGTTATAATACAATAAAATACAAGAGGATTAAGGGGGCCCTGCTCAGAAGAGCTTACAATCTAATAGGGTGGGGGAGGTGATACAAAAGGTTGTAACTGTGGGGAATGAGCTGATGGAAGTGATAAAAGATTAGTTGGAGACATGATAGGCTTCCCTGAAGAGATGAGTTTTCAGGGATCGCCTGAAGGTAGCTAGAGTAGGGGATATCCGGACAGGTTGAGGTAGCGAGTTCCAGAGGATGGGAGAGGCTCTGGAGAAATCCTGGAGACGAGCATGGGAGGAGGAAACAAGAGAGCTTGACAGGAGGAGATCTTGAGAAGAGTGGAGAGGACGGTTTGGGATATGTTTGGAGACAAGATTGGTGATGTAGCTCGGGGCAGAGCTGTGGATGGCTTTGTAAGTTGTGGTTAGTATTTTGAATTTAATTCGCTGGGCGATTGGGAGCCAGTGTAGGGATTGGAGGAGAGGGTTGGCAGACACTGAATGGAGGTCAGTGGAGGGATTGGAGGAGAGGGTTGGCAGACACTGAATGGAGACCAGTGTAGGGATTGGAGGAGAGGGTTGGCAGACACTGAATGGAGACCAGTGGAGGGATTGGAGGAGAGGGGTGGAGGACACTGAATGGAGACCAGTGTAGGGATTGGAGAAGAGGGTTGGCAGACACTGAATGGAGACCAGTGTAGGGATTGGAGGAGAGGGTTGGCAGACTCTGAACGGTTGGTAAGGTGGATAAGTCTTGCAGCAGCATTCATGATAGACTGAAGAGGGTGGAGCCTATGGAGAGGCAGGCCAATGAGAAGGGAGTTGCAGTAGTCAAGGCGAGAGATAACAAGGGAGTGAATGAGGATCTCGGTGGTGTCATTTGTTAAAAAGGGGCGTGGTTTAGAGATGTTACGGAGGTGAATTCTACAAACTTTTGACAGCGATTGGACTTGAGGCTGAAATGACAAGTCCGAGTCTAGGATTACACGAGTACCCTGGGGGAGGGGAGGGACTGAGGGTTGCATTGTTGATTTTGATGGAAAAGTCATGGAGGGGGGCACGGGCGGGGGGGAATATTAATAGCTCAGTTTTAGAGAGATTTAATTTAAGAAAGTGGTGCGACATCCATGCTGAGATGTCAGTTAGTAAGTTAGTAATGCGAGAGGAGACAGAAGGAGTGAGGTGAGGAGTAGACAGATAGATTTGGGTGTCATCGGCGTATAAGTGGTATTGGAAGCCGTGGGTGGTTATCAAGTGACCAAGGGAGGAGGTGTAGATGGAGAAGAGAAGGGGTCCAAGAACAGAGATGACGTCATCTCTCTGCTCCCCGCCGCACCTCCGACACTGAGACAGAGCACTGGCTTTGAGGGCGGAAGAGCGGTGATGCGGGGGGCGGAGAGCGATGATATCATCTCTGCTTGCCCGCCCGCCCGCTCGCTTCTTCCATCCACCCAGCGCTCAAACGCCAGCAGCCTAGCATGTCTCTAGCCGGCCGCCCGCACCCGCGGCCCGGCTGCAGAAGGGCCACGGCCCGGTAGTGGGCCGGGGACCAGGGGTTGACGACCCCTGCACTAACGGACTCTGCCAGTGTGAAAAGGGGCTAAAGGTGAGTATTGAAGCAAAAGCTATTCTTTTATTATTTTTAATGATACATTATTTCTTCTTATTTGTTCATTTATTTCAGTCTCCCTGCTTCTATTCTTGGTTCTGTTTATTCCCTTTTCTTGTTACGCTCCCTATTACCTATTTGTTACTCTTCTTGTGTTGCTCCCTTCACCTTTGCTTGTTTCTTCTCTTTTGGAAGGTAGGTAGCTTAATGCATGAAGAAGGGTTAGAGCCTCTTTTAGGTTTATAATGCTGTCTGTGTCCCTACATTGAACAGAATTACTCTCAGTTGCTGTCAGGATCAATCCAAGCAGGAGAGAGAGCCAGCTTTGGAAATTGACACTGCTGTTTACAAACTTTTTATCCGTTTTACATAGCGAGGGTATTGTAACAACGTGAATACCGTAAATGCCAAGGATTATTCATTGTTTGCCCTATACAGAGTAGAAAGCGATCAGTAGAATTTGCATTCTGGAGAGGGGATATGACATACTACAAGTCTAGTAGGTGAAAATTGTCAACATACATAAATATCTATGACATTCAACTAAACGTATTGCTTACATCACTGGTCACTATACCCTGTGAGTAGGCACTACTGTATAGATAGAACGGATGGGACAAACAACCCCCCCCCCCGTTCAGTTCGCACCAGAACATGCGAACAGGCGAAAAATTAGTTTGAACTCGCAAACACCGTTAAAGTCTATGGGACATGAACATGAAAAATCAAAAGTGCACATTTTAAAGGCTTATATGCATGGTATTGTCTTAAAAAGTGTTTGGGGACCCAGGGGACATGTATCAATGCAAAATAAAAGTTTTAAAAACTGCAGTTTTTTCGGGAGCAGTCATTTCAATAATGCTTAAAGCGAAACAATAAAAGTGTAATATTCCTTTAAATTTCATACCTGGGGGTGTCTATAGTAGTCCTGTAAAGTGGCGCATGTTTCCCGTGTTTAGAACAGTCTGACAGCAAAATTACATTTCTAAAGGAAAAAAAGTAATTTAAAGCTACTCGCGGCTATAATGATTTGTCGGTCCCGGCAATACACATAAAAGTTCATTGATAAAAACGACATGGGATTTCTCCACAGGGGACCTCCGAACCAAAATTAAAAAAAATAAAAATGCGTGGCGGTCCCCCCAAATTCAATACCAGGCCCTTCAGGTCTGGTATGGATATTAAGGGGAACTCCGCACCAAAATAAAAAATAAATGGCGTGGGGGTCCCCTCCCCCCTCTGACACCACAGGGAAAGCCATAGGGAAGTTCATGTGCGTCAGAGGGAGGCGGGGTCACCGAGTGGCCACACCCTCCGTTTTATAAGAGCTGTCACCTGAACAGAAGCGTCAAACAGCGGGAGACTCCCATTGAGGTGGATCGGAGGAAGATGCTGGACGAGAATACCAGAGGAAGAAGCGGAGGAAGATAGAGGAAGAAGCAGGGGAAGAATAAGATGGAGGAAGAAGAAGAACACTGAAGGAAGACCAGAAGAAGATGGAAGAAGAAGTGGGGAAAGAAGAAGACATTAATAAAGGAATTGTCAAAAACCGTCTATTGTAATTTTTTAACATTTTTTACACTTTTTTTGTGAAATGGTAGGGGTACCATTACCAATTCACACGGGACGGGATCAGGGGGTCCCCTTGTTAAAGGGGGCTTCCAGATTCCGATAAGCCCCCCCGCCCGTAGACCCCCACAACCACCGGGCAAGGGTTGTGGGGATGAGGCCATTCTCCCCATCAACATGGGGACAAGGTGCTTTGTGGGGGCTACCCCAAAGCACCCTCCCAATGTTGAGGGCATGTGGCCTGGTACGGTTCAGGAGGGGGGCGCTCTCTCGTCCCCCCTCTTTTCCTGCGGCCTGCCAGGCCCACGCCATTTTTTTTTTACATTTTGGCACGGGTTTCCCCTTAAAATCCATACCAGAACTGAAGTGCCTGGCATGGAATTTGGGGGGATCCCCACGCATTTTTTATTTTTAATTTTGGTTCAGGGTTCCCCTGTGGGGGAATCCCATGCCGTTTTTATCAATGAACTTTTATGTGTATTGCCGGGACCGACAATTCATTATAGCTGCGAGTAGTTTTAAATTACTTTTTTTCCTTTAGAAATTTAATTTTGCTGTCAGACTGTTCTAAACACGTGAAACATGTACAAAACATAGGTACAAAATTTAAAGGAATATTACACTTTTATTGTTTCACTTTAAGCATTATTAAAATCACTGCTCCCGAAAAAAACGTCCGTTTTTAAAACTTTTTTTTTTTGCATTGATACATGTTCCCTGGGGCAGGACACAGGTCCCCAAACACTTTTTATGACAATAACTTGCATATTAACCTTTAAAATTAGCACTTTTGATGTCTCCCATAGACTTTTAAAGGGTGTTCCGCGGCTTTTGAATTTGCAGCGAACACCCCAAATTGTTCGCTATTCGGTGAACAGCCAAAGTTCGAGTCGAACTCATGTTCGACCCGAACATAAAGCCCATCCCTAATAGATAGATGGAAATCTTGAGAGCTACCATTAGCGATGATCAACCTAGATTGCAACTACCATCAAGCGTAGTGTTAAATAATGTAAATAAAAAATGTAAATTGTAGATAGAGAACCAATACACAGCAGCTTAACATTAATCACACTTCCATAATCTGTATAAAAATGTAATAAATAAAACAAATGCAGCGCTATGTGATATTAACCTCACTAATGTAAATATAAATAACAAGAATCATTACCGTGAACAATTACAAAAAGAGTGCAAGTTATGAGAAAAAACAATAATATATGGATAAGTGAATATTATGTTGCATAACGCTTCAAATAAATAATAAACAAAAAATAAAAAATCTATGTTTCAAGCAAGTTCACAGTGAAAATAATTAATAATGAAAAATAATGTCCCATAAGGTGACTCTGTGGTGATGATCCAGGTAATAGGAACATCAACTTCACACATGTGCCCCCCCCCCCCCCCCCGTGTGACTGTGCTCCCCTCAAGGTGTGTGACCACACAATCAAGTTTGGTCTACAAAAGAAGCTGAACCACCTCTGGGCTCTAAGTATAACAGGCTTTGCAGGATCCCCCATGTATAATCCAGAGATGTTTTCCTCAATTTAAAGTAAGAAAGAGGCTAGATAGTGCATTATCGTTTAAGTATAAATTTATTGTAGGTAAAAAAACATCAGGGTACTCACACTTTACAGGTGCTTCCAGCGCACCAAACTAATTACAGTGCTGTAAACCATAGATTAAGTAAGATTGATTAGTTATGGAATTTTTCGCTATTAGTAGGGTTTGGGGGGAAGGGGGGAGAGGGTGATGGCAAGGGTACCAGTTCTGGGCGTGATCTTTAAATGGATTGACATGTATGTCTCACTTACAAGGAGGATGTGGCCTTAACAATATATCTTGAAGGCACCTGCAAATACTGTAGTTTGAGGCAGTGGATACACATATGGAATCTTCAAACTAGTGACTAAGCTTTCCTGGCAGTTGTAAATAAATGATGGTTCACTCCTTTTTTGATCATTTATAAAAAAAAGTTTTTAAGAGAGTATAGGATGTCCTATTGGAGGAAAAATATATAACCTTTTAAACAGAATCTCAGATTCATTGTATATATTATAAGGCATAAATCCTGAAGAAGTGTGTCTCACGAAAAACATGCTGGTCCTAGACACCAAAAACCTTTATATTGGTTATACCCCCCCCCCCCCCCCCCCCCCCCCCCCCCCCCCCCCCCCCCCCCCCCCCCCCCCCCCCCCCCCCCCCCCCCCCCCCCCCCCCCCCCCCCCCCCCCCCCCCCCCCCCCCCCCCCCCCCCCCCCCCCCCCCCCCCCCCCCCCCCCCCCCCCCCCCCCCCCCCCCCCCCCCCCCCCCCCCCCCCCCCCCCCCCCCCCCCCCCCCCCCCCCCCCCCCCCCCCCCCCCCCCCCCCCCCCCCCCCCCCCCCCCCCCCCCCCCCCCCCCCCCCCCCCCCCCCCCCCCCCCCCCCCCCCCCCCCCCCCCCCCCCCCCCCCCCCCCCCCCCCCCCCCCCCCCCCCCCCCCCCCCCCCCCCCCCCCCCCCCCCCCCCCCCCCCCCC
Organism: Lithobates sylvaticus; assembly: GCA_028564925.1. Lineage (NCBI taxonomy): Eukaryota > Metazoa > Chordata > Amphibia > Anura > Ranidae > Lithobates > Lithobates sylvaticus. The sequence goes on from CM053028.1 coordinate 485,387,868, forward strand.
CCCCCCCCCCCCCCCCCCCCCCCCCCCCCCCCCCCCCCCCCCCCCCCCCCCCCCCCCCCCCCCCCCCCCCCCCCCCCCCCCCCCCCCCCCCCCCCCCCCCCCCCCCCCCCCCCCCCCCCCCCCCCCCCCCCCCCCCCCCCCCCCCCCCCCCCCCCCCCCCCCCCCCCCCCCCCCCCCCCCCCCCCCCCCCCCCCCCCCCCCCCCCCCCCCCCCCCCCCCCCCCCCCCCCCCCCCCCCCCCCCCCCCCCCCCCCCCCCCCCCCCCCCCCCCCCCCCCCCCCCCCCCCCCCCCCCCCCCCCCCCCCCCCCCCCCCCCCCCCCCCCCCCCCCCCCCCCCCCCCCCCCCCCCCCCCCCCCCCCCCCCCCCCCCCCCCCCCCCCCCCCCCCCCCCCCCCCCCCCCCCCCCCCCCCCCCCCCCCCCCCCCCCCCCCCCCCCCCCCCCCCCCCCCCCCCCCCCCCCCCCCCCCCCCCCCCCCCCCCCCCCCCCCCCCCCCCCCCCCCCCCCCCCCCCCCCCCCCCCCCCCCCCCCCCCCCCCCCCCCCCCCCCCCCCCCCCCCCCCCCCCCCCCCCCCCCCCCCCCCCCCCCCCCCCCCCCCCCCCCCCCCCCCCCCCCCCCCCCCCCCCCCCCCCCCCCCCCCCCCCCCCCCCCCCCCCCCCCCCCCCCCCCCCCCCCCCCCCCCCCCCCCCCCCCCCCCCCCCCCCCCCCCCACATCAATTCTGTGGTTTTAGGGCTCATTCACACTGGGAACTGCATGTGATCTTGCTGCATGCATTATTTTTGTGCATTATGATTTTAGCTCATTCATTTACATTATACTTTACACTACTTTTGGAAACGCACTGCAAATGTACCATGCGATCCAGTGTGGGCAAACGCACTGCATTTGCGACCTGCATTTGGGGTGTTGTTAATTTTGCATTGACACCCGCTGCAGAACGCAAGGCCAGTATGGAATGCAGGTTTTCATTATAGCATTCTAGTGTGAGCGAGCCCTAAATCACGTTCTTTGTCCTAGCTGTGATTTTTTATACTCATGCATACTCAAACTCATGGTTTTTAACCACTTCAATACTGAACATATTTACTCCCTTTCTGCCCATGCCAATTTTCAGCGCTGTCACATTTTCAATGATAATCGCTTGGTCATGCACCTAAATTAAAGATTATAATTTTTTCACATAAATAGAGATTTCTTTTGGTGGTATTTATTCACCACTGGGTTTTATATGTTTGCCTAGATAAAAAAAGACAGAGTTTTTCTTTGTTTCTGTTATAAAACTTTGCAAAAAAATAATCTTTCTTCATAAATGTAGGTCAGATGTATTCAGCTACATTTCTTTGGTAAAAATGACCCAAATCAGTGTATATTATTTAGTCTGTAGGAAAGTTACAGTACAAATACCCCCCAAAATGACATCTTTTTGGAAAGTACACAGTCCAATGTGTTTAGTAAGTAGCATGGCAAGTTTTTTTGAAGTTGCAATTTTTTTGTCACAATTTTTACAAAGAAATTTAAAAAATTAGTTTTTTTTTTTTTTCACAATTTTTATTTTTACATACTGTGAGCAATACAGCATCATCATATAACTGGTGTGGCAGCGATCAGGGACACTGACTGGTGAAATTATGTAAAAAAAATAGATAACAATAATACATTTTTTTATTAGTTTTTTTTATATTTATTTTTTACGATTTTATTGTTTTTAACATACTGTGACCAGAGCAATACAGTGTTACCATAGTAACACTGTACTACTCTAGGAAGATGATCTTGGTTTATTTATTTTTTTAACATATTATGATTGCTTATAACAGTAATAATCACTGTTATAAGCAACCATTTTTTATGATTGACATCCATTCATTCTGTGTGTACTTTAGTGATTAGCTGTGATTGGCCACAGCTGATCACATTGTACAGATGGGCTATAATTGGCCCTGTCTGTACTATGTGATCACTGTGACTTATCACAGAGATCACCACAATATAATCACAATGAATGCAACACACGGAAGTCATTCATTGTGTACCATTACAATGTGATTTGCTGTGATTGGTCAGAGTGATCATATGGTATAGGCAGTAACCTGGTACACTGATCTGTCATCCACTGTGTCCAGTGAGAGCGCTCCCGCCGGCCATTATATGGAGGGGGTTAATCTTATGTGATTTCTTGGTGGTACATATAAAGTCAGTTTACCTGGAGGGTCCAGAGGTAGAGCTAGTCAGCACGGAACATAATCCAGAGTGTAGTATTGGGGGCATTAGTGGTAGGTTGACTAAAGCACATAAATCCGAGGTAAGTACATTAACAAGTCCTATTTGCAACCTCTGAACACCAAATAAGAAGACAGTATGTGACCTGTCTAAACTACGTGGCATGTTTACGAATGCCAGGAGCCTGGGTGACAAGATCGGAGAACTAGAGATACTCTTGTATGAGGAGGATTTTGATTTTGTGGGAATTTAAGAGACTTTAACAGCTCTCATGATTGGCTGGCAACAATTCAAGGGTATTCTCTTTATCGCAGGGATAGGAAGGGTAAAAAATGGGGAGGGGTATGCCTGTATATCAAGAATAATGTACAAGTGAATGTGAGAGTATTCATCGCTAGGAGACCTAGGGAGGAGGTGGAATCCTTATGGGCAGAGCTCCAAAGGGATATAACTAAGGGAAAAGTAATACTGGGAGTATGCTATAGACCCCCTAACCTGAGGGAGGAGTGGGAGACGGACCTCCTATCAAAAATTGGATTAACGGTAAGGATGGGAGGTGTCATCATAATGGGGGATTTTAATTATCCAGACATAGACTGGGCGGAAGGAACCAGGCATTGGTCTAAGGCTCACCAGTTTCTAAATGTCTTGCAGGACAATTTCATGGGTCAGATGGTAGACGCACCAACTAGAAACAAAGCGTTACTAGACCTACTGATTACCAACAATACAGACCTGATCACGGATGTGAAAATAAGGGGCAATTTAGGAAACAGCAATCACAGGTCAATTAGCTTCAGTATAAATCACACAAATAAGAAACATAAGGGGAACACAAAGACACTGAATTCCAAAAGAGCCAACTTCCCTAAAATATGAACCTTGCTAGAAGATATAAATTGGGATAAAATCTTAGGGACAAAGAACACGGAGGAGAGATGGGTTTGCTTTAAGAGCATATTAAATAAGGGCATTAGCCAGTGCATCCCATTGGGAAATAAATTTAAAAGAGCAAACAGAAGTCCTGGATGGCTTAACTCCAATGTAAAAATGCATATAAAAGCAAAGGAGAAGGCCTTCAAAAAATACAAGGCTGAGGGATCATCATCAGCATTCAGACTTTACAAAGAATGCAACAAGGAATCGATCATTGTCACTTACAAAACACTAAACACTTAACTGCGAACCCCAATGATTAAGCCACTTCGGTGAAACATGTCTGGGTATGGTTACATGGCAACTGTGAGGAGCATTTAACATTCAACGTTCCAGTTACTGGGTGTGCTGTGCCGTGTGAAGTGAAAGAGAAAGGAGACAGCGTGGAGGGTGAGACATATTGGTATTAACGCCGGGTCCGCCGAGACCATAATATATCGGGTCACCACTGCTGGGTCCTTGTTTCCTGTTGAAAAGATTATGCTGAAGTGCCTTATTTTTATATGAAGGATGTGAGTACAATGGTTGAGGAATTTTGTGTGCTGTTGAAATAAATGGTTTACTCTACTTCACTATTGGAAGCATCTCTTTTTTTCCTTATATGTGGAGTGCAATTATCTAACATTCTGTCTGGATCCATCTGTGACCCATGTGGAGCTATTAAGCGAGTTGGCCGAGCATGAGAGTGCAAGGCATATACTGCTGGTGAGTGCGTTTCCTTAGGGTGCGGTAGCACTGAACACAGGTGGTGTGGTGGAAGATATTTTTTTCAAGTCACTTCAAGAACTTTGTTTAAAGACACTTCAAAACTTTATTTGCTTCAGGATTTTTCATTCACTTTTCTGTCACTTTTTGAAACATTATCACTACAAGTAACAGTTTATGGACTTTTGTTTGGATTTGTTTTCCTTTTTTGGACACCTGCAAAAAATATATAATCACACTTCACTTTAATTTTTCACTTTATGTATATAGGTGATTAATTGTGTTGTTTTTTTAGCACTGTTTATACAGGGTGATTATTTTTCAGTATTGTTTACACAGGTTAAATATTTAGTTTATTCACAGACACTGTGATTATTAGCGCTGCTGTTTTTATCCATTTAAAACCACTTTACATTACTTAACTGCAGCGTTCGCAGAGTCAGGCCTGGTCCCACATGACCGGACTTTCTGGCAGAAAAGGTCAGACGGAATCATTCCGTCAGATATTCCGATCGTGTGTGGGATAATCCGATCATTTTTCTTTAAAAAATTACGACAGACCTAGAAATAGAACATGCTTTAAATCTTTCTGACAGAATCAATTTCTATAAAAAAAACGTTCCTCTGTATGCTGGTCCGACGGACCAAATACGACGCAAGGGCAGCTATTGGCTACTGAACTTCCTTTTTTAGTCACGTCGTACATCGTACGTTTTGATACAGTCGCTGACAGTCAGGAGCTTTTTTACCTGTGAGTCTCACTAGTGTACCAATAAATTTAGAGCCCAAAATGGCAAATCGAAGGTACACTAGTGAAGAGGCCTACACATTTCTGAGCATGACAGAAAGTGAAGAGGAAGTCACTCATCTGTCAAATTCAGGCTCAGCATACAATCCTGTAGACGACAGCGACACCCTGACAGATAGCTCTGATGACGGATTTGTGGTCCCTGCCAAGGTCAGGCGTACCAGACCCCAATCTTTTTCTGCTGTCGTTGAGGTGCAAGAACCGCAGGTCCCTCGAATGGAGCAGAGAGCCAGTACTAGCGCCACTATTCCTTCTGGTGAACTGGCAAGCACCATCAGCCTAGTACATGCTGGTCGTACATCCAGCACTGCAGTAACACTTGGTAACGTTGCGAGCCCCATAAGTGCAGTTCAAGCTGGCGAGGTGGCAAGCACAAATAGTGTTCCGCTGCCACCAACAAAGACAGGACCGTGGAGCCCATAGTGCCCTTCCTGTGCATTCGTCAATCCTAATTGGTAACCCACCACTTCTGCAGCACCTGTACTTCCCCCATTCACTGGCCAACCCGGCATTCAGTGGAAACAGTTGATTTTACGTCACTTGATTTTTAGTCGCTGTTTTTCACCAAAGATCTCTATAGATCTATTGTGGACCAAAGCAATTTGTATGCTGGTCAATACATCGCTGCTAATCCACAACTGACCCTTGCCAGAGATTGGAGACCAATTACGGTCTCCGAATTTAAGACCTTTCTGGGCCTATCCCTCCTAATGGACGTAACTAAAAAGAGTGAGTTGCGGTCATATTGGTCCACTGACCCAATTCACCATACGCCCATGTTCTCTGCCTCCATGACCAGGACACGATAAGAGCAGATCTTGCGGTTCATGCACTTCAGTGACAATGAACTCTGTCGTCCTCGGGGTGACCCTGAATTTGATCGACTCTACAAAATTCGGCCCCTCGTAAACCACTTCAACCAATGTTTTGCAGCCTTGTTTACTCCCCATCAAGTTGTCTGCGTTGATGAGTCCCTGATTAAGTTTTCTGTCCGCTTGTCGTTCAAACAGCAAGCGTGCCATATACGGGGTCAAGATGTATAAGCTCTGTGACAGGGCCACAGGCTATACATGTAGTTTTATGGTTTATGAGGGAAGAGATAGTCACGTAGAGCCGCCAAACTGCCCTGACTACATAGGAAGCGCTGGCAAGTTTGTGTAGGACTTGGTGTCACCCTTATTCGGAAAGGGGTACCACTTGTATGTGGAGAATTATTACACAAGCGTGCCACTTTTTAGTCACTGGTTTGGCCATCAAATTGGCGCATGTGGCACCGTGCGTCCTAATCGCCGGGGCTTTCCACAGCGGCTTGTAGATTCCCGTCTTAGGCTGGGGGAAAGAGCCTGCTTGAGATGTAATAATTTGCTCGCTATGAAGGTGAGGGATAATACAAAATGTTTTCGTTCATACCTCCCTTCATGCAGACATGACTGTCCAAATTACTACAACGACTTGTGTTGTGGCGAAACCCCTCTGTGTCCATGAATATAACCAAAATATGGGAGGGGTGGACCTCAACGACCAGTTGTTGGTGCCGTACCTAATTGCCCGTAAGGCCAGACACTGGTATAAAAAAGTGTCTGTATACTTATTTCAATTGGCTTTGCTGAACGCTCATGTGCTATACAGAGCTTCAGGACGAACTGCATCCTTCCTTAAATTCCAGGAAGAGATCATCAGAGCCCTTCTATTTCCAGACGGTGCTCTGGCCCAACTTCCCAGTGCAAATACAGTAAGCCGGCTGCATGAGAGGCATTTTCCGCATGTCCTCTCTGGTACCCCTACCCAAAGACACCCCCAAAGAAGATGTTGTGTCTGTAGAAAGCGTGGATTTAGGTGTGACACCCGCTTTTATTGTCCCTCCTGTCCTGACCAACCTGGTCTTTGCATTGGTGACTGTTTTGAATACTATCACACACTAGTTGAGTATTAGCATAGGGTACAGCACCACACAGTTATAGGCACACATACACAGGGCCTTTGGGTCTCAAAAGATGTGATGGCCATCACATTTTGAGAGACCCTAATCTGCCACGTTCAGTTTATATATATTTTTTTTACAGTTTTTATAAAAGTGAAAAAAGTGAAAAAAAAAAAACAAAAAACACAAAAAAATGTAAAATAAAAAAAGCCAAAAATAGTTGTGGTTGTATTTTTCTTCTCTCTCTATTGTTCTCTCTCTTATGTTCACTACTTTCCACTCTACTGTTCGCTCACTATTGTTCTATATCTATCGTTCACTCTCGGTTTTATTTTTACAATTATTTTTATTTTTACAATGTTTTATTGCATTTGCTTTGCAGGTATGGTATGTTATACTGTAATGTTTGTTTTATTGTTAACCATCATTTGCTTAGCAGGTACGCCATTCACCTGCAGCGTGGATTTATTTATCTTGACAGCAACAGCGTTTGCTCCCACGATAGATAAAGCCGTGACTCCAGCGCTGTAGGAGGTGATTTCACCACCACAGTTAAAAAAAAGAGCATATATGCCGAAGCATGGGGGCAGCAGGGGTGGAGGAGCGATTTGCTCCTACCCTTTGGGGCGGTTGCCCCCATGCTTTGGCATATATATATTTTAGGCACAAATTGCGTTAAAAAATGTTTTATTTTTTACTATGTTTTTTTGTATTTGCCTTTGCAAGTATGGTAAGTCTTATTGTTATACTGTAATGTTACTTTGTTTTATTGTTAACCATCATTTGCTATATGCCAAAGCATGGAGGCAGCAGGGGTGGAGGAGCGATTTGCTCCTACCTTTTGGGGCGGATTCCCCCATGCTTCGGCATACATAAATGTTGCATGTATGCCCATCATTAGAAGTGGGTGGATGAAGGGAGGTATTCTAATGGTGGGCATACCCACCGATCAATCTCTATTTTTCGTTCAGCCCACAGTCTGCATGAAAAAAAAAGATTACAATATATGCCCAACAAGGACCAACAACGTACTGGTATGTTGCTGGACTTTAAGTGGTTATACCAGAATGATGCCTGTGGGTTTAGGTATCATCTTGGTATCATTCTTTTCAGCCAGCGGTCGGCTTTCATGTAAAAGCAATCCTAGTGGCTAATTAGCCTCTAGACTGCTTTTACAAGCAGTGGGAGGGAATGACACCGATTTCCATGATTTTCTCCAGCTATCCTGTTCCAACAGGGAACCTGAGAATGCAGCCGCTGGCTCCGCCAGCTGACCATAGCGCTGATCAGAGACCAGAATGGCTCCAATCATCTCTATGGCCTAAGAAACCGGAAGCTACGATCATTTCATGACTAAGATTTTGCAGGATGTAAACAGCACCATTGGGAAATTGGGAAAGCATTTTATCACACCGATCTTGGTGGGGTCATATGCTTTGAGGGCAGAGGAGAGATCTAGGGTCTAAAGAACCCCAATTTTTTCTAAAAAGAGTACCTGTCACTACCTATCACTTGCTATCATAGGGGATATTTACATTCCCTGAGGTAACAATAAAAAAAAAAAAAAAAATGAAAGGAACTGTTTAAAAAAAAATAAAAAAGCAAAAAATTCAAATAAAAAAAAAGTACCCCTGTCCCCCCCTGCTCTTGCGCAAAGGCGAACGCAAGCGTCAGTCTGGCGTCATATGTAAACAGAAATTGCACCATGCATGTGAGGTATCACTGCGAAGGTCAAATCGAGGGCAGTCATTCTCTGTAAATCTAAAGTGGTAACCTGTAAAGGCTTTTAAAGGCTTTTAAAAATGTATGTAGTTTGTCACCGATGCACGTTTGTGAGCAATTTTAAAGCATGTCGTGTTTGGTATCCATGTGCTCGGCCTAAGATCATCTTTTTTATTTCATCAAACATTTGGGCAATATAGTGTGTTTTAGTGCATTAAAATGAAAAAAAAATGTGTTTTTTCCATTTCCTTTTCCTCCCAACTGTTCATGCTCAACTGCATATAGTTTTTCGTAATATTTCTTAAATGTTTGTGCTATCCCCTTTGTAGTATATTCTAAATCCCCATTGTCCATCTGTATTTTCTCTATGAAATTTATAGTTTTTTTCTTCTTTATTATTTCTTGGTATAGTGTTCTGTCGTGGCTCGGAGATTTTTTGTGTATTTGTTCTAGGTTAAATATTTAATCCGTAACTTTATTAATTTCTCTGGCCCTTTCTTTCTTTTTTTTCGCTCCCGCCACAATCAGGATCCCTCTTATGTAGGCCTTATGGGCCTCCCAAAGGGTCTGCCCAGAAATTCCCTCTGTATCGTTCATCGCAAAATATTGTTCCAGCTCTTTACCTATTTCCTCAGCTCCTTCTACATCTCGTATTATTTCGTCGTTCAATCGCCACCTGGAGGAAACCTTGCGATCACCTACAGTTTGCATTTTCATCCAAACCGGGGCATGGTCTGATAATGAAATTATCCCGATCTTAGATTCCAGTACCTTATCCAATAAACTATGTTCCAAAAAAATGTAATCAATTCTGGAGTACGTCCCGTGGACAGGGGAGTAGAACGAGTAGTCTTTGTCTTTAAGATGACTTCTCCAGACATCTGTCAGTTGACATTCATGCAGTTTTTGTTTGACTCTTCTTAATTGCACCTTACTAATCCCCTGCACACGGGACGTACTATCCCTTTGTGGTTCCAGGCAGAAATTCATGTCTCCCATCAATATCAGTGCCCCTTTTTTGAACTCTATTAATTTTCCCAAAATGTTATTTAAATATATCCCGGGATTACAGTTGGGGGCATATATGTTAGCCAGAGTGACTTCTATTTCTCCCAGTTTGCCCTTCAGGAAGAGATATCTTCCCTCGGGGTCTGACATACTCTTCTCTACACAAAATCGTATTTTTTTGGCGAACCCTATTGCGACTCCTCTGCTTCTTGTGGTAATTGTGTCCCCATAATACCAAATAGGGAAATCTTTAGAATAGAGCTTGACGTTTGATTCATGGGAAATGTGCGTCTCCTGTAAATAGACCACATCCGCATCGTACTGTCTTAACTCCCTCAGAATTTTATGGCACTTATTGGGTGTATTAAGCCCTTTAACGATATATGTTATAAAATTTATGGTTGACACCATTCTCTAAAAAATGGAGAAAACGAATTCTATTCGTGTTGTCTGAGGCATACATATATTCTGGTCAAGCCTTTTACCCTCTCCCTCTCCTTCCCCCCCTCCTCCCTGCACCCTACCCGCCCATCCCCAACCCTCCCACCTCCCCCCGAATCTATAGCCCATCCCCCAACTGGCCCCTCTACGGCCCCCGGCTCGCCCATGGTCCCGCACATCTTGACCATCCTTGAGCCGACCTTCGAGGAGGCCCGTGCGTGTACCCCGCTCCCTCCACCCCGGACCCACCTGGGTCCGGGGTGGAGGGCACGCCCCGTACTCTCCACGCCCCCCCCCCCACCCATCCACAGCAGTTTAACCATCAGACCATCCCGGCAACTCCGGGACCTGCAGTTCTAGCTTTTCGCAAAATTCTCATAAGTCTTCCGGAAATGTCAGCTTTGCTAAGATCCCATCTCTGAAGCCCAATAAACATGCAGGGAACCACCAGCTATATCGAATGTTCCGGGTTTTCATAATCTCCAGGAGTGGTTTTAGCAGTCGTCTTCTGGCCAAGGTCTCAGGAGCCAAATCCATGAAAACCTGCAGCTCTTGGCCCTCGTATTGTATTATCATAGGCCTCTTGGACCTTGCCCAAATCTCCGCTTTATCTTCGTAGTGACTGAATCGCACTATGATGTCTCGTGGTCGTTCTATGTTCTGCTCCCTAGGCATACCCACTCGGTGTATTCTATCGATCCTAGGAAATTCGTCTTCTCCTTTCCCTAACACTGGACAAAATTTTTTTTTTTATAATTGACTTCAGATCTTCCCCTCGAGCTTCGGGCACTGATCTAATTCTTATATTTTTTCTCCTGCTGCGATTTTCTTGGTCCTCGATCTTATATTGTAGTCTCCTATGGTTAAGATGTGCTTGGTAGATCTGGTCCTTTAATTTGGTCAACTCATGGACCAACTTATCAGCCTTATCTTCCACCTCTTCTACCCGCGTTAACAAAAGTCCTAGGTCTGTCCTAAGGAGGCCGATATCGACTTTTATTGCGTTTTCAAGTTGTAGTAACATCGCCGCCATCTCACCTTTTGTTGGTAGATGTTCTACATATTTAGGGTCTTCAGTCTTGCTTTCGCCTGTTTCACTTTCTGTGATAAGATCCAGGTCCAGAGTCTCCTCTAATATTTTTTCTGCCCCTTTTTTCCGTTCAATTTTGGAATGGTTCTGTCTTGACCCTTTTGGGTTTTTTGGGCTGGCTCCTTGAGTCATGTATAGTTTAATTGTGCTTTCGGAACTTTTCTCTTTCGGGGTTTTGGGGGGCCACCCTTTTGTTGTTTTATTCGTGGGCCTGCTCATATTTGCGTCCTTTATTTTAGCTTTCCTAATTCGTTTACCCAGTTTCCTTCCTTTTAAGATCTTTTTCCGCTATAAAGGGTTCCCCTCCTTCTTCTTTCCTCTTCTCCCTTCGGGGTGCCTCTCCTTACACCGTAGCCAATCCGAAGTTATTGGGGATGCCCGCTACCGCTTCCCCTCAGGCAGACCCTTCTCTTATTTAGTTATATGATAGTGAATTTTTGAAAGTTATATATTTACTGAATTTCAACCAGCTTCAAAGCACAGATAGTAACGTGTTTCGTTTCCAATATTAAACTTGCTCAGACAATTCTTATGGGGTTACCAATTATTATTTCGTAGTTTATGTCCCTTTGGTCTATGCGGGGATAAAAGATAGTAAAAAGGCAGGAGGCTCACAGATTCCCCCAAACATGCCCAGGTTCCCTGAAGCTGAAGTTTGTCTCCCAAACCATCCGGGGAGGGGGGCTAAGGGTCAGCTGTGGATAGCGGTGGATCTCGGTTAGAAAGCCTTATTTGGAATATTGCAGCCACAGTCCTAATACCTTAACACTCGTTAGTGGCGCCCCTCCATCTCTACACCCCGTGACATTCGTTGTGCTCCCCCGTTAGGTTTGTTTAAAAAAAGCAGTCCTTCCACTAAGAGAATTGCACCTTTGCAGGTGGATAAAATACTCAGAGTTGTATTACATGTCTTCCTCTATTCTCTGCAAATTGGTATCAAAATTCCCCGTAGAAAGGGGCATATGGTGTAGAGAGGGCTGATGCGGTTCACTGATGGAGTGTCTGTAAAGTGATTTTGACCATTGCTGTTTTAATACAAGGTACAGATTTTCCCCTTTTCTGTCTTTTCTTCTACCTTCACTTCCTCCTCCACTTCTTCTATCCCCTCACTATTTTCAGGTCATCCCTTTGTCGCTATACAGCGGCCTGGTTAATATGTCAGTATTTCTTAGTGGGTGACCTCAGACCAAATTTTGCTTCCCCCGGCTTTCTGTATGTCCTCAGCTTATGTTAAATTCAGCCTTTTGTCAGCAGTAACTTATAACAGTGCAATTCAAGGAGAGTGCATTTCCTGATTAGAAGACACCTCGGTTCTTACCACCTACAGCTCCAGTGGATCAGGCCCGTCTTCCTGCTTTTTAAGCTGTTTCACCTTTTCCCACACACTTCATATAGACTGTTTACCTCTGGTTTCTGCTCTTCTAATTAGCTCAGCCATCCTGCAGGTTGGGGGGGGGGGGGGTGGTCAGCCCAACTCGTATGACCCAAACAACATACCAAGCCGAGATCCAGAGTACCGGGACTGTCGTCCACTGCTACGCACAGGTGAAGGGGAGAGCCGGGAGGGAGGGAGGGGGAGAGGCGCGGGGACCCCGTCCGCCTCGCATTTGCGCCGCTCCTAAGGCTGCGGCGAGATCTTTTCCTTCCGCGGTGTGCCCGTGGCCACCGCACTGCGAGGCGAGGAGTCCTGGAGACGGGCGCCGCGGCGGGTGCGGGAGATGCCACACGCCGGTCCGGAGCTCTCACTCTCCGTCAGTCTCGGCGTCCCGCATTCATCTCCCGCCGCGAGCTCTATGCACCGGCTCCTCCCACCTTGCTGGTCGGCGTTGTCACGTCGTCCGCATCCTATCGTGTTTTTTCCAAACAAAATGCATTTGAAAAATCTCTGTGCAAATACTGTGTGGAAAAAAATTGAAACACCCAACATTTTAATCTGTAGGGCCTTTGCTTTAAAAAATATAATGTTTGGGGATTTAAAGTAATTTTCTTGCAAAAAATAATTATTTTTTCATGTAAACAAAAAGTGTCAGAAAGGGCTTTGTCTTCAAGTGGTTAGAAGAGTGAGTGATGTGTGACATAAGCTTCTAAATGTTGTGCATAAAATGCCAGGACAGTTCAACCCCCCCCCCCCCCCCCCCCCCAAATGACCCCATTTTGGAAAGTAGACACCCGAAGCTATTTGCTGAGAGGCATGTTGAATCCATGGAATATTTTATATTTTGCCACAAGTTGCCGGAAAATTACTAACTTTTTTTTTTGCACAAAGCTGTCACTAAATGATATATTGCTCAAACATACCATGGGCATATGTGAAATTACACCCCAAAATACATTCTGTTGCTTCTCCTGAGTATAGGGATACCACATGTTTGAGACTTTTTGGGAGCCTGGCCACGTACGGGACCCCGAAAACCAAGCACCGCCTTCAGGCTTTCTAAGGGTGTAAATTTTTGATTTCACTCCTCACTGCCTATCACAGTTTCGGAGGCCATTGAATGCCCAAATGGCACAAAACCCCCCAGTAGACACGCCAAAATAGTTGCTGAGAGGTATGGTGAGTATTTTGCAGATCTCGCTTTTTGTCACAAAGTTTTGAAAATTGAAAAAAGAAAAAAAAAATACATTTTTCTTTTCTTTCTTTTTCAAAAACAAATGAGAGCTGCAAAATACTCACCATGCCTCTCGGCAAATAGCTTGGGGTGTCTACTTTCCAAAATAGGGTCATTTGGGGCGGTTTTGTGCCATCTGGGCATTTTATGGCCTTCAAAACCGTGATAGGTAGTGAGGAGTGAAATCAAAAATTTACGCCCTTAGAAATCCTGAAGGCGGTGCTTGGATTTCGGGCCCCCGTACGTGGCTAGGCTTTCAAAAAGTCCCACACATGTGGTATCCCCGTACTCAGGAGAAGCAGCAAAATTTATTTTAGGGGGGAACTCCACATATAACCATGGCATGTGTGAGCAATATATCATTTAGTGACAACTTTTTCTTTTTTTTTTGTCATTATTCAATCACTTGGGACAAAAAAATAAAATATTCAATGGTCTCTTAGCAATTTCCTTAGGGTGTCTACTTTCCAAAATGGGGTCATTTGGGGGGGGGGGGGTTGTACTGTCCTGCCATTTTAGCACCTCAGGAAATGAGATAGGCAGTCATAAACTAAAAGCTGTGTAAATTCCAGAAAATGTACCCTAGTTTGTAGACGCTATAAATTTTGCGCAAACCAATAAATATACGCTTATTGACATTTTTTTTTTTACCAAAGACATGTGGCTGAATACATTTTGGCCTAAATGTATGACTAAAATTAAGTTTATGGATTTTTCTTATAACAAAAAGTAGAAAATATCGTTTTTTTTTTTCAAAATTTTCAGTCTTTTTCCATTTATATCGCAAAAAATTTAAATCGCAGAGGCAATCAAATACCATAAAAAGAATTCTCTATTTGTGGGAAAAGAAGGACTAAATTTCGTTTGGGTACAACATTGCATGACCGTGCAATTACCAGTTAAAGCAGTGCAGTGCCAAATTGTAAAAAGTCCTCTGGTCTTTGACCAGCCAAATGGACCGAGGCTGAAATGGTTAATAAGACACGTGGCCACTCATTAGATTTAGAAGAAAAGAGGTTTAACCTTAAACAGGGTAGAGGGTTCTTCACTGTAAGAGCAGCAAGGATGTGGAATTTCCTTCTGCAAGTGGTGGTTTCAGCGGGGAGCATCGATAGTTTCAAGAAACTATTAGATAAACACCTGAACGTCTGCAACATACAGGGATATACAATGTAATACTGACATCTAATCACACACATAGGTTGGACTTGATGGACTTGTGTCTTTTTTCAACCTCACCTACTATGTAACTATGCAACCTTTTTTTATCTTTTTATTTTTATATATATATATATATATATATATATATATATATATACACATACACTGTATATACTTTTAATTAATACACTCATAACAAAAAAATCTATAAATGAACATATTTCCTCTATAATGCTGTCTTTCCTTCATGATCCAGAACATGCATTAATTTACATTAATTTGCCTAATTTATTCTTTACACAATATTGCAATAGTAAAATGATGGGGGGAAAAAAATTCTCTCTCTCTCCATATATATATATATATATATATATATATATATATATATATATATATATATATATATATATATGTATATATATACATATACATTTGGCAAAATAGAATGCACAGCAAGCCCCGGAGGATTGGACAGAGACAAGATTTAAAGCTGCATAATAAAATATAGCCAGTGGCGTTTTCTCTTGATGTGGAATATATCACTCGGCGCTGTATACTCATGTTTACAGAGAACTGAGGGCTCTCCTGTCTCCAGAGGATGCACATAACCTTTAGACATTACCAGCCTGTGGTAAGGCAAAAAAGAACTTGTTTGTTTTTGCCCACCAGGGATTGTAAATAGAAGATTTTAGAAGTAGTAATGCAGGCGATATAGATTTAGAAAATGCACCCTGCAGACTGTACGCACAAAATAACTGGAGCTCAAAGGGGTCTATTAAGTATTGTTCATTGTAAAATGATAGATATTTTTCACCTGTTTAATAGGAGTTTATACTGCTATACAGTGTATGGGTGTATATATATATATATATATATATATATATATATATATACATACACACATACACACACACACACACACTGTATATCAATTTTTAAATGTGTTTTTATTTCCTTAAATCAGATAACTATGAAATAGTGATCGTTAATGGCTCATATTTTCCACTTGCAAGGGTTCAGCAGGAGAAAAGTAGCTTTCTCCCAACTCTAAAATGGGTAAGGGGTTACAGACCTGAAAAGCAAGAAGATTCATGTTTTGATGCATCTGCATTATCTGCTTGTGATTCATCTACATTATCTGCTTGTGGATTCTGGGGATTAGTGTAGGGAAAGAGAAAAAATAGGCAGGGTAGTTTATACTTCTCAGTGCTGGTCTCAATCTCTACCAATCCAGCCACCTGCAGGAGTAGTTAGTGTGTGTGTGTGCTGTGTTAGTATAGCACTGCAGTGACACATTAAACCACCTTTACCCTTCTGGCCTGTTGTGTCATTTAAGGCAGCCATCTGCGGCTAATGAATTGCCGACTCCCGTAACACTAAGAACAGTCAATCATTGAAAGTCATTGATAAAAAAAAGTCATTGATAAAAAAAAAAAAAGCGTGGGGTTTCCCCCAAATTCAATTACCAGGCCCTTCAGGTCTGCTATGGATATTAAGGGGAACCCGCTTCAAATTTAAAAAAAAATGAGGTATGGGTCCCCCTAAATATCCATCCCAGACCCTTCAGGTCTGGGATGGATTTTAAGGTGAACCCCGGCCAAAAAAAAAAAAAAGAAAATGGCGTGGGGTCCCCCTCAAAATCCATACCAGACCCTTATCTGAGCACGCAACCTGGCAGGCCGCAGGAGAAGAGGGGGGGACGAGAGCACCCCCCTCCCTCCTGAACCATACCAGGCCACATGCCCTCAACATTGGGAGGGTGCTTTGGGGGTCTGTGACCCCTCAAAGCACCATGTCCCCATGTTGATGGAGACAAGGGCCTTGTCCCAACAACCCTGGCCATTGGTTGTGGGGGTCTGCGAGCGGGGGGGCTTATCGGAATCTGGAAGCCCCCTTTAACAAGGGGACCCCCAGATCCCGCCCCCTGTGTGAAATGGTAAGGGGGTACAAAAGTACCCCTACCATTTCACCAAAAAAGTGACAAAAATGTTAAAAATGACAGGAGACGGTCTTTGACAATTCCTTTACTAAAATCTTCTTTCTTCTGGTCTTCCTTTCTTCATCCTTTGGTTTCTTCATCTTCTTCTTCCATCTTCTACCATCTTCTTCCATCTTCTTCTTCCATCTTCTTCTTCCTCCGATCCGCTTCTTCTTGCTCTGGTCTTCTCGTCCGGCATCTTCTTCCACGGCGTCGGTGTCTCTTCTTGGGCAGCTCCACGCAATGGGAGGCTCCCGCTGTGTGAGGCTTCGCTGCATCTGACAGGTCTTTTATAACGGAGGGCGGGGCCACCTGGTGACCTCGCCCCCTCTGACGTCATGGGGAAAGCCATAGGAAGTCCCCATGACGTCCCAGTGCATCAGAGGGGGCGGGGTCACCAGGTGGCCCCGCCCTCCGTTATAAAAGAGCTGTCAGACGCAGCGAAGCCTCACTCAGCGGGAGCCATTGCGTGGAGCGGCCCAAGAAGAGACACCGACGCCATGGAAGAAGATGCCAGACGAGAAGACCAGAGCAAGAAGAAGCAGATCGGAGGAAGAAGAAGATGGAAGAAGAAGATGGAAGAAGATGGTAGAAGATGGAAGAAGAAGAAGATGAAGAAACCGAAGGATGAAGAAAGGAAGACCAGAAGAAAGAAGATTTTAATAAAGGAATTGTCAAAGACCGTCTCATGTCATTTTTAACATTTTTGTCACTTTTTTGGTGAAATGGTAGGGGTACTTTCGTACCCCCTTACCATTTCACACAGGGGGGGGCCGGGATCTGGGGGTCCCCTTGTTAAAGGGGGCTTCCAGATTCCGATAAGCCCCCCGCCCGCAGACCCCCACAACCAATGGCCAGGGTTGTGGGGACGATACCCTTGTCCCCATCAACATGGGGACATGGTGCTTTGAGGGGTCATAGACCCCCAAAGCACCCTCCCAATGTTGAGGGCATGTGGCCTGGTACGGTTCAGGAGGGAGGGGGGGCGCTCTCGTTTTCTTTTCCTGCGGCCTGTCAGGTTGCGTGCTCGGATAAGGGTCTGGTATGGATTTTGAGGGGGACCCCACGCCATTTTTTTGGCCGGGGTTCCCCTTAAAATCCATCCCAGACCAGACCTGAAGGGGTGCTGTTAGATGACAAAATTTTTACATTTAAAGCGGGTTCTCTTTAATATCCATAGCAGACCTGAAGGGCCTGGTAATTGAATTTGGGGGAAACCCCACACATTTTTTTTTTTTTTTATCAATGACTTTCAATGAATGACTAGAACAGTCATTCATTGAAAGTCATTGATAAAAAAAAAAAAAAGCCTGTATTACGGGAGCCGGCGAGTGATTTTAAATAGCTTTTTTTCCTGCAAAAATGACACTTTGTGCAGGGACAGTTCTAAGCATGGGAAACGGCCCTTCACAGGCATCAGGGGCGGATCCAGGGGGGCAACGGGGCAATTGCACCCCTCGAGAAAACATTAAAGACTGAGGCTGAGCGTGCCCCAGGTAACCAGATCTGCTCTGGTTACCCGGCCAGCAGATGGGCTGAACAACTAGCAGCCATTGTATGCATGAATTGCTGTTCAGAACCCTCGGGACTGCACTCTCCGCCCCCCGTACCTCCCCCTGAAGTTTTTCAGCCTCTCTCCTGCAGGCTGCTGCTTGAGTGGGCGGGATGGGGGTGTGCCTTTTCCCCCAGATCACGCTTGTCTGGAAGAGGGAGATGTGTGCAGCTGCTGAGCAGAGATCCATGTGAAAGTTCCTGGAGGTGAGCTTGGCTGCTAGCACTACATTGTGGGGTTGTTTACAGGCACCTCTATGCTGAGTTACTGCAGCTTATCATAGAGGTGCTGTTAGATGACAAATGAGAGCTTCATCTATTTTCATGACAAGTATAAAATGTAACTCATTAAAAGACTATGACTGCCCCTGGTGTATGCCCTCCTGACCCCCCCCCCCCCCCCCCCCCCCCCAGTGTATAAGTGTATGCCCTCCTGAATCCCCCCCCCAGTGTATCAGTGTATGCCCTCCTGAATCCCCCCCCCAGTGTATCAGTGTATGCCCTCCTGAATCCCCCCCAGTGTATCAGTGTATGCCCTCCTGACCCCCCCCAGTGTATAAGTGTATGCCCTCCTGAATCCCCCCCGTGTAACAGTGTATGCCCTCCTGAATCCCCCCCCAGTGTATCAGTGTATGCCCTCCTGAATCCCCCCAGTGTATCAGTGTATGCCCTCCTGAATCCCCCCCCCCCCAGTGTATCTGTTTATGCCCTCCTGAATCCCCCCAGTGTATCTGTGTATGCCCTCCTGAATCCCCCCCCAGTGTATAAGTGTATGCCCTCCTGAATCCCCCCCCAGTGTATAAGTGTATGCCCTCCTGAATCCCCCCCCCCCCCAGTGTATCTGTGTATGCCCTCCTGAATCCCCCCCCCCAGTGTATCTGTGTATGCCCTCCTGAATCCCACCCCAGTGTATCTGTGTATGCCCTCCTTAATCCCCCCCCCCCAGTGTATCAGTGTATGCCCTCCTGAATCCCCCCCGTGTATCAGTGTATGCCCTCCTGAATCCCCCCCGTGTATCAGCATATGCCCTTCTGAATTCCCCCCGTGTATCAGCATATGCCCTCCTGACCCCCCCCCCCAGTGTATCAGTGTATGCCCTCCTGATCACCCCCCCCCCCCCCCCCCCAGTGTATCAGTGTATGCCCTCCTGATCCCCCCACCAGTGTATCAGTGTATGCCCTCCTGATCCCCCCCCAGTGTATGCCCTCCTGAATCTCCCCCAGTGTATCTGTGTATGCCCTCCTGAATCCCCCCCAGTGTATGCCCTCCTGTCCCCCCCCCCCCAGTGTATGCCCTCCTGATCCCCCTCCTGATCCCCCCCAGTGAATGCCCTCCTGATCCCCCCTAGAGTATGCCCTCCTGACCCCCCCCCGCGTGTGCCCTACTGTTCCCTGCGCACCACCCTACATACTACTGACCCCTGTACACTACCCTTCCTATTACTGACCTCTGTATACTACCTTACATACTACTTACCTCTGTACACTGTATTACACTGTATTATACATTAAATTAATTTCCGTAAGCAACACCTTATTTTCTCGCAGTGCCCCTCCCGAGACTAGAATCTGGATCTGCCCCTGACAGGCATACTATACACACCCCCCAGGTACGAAATTTAAAGGAATATTACACTTTTATTGTTTCACATTAAGCATTATTAAAATCACTGCTCCTGAAAAAACGTCCGTTTTTAAAAAAAAAATTTGCATTGATACATGTCCCCTGGGGCAGGACCCAGGTCCCCAAAACACTTTTTATGACAATAACATGCATATTAGCCTTTTAAATTAGCACTTTTGATTTTGAACGTTTGCGTCCATTGTAATTAATAGGGTTCAAATGTTCGTGCAAACTTTCGGTCCGTTCACAGGTTCTGGTGCGCTCATGCCTGCTGCATGCTGCATTTTTATAGCACTGATCAATGTAATAATTCAATGTAATAATGTCACTGATCCCCAAAAAGTGTCATTTGGGGTCAGATTTGTCCGCAGTCCCGCTAAAAATTGCAGATCTTTGCCATTACTAGTAAAAACAATAAAAAAAAATACATAAAAGTCCCTAAATCTATCCCATAGTTTGTAGACGTGATAACTTTTGCGCAAACCAATCAATATATGCCTATTGTGATTTTTTTTTAACCAAAAATATGTAGAAGAATATATATCGGCCTAAACTGATGAATAAATTTGTTTTTTTATATTTATTATTTTATTTTTTATATTTATTTTTTAGATATGAAAATTGTTTGGCCTAACTTTCTAGATGAATTAATAAATAGCACTGATAGAACGATGTATCATCATCCGCAATTGTATAAAGTGAAAGTTTTTTTGGGGTATCTGGTCCCCAACCAGAACCACCACAAGAGGGAGCTGTCGGACTATTACGGTACGTTATACACATATAGCAATGAATTTGTAAACAAGTGTATATAAAAAAATATACAAAATTTTATTAATACAAAGAAAAAATTCAGTCATAAGAACAAATACATATAGTGGGGTATTTCTACTAGTTTCGCTATTTCAGGAAATACAACATATGAAAGAGAGTTTAGAAATTATAAACATATAAATGGTTTATGTAGTTGCATCAACATTCAGCAACTAGATATTTAGACATTGTATGAGGGGAGGATACATAAAGATATACAGCGTCTTACCCCACTTGGATGTCTCCTAGGCACACAACAATCCCAGCGGAGCCTCCCGCGGCGACTGGGGAAGGCCTATATGTAGGTAATTGGTCAATCTAGGTGGTATGCATGGTGTAATCAATGCCAATAAAAATCTGTACTGAACAGGACAAGTGTGCCCAAACTGACTTTGTAATCACCAGTGTCAAGGACCCTGCCAACATCTAGTGTTGGTTACAATAAAGTGAAGTGAATAAGTGAGTGAAAAAATACATGCGTGAACAATGATGGTGGTACAAAGGCTTCATCAGAGCCACCAAACCAGGAAATGGATAAAACTGCAGATCAGAAATACATCTTCACATTGTAAGTGCAGTGTGAGTGGAAAAGGACTGAAAAAAGGGGGGAGAAGGAGGGAAGGGGAAGGATGGTGAGTGAGGAAGAGGAGGGAAAGAAGAGGGGGGGGAAGGAAAAAGAAAGGATTTTTTTAGATAAGTATTATGCCCCATACACACGGTCGGATTTTCAGATGGATTCTGTCCTATCGGACAATGTTGTCGGAAATTCCGACCGTGTGTAGGCACCATCAGACATTTTCCATCGGATTGTCCGACGGACAAAGTTGTATCTCCTGCTCTAAAAATTTTCCGACAACAAAGTCCGATCACACCAATTCCGATCGTGTGTAGCGAATTCTGACGGACAAAGTGCCACGCATGCTCAGATCACATTACAAGACCAAAGCTATTGGCTACTAGCCTCTACGTAGTCCCGTCGTAGGCAACAAACGTCACCACGTTCAGAATGATCGGATTTTCCGACAACTTTGTCCGACCGTGTGTATGCAACACCAGTGTCGGACTAAATCCGTCGGAAAAAATCCGATGGATTTTGTGGTCGGATTTTCCGACCATGTGTACGGGGCATTCTAGCAAAAAGTTTAAAAAAAAGTTTTTCAAAATTGTCGCTCTTTGTTTATAGTGCAAAAATTTGCATTTCAAGAACCGCTGTGCAACTATCGTGTGACACAAAAAATTTAAACATCCACTAATATATTCTTCTAGGACCTCTGCTTTAAAAAAAAAAAAATACATAATTTGGGGGGTTCTAAGTAATTTTATAGTAAAAAAAAAAAAAAATTGCAGATTTATACATGTATGATAGAATTGTCAGAATTGGCTTGGGAAGTTAGTAGTTAAACAAAATCAAAGTTCAACATGAAAACAGGCACAGTAAAAATGATTCAAAGTCACATGGCTTCTTCTCTTCAGTAGCGCCACTGCTTATGCCTAAAACCTTAGTCTTTGGGATTTTAACTGGTCCCTATGACCATCTCACATGGTACCTCTATGTTTCTGTGCCCCTTTCTCAACTCACACAGCTTTCCTGGCTTTTTAGTTGTAGTTCCCTGCTGCATAGGCCCATGCCCTGGCCTCTTGATAGGAGATCTCCTGAAATCCCGGGCTGTCTCAGTCCATTGAGATTTTTAGATTCCCTCAGTCTTCTGGGCTTGCCTAGTCATCTTGATTCTCTCAGTCCTTTAGACTTTCTTAGCTGTCTCGACTCTACCAGGCTTTTTTACAAGAAAACTCCTGTCTTCATCATGTATCTCCTGAACAGTGCACACCTGTCTCCTAATTGGAGCTCTGCACTACGCTCAAGCCTGTCATTGTAACTTGTATGCACACCTGCCCACTCAACCTGCTGGTCTTCTGCAAGACCTGGACACTGGTTTGGAGAACTTTCCCTCCCATAGCAAACTGGGCTGTCTACTAAGAACACCCACCTATGCAGGCTTGTTGGCAATCTGTAGTGCCATCTCTTTGAGAGGGCAGGGGCATGCCATTTGTCATTGAGCAGTCTGAGCAGTCTGATCTCCCTGCTTTTCAGGTCTGTAACCATTTTTGGAGTTGGCAGAAAGATACTTGTCTGCGGAAGCTTGCCACCTGCAGGCTGCAATGGGTAAATATGAGCTAATCACAAGCATTTATTGAACAAACTTACTAACAGAACTACATGGGTTATGATGATACTTCTGCCCATTTCAAAATGCCAAGGGCAACCAAAAACAAAAGTACAGTTGTGTTGCTTTTATTAACATTGAACTGTGTGCTAATCAAAAACGTATTGTTTCGTTTTGCATAGCCTGGGGTAGGAACAATGTTTTTGATGTTATAGCTCTATGTAGTTCTTAAACCACACATAATCTTACTAAGTTCTCACATTTCTCGTTATATGTCAGCTAATTTTTCTAAAACAGCAATAAAAAGCTGACAAGGATTCTAACCTTCCCTTACCATACATTCGGACATGCGTCAAACCTTGCTGTATAGCGATCTTCAGTGGGTTGCTTTTCAGAGTTGTTTCAAAGTTGGTGAGGATGCCATAAGTCAGGGAAACATCTTCTAGCAAAATATAGGCTACTCCGCATTCCACAGGATCTCATTGGAAGAATGGTGATATCACTCTAACCAAGAAACCATGGACTAAAGCAAGGGAAAGGTAAATTGTGTTAATTAATTTTAATACACCCACAGGATTTTTTTTTTTTTTTTGGCCCGCATTTTGGGATAGGGAGGGCGCGTTCTATGAATAAGCGTCTTGCTAATTTAGTGCAAGGTTTACTTTAACATTTATTTTTAAATTGTAACCAGTGTTGCAGTTTTTCAATATTATTTAAATTTATATGTTATTTTTTAAAAACTTTTGAATGTGCATGTTAAGGCACATATTATATTAACACAAAAAATATATATTCTTAAGCTGCAGTTGGAAAGTGGTGATGTACTTTTGCGCAGTCATTTCCCAGTTGTCTTCAATCTTCTGTGTTTTATCGTTGTGCTTCTCCCCATCCTCCACATCCCCCACCGCTGCAGCAGTTCCTAGGCATGGGCTGCATACAGATAAGCTGATCTGAGGAGATATACAGGAGGCCGGTTCTATGAACTCAACAGTAATGGGAACGCAATTAACATATATAACAGCGATGCAAAGGTTTGTTTCTTCTGGGTCCCATATCTTTCTGCCACCATGGGAGAAGCAGACTGAGTCTCATTACTGTTTTATTGTCATCACAGCGGTAGCGCTTCACTTTTCATTTATTGAGACCAGACTCTGTGTTTTGTTAGTTTCACTTAAGTAGATTGTAGATTTTAAGTTAGATTCACCTTCCAATTGGTAAACTCAAGTCAACTAGTGTTCATTACATTTAGAGGAGAATATATTAACCTCTTACAGGTAGTGCTCACCTTGTCACCTTAGGAAGGACATGACCTGGAAACATCACTATACTTTTCAATTTAATAATTGGAAGTCTGTTTTCACTGGAGGATGTGGTTTTTCTTCTTGATTATTTATTATGCTCAGGATTAGATATTCTTTATTTTTATTCCAATATATGTAAAATATTATTTTCATTTATATTCAGTGGGTGCAACACTAGGCATATTTTAACCACTTTACACCAAAGGTAGGTCATATGACATCCTGGAATTTGAGTGATGATATCTCAATGATGCCTGCAGCTACAGGCATCATTTAGATATAATCTTTTTCCGCTGGCGATTCCCTGCAGTGTAAGAACAATCATAGTGTCAGTTCAGCCGCTTGATCGTTCTTACAGGCAGCACAAGGTCCCCTACCGCCGCCCTCCAGTGCTTCTACCGGCTCCCCCGTGCAATTGGCGAGCCGGAGAAGGAATCCACTGGTGCCAGAAGTTGAGCATAGAGATTTCCAAGGGACAGATGGTCCCCAGCAATCTCTATGACCTTCGGAGGCCTGGGCGTGACGTTATGATGAAAGTGAACATAGCCAGGGACTCGGCTGGAAAGTCTGGGACCGTTTATTTTTTTATTTGATCTCTGTCTTTCCTGCCTGGAGGAGAGATGTGGGGTCTTATAGACCCCACATCTCTCCATAAAGTGGACCAGTCACGCACTATTCCTAATACAAGGGATGTTTACATTCCTTGTAATAGGAATAAAAGTCATCCAAAAAAAAATATTTAAGGGAAAGTGTAAAAAATATTTTTTTAAATAAAATAAACAATAAAAAATAAAAATTGTAAGTTCCCCACATCCCCACATGCTTGCACACAGAAGTGAACGTATATGTATGTCGCGCCCACATATGTAAATGGTGTTCAAACCACAAGTAAGGTATCGCCGCGAACATTAGAGCGGGAGTAACAGTTCTAGCCCAAGACCTTCTCTGTAACTCTAAACTGGTAACCTGTAAAAAAAATTCAAGCGTCGCCTATGGAGATTTTTATGTACACAAGTTTGGTGCCATTCAACGAGTGCACGCAATTTTAAAGCGTGACATGTTAGGTATCTATTTACTTGGCGTAACATCAAAAATCTAAATTTAAATTTAAAAAAATTGCTGCACAAATACTGTGTGACATAAAAAAATGCAACAGCCGCCATTTTATTCCCTAGGGTCTCTGCTAAAAAAATATATATAATGTTTGGGGGTTCTGAGTAATTTTCTAGAAAAAAAATATGATTTTTACATGTAGGAGGGAAGTGCCAGAATTGGCCTGGATGGGAAGTGGTTAAAGTTTTGACTAGTGTTTTCTCATTTAATCTATCTATTCTTTCTTGTTCTATTCATAAAAAAGCTCAAGTATTATTTTACACACACGTGAATAAGTCTGAGCAGTGACTCATTTTCCTTCATCTACTTTCCTTTTGCTGTATACAGTGCAATAGAAAGTTTCAATCAGGGAGAGGGAGCCTCAAGGCATTTCAGCTTAGATTGTAGTTATCTGCGGCTGTGATGAGCCACTAAAATACTGTATATGTATCTTTTTCCCAGGCATTGTTAAAGCAAACCTAAAATTAAAATAAAAAAAAATAGAAAGTACAAGTCTTTTATATTTAATACTAGATTAGAGCCCAGAACACGATGTGGGGAATCCACTTTCTATGCTCATTTCCCTAACTAGGTTCCAAATGCACTGCCCTTAAAATCTGCGGCAGGTGTCAATGCAATGCTAACGACACCCCAAATGCAGGTGACAAATGCAGTTCATTAGCATTGCATTGACACCTGCCGCAGATCTCAAGGGCAATGAGTTTGGAACACGGTTCAGGAAATGCGCATAAAACGTGGGCTTCCCGATATGCATTCTGGTTTAAAGGTAAGAAGCACCATAAGATCAGGTTGCAGTGCATTTTTTTAAAAGTATTTCATGCAGTACTTTTGGTGTGGTGCAGTGCGATTTCAGCCCATTCAAATGAATAAGGGAGGGAGAGATGGAAGATGTGTGTTAGAAAGTGTAGGACAGAGCAGGAAGAGGGTCATAGTAGGGGAGACAGGGACAAGGAGACAGGTGAAGAGGTGGGCCTCAGAAAGGAGTTTGACAACTTGCTCAGTGGTAGCAGGGTCAAATAAAAAACTACTGACACCAGTGGCAGAACTACCACACAAACGTCGCACTTGTGTTCCACCACCGGGCTCGGAGGGAAGGGCCCCATCCGGGGGTCAGGGGGGCCCTTCGTGATTTTTCGCATTGGGGCCCTGAAGGTTCTAGTTACGCCACTGGTTATGATGAAACACAAAAATTGTCTTTACTGCAAAATTTCTGTGGAAAAGTAACAGACAGTAACAGTATACAGTATATATTTAAGTAATCAACTGAAGAGCAATAACTGAGATTAAGAGCAATATGGCTCAATACTATATTCAGGCTGCTTTCAGGGGATTGTAAAACCTGAGAATGTCCCCAAGAGCAGAGGCACACTTAAATGGCAAATAAATCACAATATGACACTTTATATTGGATTGGTTACTTCTACTAAAATTTACCAAACAAAGAATGCTGGATCTTCCTTAGAAAGGTGAATAAAGGCAATGGTGTCTGTATACAGTGTCTCTGTATCTGGATGGCCTGGGGTCCTGTGGCACTACAAGTGTCAGCACAGTGATTAAAAGCAATGATGTATGTATACAGTGTCCATTCAACTCTATCTGTGTGCAGTGTCTTTGTTTCCTGCAAATGGGCAAAAGACCTCTTACCAATTCTGCAGTCAAGGCCCAATTGAACGCCCTGGAATAGGCAGGCTCTTCTAGTGACCCGACTGGTCACCTTACACTGGAACACTTCAAACCATCGGTATAGGTGCATCTGGATATGCACCTGGGATCCCCCTCTCACAAGCTGGATGTCCTCGACCGGCTGTGGATGCCTAAAACAATGCGGTGGACTGACCTGGCAGCGCCTCTCCCCTAAGTCCAGTCTTTTCCCCTGCCTCGTGGTGACTGAAAAACTCCTTGGGTCAGCAAGATGGAGTCTCTAGTTCCTTTGCCCCCAGAGCATGCTGGCTCTTGTAGTTCTGTGTCCATAGAAATCTTTGGGGCTGTTTTAGATGGGGACTACAAATCCCAGAATCCTTTGCAGCTGCTGCTGCTTTTTAAAGTCCTTCTGATTTGCTCTTGTAATTGCTCCTGTCATTGGCTCTTTCCCTCCTACCAATAGGGAAACAGGAGAAGGTGCAGAGTGAGCAGCTCTGTGTGAGTCGGTGAAGAGAAAAAAAGTGAGGAGGGAAAAATTCCCCTCAGATGCTGACAGGCACTTTTCTCCCTTTTTCCGCCCCTTTTACACTGGGGCGTTTTTCAGGCGGTGAATCGCTAAAAATAGCGCCTGTACAGCGCCTGAAAAAAATCCGGCCCCATTCACTCCAGTGTGAAAGCCGGCGGGCTTTCACACTGGAGCGGTGCGCTAGCAGGACGGTCAAAAAAGTCCTACAACAGCATCTTTGGAGAGGTATAGGAGCAGTGTATTCACCGCTCCTATACCGCTCCTACCCATTGATTTCAATGGGACACCGCGGTAATACCGCGGCAATACCCCTGCAACGCGCCGCTATGGCGGAGCTTTGCGGGGGATTTTAACCCTTTTTCGGCCGCTAGCGGGGGTTAAAACCGCACCACTAGAGGCCGAATACCATGGCTAAAACGACAGTAAAGCAGCGCTAAATATAGCGCTGCTTTACCGTCGCCGCCGCTCCCACCCCAGTGTGAAAGGGGCCTTACAGAAGAACCTTAGCCAGCTTGGCTAGGCCCCTGGGAATATGCAGGCAGGGCACCTGCCACATATATAAAGACATTATATATCACCACAGCTAAATCTGTGTCTGTAGTGCATGTTCAATCCTTAATACCATAACTAATAACATGTTATTTGATTTTTACTCCAGGAGTATATAATGAGTTTGGCAATTCTAGTGAAATGCTTAATCACTTCAGCCCGGGAAGATTTGGCTGCAGAATGACCGGGCCATTTTTTGCGATTTAATTGACAATTGCACGGTCGTGCGACGTTGCACCCAAACAAAATTGACATCCTTTTTTTTCCACAAATAGATCTTTCTTTTGGTGGTATTTGATCGCCTCTGCGTTTTTTTTTTTTTGCGCTATAAACAAAAAAAAAAGCAACAATTAAAAAAAAATATATATATTGTACTTTTTGCTGTAATAAATATCCCCATTTAAATTTTTTCTCAGTTTAGGCCGATATGTATTCTTCTACATATTTTTGGTAAAAAAAAAATTGCAATAAGCGTATATTGATTGGTTTGCGCAAAAGTTATAGTGTCTACAAAATAGGGGATAGATTTATAGCATTTTTATTATTCTTTTTTTTTTAACTAGTAATGGCGGCGATCTGCAATTCTTATCGTGACTGCGACATTATGGCGGACACATCAAACAATTTTGACACATTTTTGGGACTATTGGCATTTATACAGCGACCAGTGCTAAAAGAAAGGAATTAATTACTGTAAAAAAGTCACTGGCAGTGAAGGGGTTAACACTAGGAGGTGATCAAGGAGTTACTGGTGTTCCCTGGGAGGTGAGTCTAAGGCCCCTTTCACACCGGGGCGTTTTTCATGCGGTACAGCGCTAAAAATAGCGCCTGTTCACCGCCTGAAAAAATCCAGCCCCTTCCAGCCGGCGGGCTTTCACACTGGAGCGGTGCGCTAGCAGGACGGCAAAAAAAGTCCTGCTAGCAGCATCTTTGGAGCGGTATAGGAGCGGTGTGTTCACCGCCCCAGTGTGAAAGGGCTCCCCGCTCCAGTGTGAAAGGGGCCTAACTGAAGGGGTAGTGGACTGACTAGTGACAGATTGTGGTTCCTAGCTAATAGGAACACATGATCTGTCATTCCTTTTAGAACAAAACACGGATTTATGTGTTTACACACACACTTCCGTGTTCTGTCCCTCGTGCTGGCGATCGCTCGTGGCTGGCGGTCATCGCGACCATCGGCCACGAGCTTTGACACCCCCGCCGTGCAGTGGCCTGCGCGAGCCTGCTATCCCGATCCCGAGAGCCAATGTATAGCTACGAAGGTTTGCGGGATCATGCCAACCTGCCGCAGTATAATGACGGTGGCTGGTCGGCAAGCGGTTACAAGTTAACTAAAACCATTAGATTTTAGTCAACTAAAATGTACTGGAGGTTTTAGTTAACTAAAATACGACTAAAACAAAAACATTTGAGATGATTTAAAATACAACTAAAATGGCATTTTAGTCAAAATACTAAAATACGACTAAAACTAAAATGGCATTTTAGTCAAAAGTTAAAACGAAATCGAAATTTGATGTCAAAATTAACACTGCTGCACGGCTTGCTAAGGGAGCACTGAGAGAAGAGGAGGAATGGACAGCGCCAACGGGGAACTGAAAATAAATAAATAAGAGGTAAGCCACCTCTTTCTGCATTATCCTTGCACACAGCAGGTAATTATAACCTCTTTTTTATTTTATAATATTAAAAAATAGGCTTTAACCACTTCAGCACCGGGCGATTTTACCCCCTTCCTTACCATAGCACTTTTTGCAATTCGGCACTGCGTCGCTTTAACTGACATTGCACCCAAACAAAATTGACATCCTTTTTTTCCCACAAATAGGGCTTTCTTTTGGTGGTATTTGATCACCTCTGCGGTTTTTTTTTTTTTGCGCTATAAACAAAAGAAGAGCGACAATTTTGAAAAAAAACACAATATTTTTTACTTTTTGGTATAATAAATATCCAATTTAAAAAAAAAAAAAAAGATTTTTTTACTCAGTTTAGGCCGATACGTATTCTTCTACATATTTTTGGTAAAAAAAAAATCGCAATAAGCGTACATAGATCGGTTTGCGCAAAATAGGGGATAGATTTATTGCATTTTTTTTTTTACTAGTAATGGCGGCGATCTGCGATTTTTTTTTTCATGACTGCGACATTGCGGCGGACACTTAGGACACTTTTGACACATTTTTGGGACCATTCACATTTACACAGCGATCGTTGCTATAAAATTGCAATGATTACTGTGTAAATGTGACTGGCAGGGAAGGGGTTAACACTAGGGGGCGCTGCAGGGGTTAATATGTTCCCTATGTGAGTGATTCTAACTGTGGGGGAGGGGACTCACAAGGGGAGGAGACCGATCGGTTTTCCTCCGTACTGGGAACACATGATCGGTCTGCTCTCCACTGACAGGACGTGGAGCTGTGTGTTTACACGGTCCTGCTGTTTTCCTGGGCAATCGCGGGTGCCCGTGAACATCGCGTCCGCTAGGCACGCGCACCGCGTCCCGAGCGACGCCACGTGCGCCCCCTAGGCGGCCAGGAATGGTAGGACGTCATATGACGTCCACCCAGGATGGGAGATCCACCTTGTGGACGTCATATGAAAATGGCCGGGTAATGAAGTGGTTAATACTGCTGTAACATCTCTCTAAATACCTCCTTCCCAGAAGCAAGTTGCAACGTTTTAATGAGACATGATAGACGATCCAATCACATACAGCCTCTTTCATTCCATAGGCTTTTCCTTGCTGTACCAGGAGATGGGGACAAAGAGGATCTACCATATCTGGTGATCATATAATAAATGAGAAATCAGCTAGTAATTTATTAATAGAAGGAATCAATTTGATAAGGTTTGGGCCCCATGTATAGCATAACCTTCAAATAGTACTGGTAGACGGATTAAACCATCCTTGTAGGATTATCCTTATTCATCTTTTGGATCTATTTTTAGCTTCTCTCTGTATTTTCTTTATTCAGCCTTTGTGGTTTCCTTTTGATTTTTTTTCCCCAGCTATATTTCTAGTTCTCCTAATTCACCATAACATTGCTTCAATATTCCAGCAAAACTGAAGTGCTACAGAGATTTTGCACTATGATGTACCTTGATGAGACGCTAAGCTTATCCATTTTTTTGCTTTGTCGGAAATCTACAATACAGTTTCCTTTGAAACTTCTATAAAATGATTGAAACAAGGCAAGTTTAATGTCTTAACACATGCGCATGGTATTTTCTTCTTTGTGCCTTTTTAATAAAAACGTTCTGAGAAAATGCTTTTGCTTTGGTTTAGCTTGTGCTGGTCCAAGTATTTCACACGATACAAATGCCTCTGGCCATCTCTCTTAATCATGGCCCTTGTTCTGAAAACCAACAAATTAGAACCGGAGTCCTATTCCATTATTTCTAGCTGAAGTGTCAGGCAACTGGCCTGCTTTAAACACTCAAATTTGATGCTTTGGCCCCCCAAAGCAACACTCAGTCAAGGGCATCGAGGAGGAGCTGAGAGGCAGGGGCTGGAACATGCAGTAGCTCGCCTTGCGGCGGACCACCAGCTTGATTCCAAGATCTAACTACAAGATTTTTAGCTGTAACAACTTTAATAAATGCTATTGTAATTGCTGGCATCAGACCTCCAATAGATCCTTGTTAAAAGATTTAAGGGATAGTGTCCTGATTAGATGCTGTTTTAGAGAAAGGAGTTAAAGTGGCTCAAAACTCAAACATTTTTTACCTTATGCATTCCCTGCATTAAGGTAAAAACTAGGGTTGCACCGATACCACTTTTTTAAGACTGAGTACAAGTACCGATACTTTTTTTCAAGTACTCGCTGATACCGATTACCAATACTTTTTTTTAATGTCATGTGACAGGAGCACTAATATGCAGCACTGATGGGGCGGCACTGATGGGGTGGCACTGATGAGGAGGCACTAATATGCAGCACTAGTGGGCACTGATAGGTGGCACTGATGAGACAGCACTGAAGGGCACTGATGAGAAGGCACTGATGAGGTATGGACTGAGTCAGTAGTTTTATATTTTTTTTACAATTTTTTTTAAATTATTTTTTACAATTTATATTTGCTTTTTTTTTGGGGGGGGGGGGGGTGGATGGTTTGATGATGATTTTGATGATGTTTTATTTTTATTTTATTTTTTATAATTATTTTCCTTTAAATGTTTATTATAATTTTTATTTTTTTATCAGCCCTGTTGGGGGTTTTGGTGGCATCTCAGGGCTCTAAGACCCCTGACATCTCCCTTTTGAGACAAAGAAAGGGACTAAGGACACTCCCCCAGTCCCTTTCTCTGCAGCCCTAGCTGCACTGAAGTTTAATGGATAGGAGACAGCGGCTCTTCTCCATTCATCAACTGAAGCATTGTAAATACAGTTTACGATGCTCAGTTATGAATGGACAGAGTCAGTGAGCACTGACGCTGTGCATTCGGAAAAGGAAGGGGATGGTAAATTACATATTTACGGCTCCTTCCTCTGCTTTCCATCCTCACAGATCTGGGGCAGGGGGACCCGAGGAGGATCCAAAGAAAATGAGGACCATACTGGAGAGAGCAAGGACCATTCTGGGGAGCTGGAGGGGGACCCAGAGAAAGCGAGGACCATTCAGGGGAGCTGGAGGGAGACCCGGAGAGAGTGAGGACCATAAGGGGAAGCCGGAGAGAGCGAGAAGCACACGGGGGAGCTGGAGGGGGACCCGGAGTGCCAGGAGACGAGGACACAGGGGACGATCGGTTCGGTCATGGGGGGAGGTACAAGCACCGATCTCCCTGTGTTGCTTTCAATAAAGCATTTGACAGGCGCGAAGGGGAGAGGAGGAGAAATGGCTGTCAGATGCTTTATTGAAACCCACACAGGTAGATTGGTGCTTGTAACTCCCCCCCACCACAGCACCAATCACCTGTGAGGATGCCTGACCCGATACAACAGGTATCAGATCAAGCATCGGAACATTTGCATGAGTACCGATAGTCGTGCAAATGCTTGGAATCTGCACCGATACCGATACTAGTATCGGTATCGGTGCAACCCTAGTAAAAAAAAACTTACCCCCATCCCTAAACTCTTACCTGATGGATTCACTGATCCAGCATTGTCTAGGCTGCAGCACTGCGCCTCCACTCCTTGGTCTCACAGAAGACATAAGCAACAGCGGGAGTCATTGGAACCTGTTGCTGTCAGTCAAACTCCTGTAAGGAGAGAGAGGGGGCGGGCTTACCAGGCTTTGTTTGTCTATTGATGCATGCAGTCCAGATTGGTAGAATATGCATGGGTGACCCCATAGCACCCAACTTCCTAAGGCAGCACTCAGAGGAGAATATGAGAGGACAGCACTGGAGGTTGACCGGCAGGTAAACAAAAGGATGGTAAAACTGAAGAATAAGCTCAATGCAGTTAGCTGTTACATTTATCCAGTTTTAGAACTGGGAAATCCAGCATTATACTTAGACATGTAAAAGTTATTCAGGGTGTTACATAATTCATTAGTCTGCTGCAGTCAGAAGGAAGCTTTTCCTTAGTCTTTTCTTCTTGAGTTCAGTCTGCAACACTGTATCTTTGTAGCAAGTCACAAAGTGAAATGTTGAAGCAGGAGGCTTGTACTGGGCGGGGGATAGGGGGCAGAGAGAATTTGTACTGGGAGGGGAGATTTGGGGGAGAAGATGATTTGTGCCAGAAGGGGGATTTGGGGGACAGGGTGGGATTTGTGTTAGAAGTGGGAATTTTGGGTGGGGGAGAGGATTTATGCTGGGATTGAGGATTGTAGGAGAAAGGATGTGTAATGAGGAAGGGACAAAGATTTGTGCTGGAACGGGGGATTTCAGCAGAGGGAGGGATATTTGTACTGGGAGAAGGGGGGGGGGTTAATTTTTTTGCATGGCTTGCTGAGGGAATTTTGGTTTTGGGGGATGTGCCTGCAGATTAGTACTGGATTTTTTTGATGGGGGGGTTTTGCTGAGAGTGGAACGTGAAAAGAAGTATTGATTGGTGGCTCCTGTACTCTTT
The DNA here is from genome assembly GCA_028564925.1 of Lithobates sylvaticus. Taxonomy (NCBI): domain Eukaryota; kingdom Metazoa; phylum Chordata; class Amphibia; order Anura; family Ranidae; genus Lithobates; species Lithobates sylvaticus. The sequence goes on from CM053028.1 coordinate 485,421,764, forward strand.
TTGTTTTGTACCCTTCACCCCTGCACTCTGTACACTAAACACACTTGGCCCCTGCATTTTCTGCAATATGTACTCCTGACCCTGTACTCTGTGCGCTATGTACTTCTAAACCCAGCACAGGCCAAAGCGCTCTGTATGTTACACACACCTGACCCTTGCACTATTTCCATTACTCACCCCTGACCCCTGCTACATATGTCTGACCCCTGCGCTCTGTGTGCTACATATGTCTGACCCCTACACTCTGTGCATTATACACTCCCAAACCCGACACTGACCACAGCAATCTGTGTATAATATACTCCTGACCCCTGCACACTTTGCAATACTGACCCCTGCACTCTGTGTGTTATGTACTCGGAAACCTGGCACTAACTGCAGCATTCTGTATTCCTGACTCCTGCACTCTTTGCATTACACACCTCTGTCTCCTGCACTCTGCATTACAGACTCCTGCGCTATATAGGCTATATTATACATTACATACAGTACTTCTGACTAAAGTGTTTAATGTTAAAACAGTTTCTGATTGCTAAGCTGTCTCTAACATTTTTCATGAAGTTCTTCTTTATGGTAGGTTCAGACAAATTATCTCACGTGCACAATGGCATTTGTAATGGAAGCGTTTCATTTTTGGAAAATAAATGTGCTGAGGTTTATACATGTCTGTCAGACTCTTGCTTGTGGCACAGCATTTAATGCATATTTTATGGGTACAAGGAGGTTTAGGCTTTATTTAACCATACCCCTTTAAGCCTCTCCCACTGTTAACAAAATGTGGTCATATCCACTATTTGCTGCATTGAGCTATGTGCACCACATTAGAACAGAATGAAGCAGTCAGGAGCTGTCATTTACTGTCAATTTTAAACTGTATTTTCTTTCCTTGTAAATGATGATTTTGCTGCAGTAAGTTGTATACATCATACATATTAAACATTTCATAGGCTTAATTTGCTTGAAAGAAAAAAAAACATATAATTATAGCATTTGCACAATGCCAATATGGTGATCATATGGCTTTGTTTTAAAACATAGCCACATACCTTACATAATGATCACTATGTTTTATAACATAGTCACAGTGCCAACATGGTGAGCACATTCAAGTTATAAATTGGGGTGCTCAAAATATAAAAGATATGCACTGTCTTGTGTGTAAAAAATCAACAAAATTTACTGTGACCCAACACTGAATATTTCAAACATGTGATAATACCATCATAGTAAAAAAAAGCAATTAAAACAATTTCCACAAATCAAGTGTCCATGTGTATTCATTCAAATAAGTGTTCAAATCTTGTTCCAGAAAAAAGTTATTCGTTGCACCACTCCTAGTGACAGGGTAAGGATCAATCCGTGTTCCAAATATAAAAGATTAAATGTGCCTCTTACCAGATCCCCATGATCTCTAAATTGTAGGAGATCATGATACGCATGAGTGTATATTCCAACCTCCGCAATGGATGGATCAAACAGTCTGCTGATCAGCTCCCCAGGCCTAGCACACTTCAATCTGGATTCACTCTGTACTCTCCACTCGATATATGTGTAGGGTTAAGAACAGAGGGAAGGCTCATTGTGTATTATATAAACATAAGAGATCTATTGGGTTAAAAAAAATATGCACTTACAACATCGTAAATGAAAACAAGCAGTAGAGAGAGGATAATCCAACCCAGGGATCACCAACAGGTCTGGATCATAATCGCATCACAACTCCCATGTCCTTCCAACGCGTTTCCCCGTAACAGGCTATGTCCGGGAATGGAGGATCCTCCAGGCAAACCTGTCCTTAATTTATCTACTGTTATATATGCTCTAGCTTGGATATTTCAAAAGTTTGGACCTCAGTATACAGAAGACCCTTGATGTGGGTACTGCAGCTTCTATATATACTTGAAAATGTGTGTAACGAAACGCTCTGTTTTAACGTGAATTGTTAGACAGGGCCAATTTGGTTTGTTTGCAAGCTAGATGGTAAGTGTGCCTGGAAATTAGTTTGGGGATCATATGGTTTTATTTTAAAACATAATCACAGTGCTGACATTTTGATCACATGGTTTTGTCACTGGCAACTGCTACTGTGTTCTATAAAGGTTCACTCAATGTGCACCTAGAAAAATACCTTTCTTAACCACTTTACAACCGGCCCATAGCCGAATGACGGCTACGGGGCGGTTGCTTAACTCTGGGAGGGCGTCATATGACGTCCTCCCGGAATTCCCCTCTTGCGCGCCCCCTGGGGCGCGCACTCGAGAACTTCCGTGATCGCCGGGTCCAGAGGACCCGGCGGATCACGGATCACGGTAAACGGCCGCTCATCGCGGCCGTTTACCACGTGATCGCTCCGTCAAATGACGGAGCGCTCACATGTAAGCAAACCGGCGTCATTTGATGACGCCGGTTCCTATCCCCTCCTCTCTCTGTACCGATCGGTACAGTGTGAGAGGAGAGGGGGAGGGATCGGTGGCAGCAGTGCTGTGGGCGGGATCTGTAGTGCCCACAGCCTGCTCTGCCACCACCGATCCATCCACCCATGCTCAGCCATCCCTCCATACCCTGCAATACACAGCGATAGCCTGCAGTGTATTGCTGGGTATTGCAGGGTATGGAGGGATGGCTGAGCATGGATGGATGGATACCCAGCAGTAATCTGCCATTACCCTGCCATACTCTGCCATTACCCTGCCATACTCTGCCATTACCCTGCCATACTCTGCCATTACCCTGCCATACTCTGCCATTACCCTGCCATACTCTGCCATTACCCTGCCATACTCTGCCATTACCCTGCCATACTCTGCCATTACCCTGCCATACTCTGCCATTACCCTGCCATACTCTGCCATACTCTGCCATTACCCTGCGATACTCTGCCATACCCTGCGATACTCTGCCATACCCTGCGATACTCTGCCATACCCTGCCATTACCCTGCGATACTCTGCCATTACCTGCGATACTCTGCCATACCCTGCGATACTCTGCCATACCCTGCGATACTCTGCCATACCCTGCGATACTCTGCCATTACCCTGCCATTACCCTGCCATACTCTGCCATTACCCTGCGATACTCTGCCATACCCTGCGATACCCTGCGATACTCTGCCATACCCTGCCATAACCTGCGATACTCTGCCATACCCTGCCATTCCCTACCATTACCCTGCCATTACCCTGCCATTACCCTGCCATTACCCTGCCATTACCCTGCGATACTCTGCCATTACCCTGCCATACTCTGCCATACTCTGCCATACCCTGCCATGCCATACCCTGCCATTACCTGCGATACTCTTCCATACCCTGCCATACCCAGCCATACCCTGCGATATTCTGCGATACCCTGCAATGCTCGCTACGATCAAAGCCAGGATCGTTTTTTTTTTTTTTCAGGCTTTACACCCTAGAGGTGAGATGTGGGGTCTTATTGACCCCATATCTCACTGTAAAGAGGACCTGTCATGCCATATTCCTATTACAAGGGATGTTTACATTCCTTGTAATAGGAATAAAAGTGATCAAAAAAATTTTGGGGGGGAAAAAAGTGTCAAACTAAAATAAATAAAGTAAAATGAACAATAAAAAAAAAAAAAAAATGTAAAGCGCCCCTGTCCCTGTGCGCTCGCATGCAGAAGCGAACGCATACGTAAGTCCCGCCGACATATGAAAACGGTGTTCAAACCACACATGTGAGGTATCGCTGCGAACGTTGGAGCGAGAACAATAATTTTGGCCCTAGACCTCCTCTGTAACTCAAAACATGTAACCAGTAAAAAGTTTTTAAAGCGCCGCCTATGGGGATTTTTAAGTAGCGAAGTTTGGCGCCATTCCACGAGCGCGTGCAATTTTGAAGGGTGACATGTTAGGTATCTATTTACTCGGCGTAACTTCATCTTTCACATTATGCAAAAACATTGGGCTAAATTTACAGTTTTGTTTTTTGTAAAGCACAAAACTTTTTTTTCCCAAAAAAAAATGCGTTCGAAAAATTGCTGCGCAAGTACCGTGCTAGATAAAAATTGCAACGACCGCCATTGTATTCTCTAGGGTCTTTGCTAAAAAAACATATTTAATATTTTGGGGTTCTATGTAATTTTCTAGCAAATAAATGATGATTTTTACATGTAGGAGAGAAATGTCAGAATTGGCCTTGGTGCTCCAGAACGCCTGATGGCGCTCCCTGCATGTTGGGCCTCTGTATGTGGCCACGCTGTGTAAAAGTCTCACACATGTGGTATCGCCGTACTCGGGAGTAATAGCAGAATGTGTTTTGGGGTGTAATATGTGGTATGCATATGCTGTGTGTGAGAAATAACCTGCTAATATGACAATTTTGTGAAAAAAAAAAAAAATAAGAAAAAAAATCTTGATTTTGCAAAGAATTGTGGGAAAAAATTACAACTTCCAAAAACTCACCATGCCTCTTTCTAAATACATTGGAATGTCTTCTTTCCAAAAAGGGGTCATTTGGGGGGTATTTGTACTTTTATGGCATGTTATGGACTCAAGAAATGAGATCGGCCGTCAGTACTTCAGGTGTGATCAATTTTCAGATATTGGCACCATAGCTTGTGGACTCTAAAACTTTCACAACGACCAAATAATATACCCCAATTTGTACTTATTTTTACCAAGGATATGTAGCAGTATAAATTTTGGCCAAAATTTATCAAGAAAAATGACAAAATTTGCTAAATTTTATAACAGAAACGAAGAAAAATACATTTTTTTACAGAATTTTCAGTCTTTTTTCTTTTATAGCGCAAAAAATAAAAAAACCCAACTGTGATTAAATACCACCAAAAGAAAGCTCTATTTGTGTGAAAAAAAGGACAAAAATTTCATTTGGGTACAGTGTTGTATGACTGAGTAATTGTCATTCAAAATGTGAAAGCACCAAAAGCTGAAAATTGGTCTGGTTATTAAGGGTGTTTAAGTGCCCAGTGGTCAAGTGGTTAAAAGTTGTTGCAAAAAAACTAATTAAAATAAAGGTTAAAATATGTAAAAATATAAGCAACTTTCAAAATCATCAAAAATTATTTAAAGCCCATTGTACTCTTAAAAATCCCCCTAATTTCATCTTTTGAATGTGACTCCAATATATTTTTACCAAAACACCAAATTGAACTGCTTTTTAAAAAAAAAAACTTTAATAAAATGAAAACTCTCAGTTTTTTTCATTTCTACAGAACACTGGACACAGGACCATCGAGAAGAAAATGAGAGGCAGGGCTTTTTTTCTGCTGGAACGAGGCGGAACGCCGTTCCGCCACCTCAGGCAGCCCTCTCCTCTTCAGCCTGTCACATGACACAAATGTTGGTAGAGGATGTTTTCTATGCCACTCACTTCCTTCTCCAGCTTCTGTATGCTAGCACTGAGCCAGGGTATGATACTCCACATCTGCTTGATTGGTGCCCCAGGACTGGGTACAGACGCTGCAACTGTTGACATTTAGGATTCTAGAGCTTCAATCCTGATCTGACAGTCGGAGCTGCACAGAGGAGACTGCAATAGGCTGAGGGAAAAAACCCTGCTCTGTCTAATATCACGGAGTCGGCTGCGCTGTTCTAATGCAAATGCCGGTGAGTGAGCTGCAGAGGGAAAGAGAAGGGGGTTTGTGCAGATAGACTGTGAAGACTTTGAGGATGTTCTGCAGAGGTCAGAGCTGGGGGGGTTATAGATTGTGCAAAGTGAAACAGGGGGATTTGTACAGAGTTAAGAGAGCTGTGGGAGCTGGGGGCGCAGAGGTGAAAGATGGGGTGTTGCAGAGGTTGAGCTCTGTGGATTGGGGTGAGCTGTACATAGGGGTGCAGAAGTGGAATATGGAGAGGGGAGAGATAAGCCGTGGATAGGGGTGCAGAGGTGATTTTGGACTGGGGGTGTAATCTGTGCATGGGGGTGTGTGCAGAGGTGACATGTTGACAGAGGGTAAAAAGGGAGTTGTAAAAGGGGGCACATGCTAAGGTCAATTGTGGAATGTTGGGGGAGAGAGTGAGCTGTAGACGGGGGGAGAGGGTTGAGCTGTGGATGGGGGGTTGAGCTGTGGATGGGGGGGAAAGGGTGAGCTGTGGACAGAGGGGGTTGAGCTGTGGATAGGGGGTTGATCTCTGGATGGGGGGGTTGAGCTCTGGATGGGGGGAGAGGGGGAGCTGTGGACAGGAGGGTTGAGCTGTGGATGGGGGGTGGAGCTGTGGATGGGGGGGTTGAGCTTTGGATGGGGGGTTGAGCTGTGGACGGGGGGTTGAGCTGTGGACGGGGGGGTTGCGCTGTGGATGGGGGGGTTGAGCTGTGGATGGGGGGTTGAGCTGTGGATGGGCGGTTGAGCTGTGGATGGGGGCTTGAGCTGTGTGATGGGGGGTTGAGCTGTGGACAGGGGGGTTGAGCTGTGGATGGGGGGAGAGGGTGAGCTGTGGACAGGGGGGTTGAGCTGTGGACAGGGGGGTTGAGCTGTGGATGGGGGCAGAGGGTGATCTGAGGACAGGGGGGTTGAGCTGTGGATGGGGGCAGAGGGTGAGCTGAGGACAGGGGGGTTGAGCTGTGGATGGGGGGAGAGGGTGAGCTGTGGACAGGGGGGTTGAGCTGTGGACGGGGGGATTGAGCTGTGGACAGGAGGAGAGGGTGAACTGTGGACAGGGGGGTTGAGCTGTGGATGGGGGAGAGGGTGAGCTGTGGACAAGGTGTTGAGCTGTGGATGGGGGGAGAGGGTGAGCTGTGGACAGGGGGATTGGGCTGTTGATGGGGGAGAGGGTGAGCTGTGGATGGGGGGGTTGAGCTGTGAATGAGAGTGAGAGTGAGCTGTGGACAGGGGGGAGAGGGTGAGCTGTGGACCGTCGGGTTGAGCTGTAAATGGGGGAGAGAGTGAGCTGTGGACGAGAGGAGAGAAGATGACCTGTGGATGGGGGAGGGAGCTGTAGATGGGGGGAGAAGGTAAGCCTTGATCACATCCATTATTTGATTATTTGGCAACACTTTACTTCTGTTTCCCGAGGAATGGCGCGAATTGGGGCTGGGTTGTTGATCGTGGTGGGTAGGTTCCTGCACGTATTCTGGGGGGAAAAAAAAAGCCCAGATGAGAGGTATCAATTGTTTCATATACTCTTACCCTTAGCTACACTGGTGTTCAAATTCCTGCAGTTGAAACGCTTACAATGAGAGTATCACATTAAACATTTGGGCTGTCGATTTGCATTTCCTCTGCTAACTGCTTTTATATGAAGTAAGCTGTTTGGTTCAGTTCCCTAAATTGCAACCATTGTTTCAAGAACACTTTTCTCTGTCAATGTTACTGCGTTTATTGGTAACAGTATTTTGGTATTATCCAGAGTTTGAATTGGATCTGTCATAGATCTGTTACATATCTGTTTCCTATTCCCAAAGATCAGCCATGCTGATACTTGCAGTTCCATGGCTTAAAGGGTAAAGATCTTCCTGGTTGATACCAGGTCTGGAATGTAACGAGTTGCACATCAAAGCTTTGGAGCATATCGGAAAGAATAGATCAGACCTCCATCAAGGCTGATCAATGCTTGGCTCTGGATCATCTGTCGTAATAAAGCTATGCAAGCAAGCTTGAAAGGGACCATAGTTGACAAGATGATTGATTGCATGTCCTGCTACAGAAGATCAAAAAATCAAAGGCATTGAAGATTGACCAGGATACATAGACATGGACAATGCTGCCCCTAGAGGCCAATACAGCAGGATGGACAGTAATACAATATATTGAGGAGGACTGCCCCATAAGTACTGTGATTTATCAAAAGTTTAGATGGGATGGCAATGGGGTTGGGTCTGGATGGTGTATGATTGAAGTACAAAAGGACTGAACGAGTCAGAGAGGTTCCTTTAGCCGCAGGATTTTGAGCTCAGCCGAAGGGACAGTGTGATAAGTATCTTTAATGTTCTTGTATTATATGTTCTGGTGTTATATGCTTTGTAATATCTTTCTTTAGTATTTTCATGTTAGCGTTTTCCTATTATCTTGGGAAATAAAGAAGACGTTATTTTATTAAGCAGTGTGCTTGGTTTCATAGCTAACCTTGTATTATTGTGATAGCAACAGTAACATGTGATCAGAGTTTTAATAGACTAGCTAACTATGGGAATAGACAAGTTAATACATATATGCAATAAACAGAGGGAATCCGTAACCACCTTCGAATAATATTTATTGTACCCATTACTTCAGTCACAAACCTTTTTCCTGAAGCTATGTGCCTCAATTTGAAACAAACCTGGGACTTCTACGGTCACTTTGACATATTTCAAAAAGGAATTTACTCTTAAAAGAGCTTATACCTAGCAAATTAGGAACCCCACCTCCAAAAAAGAAAAAAGATAATTTAAACCCATGTGTCTGGGTATGGTTCCAACATGTAGTATATAACTGTATCATTGTTGAATCACCAAAATAATATCTGCAGTGTGAGTCAGTTACTCTTGTTCCTTTTAATTGATTGTGGTTTTTACATTGTAAACAGAATTGCCAGTGTCCTTCGAGAAGTTCCAGACTTATATCCATTCAACACACCAATGCAGCACCATGACTGACAAATTAATCTTGGTTTGTGGGTCACCTTGTAGACATGTTTTTTAGAGGATTATATAGAGGATATAAATGTCACTGCTAAGTTCGAATTTTCCAATAATTCACATCCTGGAGAAAACTACAAATTATACAAGGCATTAAATATTGATTAGAAAGTAACCTGCCTACTGGCACCCAGCTGGGCTAAGTGTTTCCCTCCAGGTTTTTGTAAAACTAACATGCACTATTAACAAAAGCCAATCACAAACTGCACAGTGAGAGACTGATTAAAACATTTCAGTTTTTATTGTTCTTAAATGTTTCATTTTTTAAAAGTGAAAAAATAAAAAAATAATAATAATACTATTAAGCAGTAACAATGGCCAATGCCAACCAATACCAATTGGCACTGAAGAAATGGCTGCACCCCAAGATCCATCAAAATTCTTATTTAATGAACATCCCAAGTGTAACAGACAGTTTAAATGGTAGACGCGTTTCACACACTAACAGGTGCGCTTATTCATTACCTATATCAATACCAATTGGATCTACCTTGATATAGTTTCTTTATCGTAAGGAATGTAACTATGTTTTCTAAGCCTGTGTAGCACTTCCCCCGCAGGAGCCGTTTGGTAAATTGGGTTATCTGTTCTTCTGCATCAACTCTAAAAACAACTTCAGCCCCACTGACACACCAGGTTAAGCAAATGGATACTGCACTGCTACTGGGAGCAGAAATTTACATACTCTGCAAACAACTAAGGTCCAGTAGGTTAAACTGGTTAGTGGTAATTAAACCCAATACATTGTCACAGTTTGCAGTAAACAGCAGTATGCACATAAAAGAGTAAGTGAAGGATTAGGTAATTTACAGTTTACTAGACAATATGTTCGCTAGGCTATAGTAGCATAAAATGGAGTTTGATGCAGCTAAATTAGAGTAAACCAGATAATTCACAAAATCAGCAATAAGTAACGGCTTTAGAAAACAGTAACAGCAATGGTAATCAATACTAGTCTGTAAACAGCAGGCTAGATACACTATAGAGGGCACTATATATGAATGGTAGCAATTCAATTTAAAACTCCCAAAAAAGGTACCTCTTATTATGGGCAATAGGCAAAGTTCCTGTGTAGCATCTATCAGAGTGAGCAGGCTTTAGTCCTAAATCTTTAGTTGGCTAGCATTGGGGCCCAGTCTTTACAGTGGTGCACATGAGTACAGTCCCAGTAAAGTCCATATGCAGTAAATAATGTTGCTTGTTAGATGGCCAGTCCCTATGTGCTCAGTCTCTGCTAGCAGCAATATTTAATATTTATTTGTACTTTGTACACCCCCGCTCTCACTACAACTTATTTTGTGAGACATACTACCAGGACTCAGGAAACATGAGAAGCATAGGGGGGACCACCCTGCAAAAAAAAAAACAGAACATTTTTCAACTATGACATACTAGTTTTAGGTCAATGACAAAGTATTGAAGCTGGAAACAGCCAGGCAGCAAGCATTTTCCAAAGGAGTTCAGCAATGTCAACCTACATATTCAGTCCACGTTTACATTAATTGATCTTCACTGCTGTCCACTAAAAAAGAGATATCTGAAAAGTTATAGCCGAGCCAGAAGAATGACAGTAAGCAGGATGAATGTAATTAAGTGATCAATATTTTCAGCAAATATATGTGACGTTTTAGACATCTTGAGTATGATTGATTTTTCAATGTGGAAAGCTGGAATGATTTATAAGAGTCTCTGGAATAATTCTTTCTTTATATTGTGACAGTATATATTGTAGAACAATGCTAGTGAAATTGATTCAGACCTTGAAGGTTAAAGGCATCTTTTATAACAGTGGCTATATTCATCTTTCCAAGGTTGCCAAGAATGCAAGCTAGACTTTGGCAAAGATGACACAACTCAGGGTAAGCTTCTGTCTCGGCATATTAATTTATACTGTTATACTGTTTCGGGATAAAGATTTTACTTTCTGACATTTTAAGGTCCAATTCCAGCTACAGCTACATATTATTTTGTTTTTGATAGAGAAGGGGTAGATCTTCTGTCAGGTTTTTAATGTTGTCTATGTCCCCTTAAAGCTTGCCAAAAACAGTTCGAGTCCCTGCTAAACTAGCTGAGATTCGAACCATATATGGGCAGGCTAAATGTACCCAAGTTGATTGATCAACTTTTGTGCAACCAGCCTGTCAGATTTTACATGTGATTATTGCTAGTAGCTATTATAGCTGCTAGCAGTAATCACTTTGTTCCCCTGGTGGGGATAGCTTCCCCTGCCAGGAGAACATCATAGCTCCACAAGAGGGATTACCCCATCAACAGAGTGTTTTTTTTTTTTTTCCTGCAACCCATGATTGCAGGAAAGAAAACTGCTCAGTCCATAGCCAGCTTTAGACATACTGTATACTATATGGCCAATAGTATGTGATCATCCCTCCAAATAATTAGGTGCAGATGTTTAAGTAAAGGGTACTGTTAAGGCTACATCATAGAACATTCTAAACAACTGTCCACCTCAAACATTATGGCAGAAATTTGTGGAAGACCCTTTTCTCATCCAGGATGATTATGCCCCTGAGCATAAAAACATAATTTGAGGAGTTTGGTGTGGAGGAACTTGAGCTCTGAACACCTCTGAGATGAATTAGAACATCAGTGGAGAGACAGATCTTCTTATCCAACATCAGTACCTGACCTCACAAATGTTTTTTTGGTTGAATGGGCACACATTCCCACAGATACACTCCAAAGCCTTGTGGGCCAAAGCCTGCCCAGGAGAGTGAATAATGTTGTAGCTTCGAAAGGAACTCCATAATAAATGCCACGGTTTTGGAATGGGATGTCCATTAAGGCGTGTAGGTGCGATGGACAAATGCAAAAACTTTTGGCCATATGGTGTAAACAAAAATATACCTTTACTGCAATGAGGAAAGCTTGGAACTGCATGTTTTTATTGCTGCCAGTGCTTTTCATTTCCAATCTTTTTTATTAAAGTTTTGGCAAGTTTAATAAAGAAAACATGAAATTACCATGCATCATTGACTGTACACAAAGTCTAGCAAGTGTTTCATAGCAAGGTAAAATACAAAACCAGTAACAATCGCTGAGTTCTACTTAGAATTTCACAATAGAGAATCATCAAGGCATTTAGTTGACCCATATGGGAGGCCTGTTATGGGAGACACTGTTGTAACACTAATGCCGCGTACACACGTGCGGACTTTTGCCGGCGGACCTAGTCCAGCGGACAATCCCGCGGGACTTTCCAGCTAGGTCCGCTGGACTTTCCGAGCGTGTGGACTAGCCCACACACGCACGGACTTCTCCAGCGGATAATCCGCCGGCCAAAAGTCCGCGGGACTTTTGAAAATGAACGGACTTGCCCACACACGGAGCAGTCCGTTCATTTCGAACGTAACTTCAGCTAGCTAGCTAGCGTAAGCAGTAAATGCCGCCGCGCTAGCTCCGCAAGCTGGCATGGATTTAAAGGGAATCCCCACGCCGAAAAAACGGCGTGGGGGTTCCCCCCAAATCCAAGTCAGACCCTCATCCGAGCACGCAGCCTGGCAGGCCAGGAAAGGGGTGGGGACGAACGAGCGCCCCCCCCCCCTCCTGAGCCGTACCAGGCCGCGTGCCCTCAACATGGGGGGTGCCCTGGGGAAAGGGGGGCCGTGCGCCCCCCCCCCCACCCCAAACCACCTTGGCCCCATGTTGATGAGGACAAGGGCCTCTTCCCGACAACCCTGGCCGTTGGTTGTCGGGGTCTGCGGGCGGGGGCTTATCGGAATCTGGGAGCCCCCTTTAATAAGGGGGCCCCCAGATACCGGCCCCCCACCCTATGTGAATGAGTATGGGGTACGATGTACCCCTACCCATTCACCTAAGGTGTAAAATGTAAAGTACAAAAAACACACACACTTTTGAAAAAATATTTTATTGCACTGCTCCGGGGGTCTTCTTCCGTCTTGGGGGTCTTCTCGCCGGACTCCTCCGCTCTCTTCTGCTCTTTTACCTAGCTCTTTCACGAGCGGGGGAGTCCGGCTACCTTCTTCGTCGTCGCCGCCGTCGTCTGGGGGTCTCGATCCGCCTTCGGGGGTCTTCCGGGGGTCTCTTCTGTTCTTGCGGCGGTCGTCGTCTTCCGCGCCGCCGGCGCCGCCTTCTTCTTCTTGTCCTTCTTGTTCTTCTTCTTCTTCCGATGTTGACCCGTCGCTGTCTCTGCCCGGAATGCCTGTGCCGCTCTGCGCTGGGACTTATATAGGGGCATGGGGACAGGGTCACATGTTCATGTCACATGGTGACCCCGCCCCCTTGCGATGTCACAGTCCCAGCATCCTCCGGGACTGTGACAACACAAGGGGGCGGGGTCACCATGTGACATGTGCATGTGACCCTGTCCCCATGCCCCTATATAAGTCCAAGCGCAGCGCGGCACAAGCATTCCGGGCAGAGAGAGCGTCGGGTCAACATCGGAAGAAGAAGAAGAACAAGAAGAAGGACAAGAAGAAGAAGAAGGCGCCGGCGGCGCGGAAGACGACGACCGCCGCAAGAACAGAAGAGACCCCCGGAAGACCCCCGAAGGCGGATCGAGACCCCCAGACGACGACGACGGCGGCGACGACGAAGAAGGTAGCCGGACTCCTCCGTTCGTGAAAGAGCTGGTAAAAGAGCAGAAGAGAGCGGAGGAGTCCGGCGAGAAGACCCCCAAGACGGAAGAAGACCCCCGGAGCAGTGCAATAAAATATTTTTTCAAAAGTGTGTGTGTTTTTGTACTTTACATTTTACACCTTAGGTGAATGGGTAGGGGTACATCGTACCCCATACTCATTCACATAGGGTGGGGGGCCGGGATCTGGGGGCCCCCTTATTAAAGGGGGTTCCCAGATTCCGATAAGCCCCCGCCCGCAGACCCCGACAACCAACGGCCAGGGTTGTCGGGAAGAGGCCCTTGTCCTCATCAACATGGGGACAAGGTGCTTTGGGGTGGGGGGGCCGCACGGCCCCCCTTTCCCCAGGGCACCCCCCATGTTGAGGGCACGCGGCCTGGTACGGCTCAGGGGGGGGGGCGCTCGTTCGTCCCCACCCCTTTCCTGGCCTGCCAGGCTGCGTGCTCGGATGAGGGTCTGACATGGATTTGGGGGGAACCCCCACGCCGTTTTTTCGGCGTGGGGAGTCCCTTTAAATCCATGCCAGGTCACGGAGCTAGCGCGGCGGCAGTAACTGCCTACGCTAGCTACGTAACCTGAAGTCACGTGCTAAATGAACGGACTTGCCGATGAGCGGCAAGTCCGTTCATTTCAAAAGTCTCACGGACTTGCCCACTAACGGCGGGATTGTCCGCCGGACTGCCAAGTCCAGCGGATAATTTTAAAACCAAACTTAAAACTTTGGTCCGCCGGACTTTGGCGCCAAAAAGTCCGCCGGCGCCCACACACGAGGGGATTATCCGCTGGACTTCAGTCCAGCGGATAATCCCGCGGGATTGTCCCTTCGTGTGTACGCGGCATAACAAGTACCAAAGAGAGATCCCAGAAGGCGTGCAAACCTAGTAACCCAAAGCAGCCACTAGTAGGCCACAAAAATCAAGGCTAGGACAAGAAGGCTGTCCATGCTTTTCTATGTTACAATCATAAATTTTATTTCTTGTACAAGCATTACAGGAACAGAAAAAGAGGTAAAATCTCCCCTGGAGTCGAGAGAAATAAAAACTTGACAATTGTTTTTAACCACCCCCCTCTGCCCAAACCAAAAAAATGTTGACTGAAGTTAGGCTTTAAAGGTCATGCCACCAATGAAAACATTTTCAGGGATAAAAATGCCATCCACACATTCAGGGCCACCATCAAGGGGTACAGCGGTCACAACTGTAAGGGGCCCCGCCCGGGCCATAAGAAAGCAGGACTGGTGAAGGGGAGCCATGCTGTGCATTACAGAAACAATTTCACAGCTTCTGCTTTTCTCGTGTCCATGAGCTCAGACATCGAGCTCTTTACTGCCACCTCTGGCTACTATGTGCATGTGCACCCCTCGTGTGATTTGTACTGAGCTTCTCAGCAACATGTCAGCTTTGTGAAAACGGGCTGGGACCAGGTAGGAAGACCTTCTTTACAAGTAGGGGCTGTGAGGGAAAGGAAGGGGGTTGTTTGTGTACAGGGAGGGGCCAGAGCCTTGTGTGTTTTACAGGTTTGTGTATGTGAGGGGCTGCCATATATACAGGTTTGTGTATGTGAGGGGCTGCCATATATATAGGTGTGTGGGGGCTGCCGTATATACAGGTTTGTGTATGTGATGGGCTGACATATATACAGGTTTGTATATGCGAGGGGCTGCCATATATAAAGGTGTATGGGGGCTGCCATATATACAGGTTTGTGTATGTGAAGGGCTGCCATATATACAGGTTTGTGTGTGTGTGTGTGGGGGGGGGCTGGCATATATACAGGTGTGTGGGAGGGGGCTGACATATATACAGGTGTGTGGGGGGCTGGCATATATACAGGTGTGTGGGGGGTTGGCATATATACAGGTGTGGGGGGGGCTGGCATATATACAGGTGTGGGGGGGGCTGACATATATACAGGTGTGTGGGGGGCTGACATATATACATGTGTGTGTGGGGGTGGGGCGCTGACATATATACAGGTGTGAGGGGGGCTGACATATATACAGGATTGCGGGGTGGCTGAGTGCATACTGGTGAGGTGGCCGGTGTGCGGATTCAGTAGGATGGCCGTGGGCAAGCCCTGGGGGAATGTTGGTGGTCAGGCTCAGGGAGGGGGGGGCAGGCTCAAAGCTGTGTAAGGGGCCCAAAAATTTCTGATGGCTGCCCTGCACACATTATAAACTTTTCTAATATCCTGCTATTTGACTGAAATTCGTTTTTCCTGCGGACTTAGATGCTAATATTGTAAAGCACTAAACATATTACCATATAAATATGAAGATATTCTTCCAACTAACATTGTTCCATCACCATCAATATAATTGTAATTTTTTTGTGTTTTTTATTCTAGTGGCTGACCAGCAAAGACTTTTCTTTCTTCTTACAAAAAAAATTTTCTTACACATTTTTCTTCAGAAAATTAGATGTAATAGCTCCACCAAATTAGCCTCCCTCTCTCCGGCGTACAAGGGAGGAGCACAGCTCCCAGGTTGCTGGCAGGAGCTCACACTTCTCTCCCTATAAATATCCTTCACTGGATATGCTGCGCCGGTATAATGGCGCAGTGTGTGATGCCACATCCAGTGGCCATACCACTTCCGTCCATACAGCCAACGTGGTGATGCTACTTACAGTTTACCCTTGTCCTCTGATGGGGGAGGCTAATTTGGTAGAGCTATTGGAGGGCTGACAATTGTGGATACTTTTTGTTCTCTACTTTAAGATATATATATATAGTATCTCACAAGTACACCCCTCACATTTTTGTAAATATTTTATTATACCTTTACAAAAGAGTGTACATTTGCTGTCCCCTCAAAATAACTCAACACACAGCCATTAATGTTTAAACCGCTGGCAACAAAAGTGAGTACACCCGTAAGTAAAAATGTCAAAATTGGGCCCAATTAGCCATTTTCCCTCCTGGTGTCATGTTACTCTTTAGTGTTACAAGGTCTCAGGTGTGAATGGGGAGCAGGTGTGTGTTAAATTTGGTGTTATCGCTCTCACTCTTTCATACTGGTCACTGGAAGTTCAACATGGCACCTCATGGCAAAGAACTCTGAGGATCTGAAAAAAAAGAATTGTTGCTCTACATAAAGATGGCCTAGCTATAAGAAGATTGCCAAAACACTGAAACTGAGCTGCAGCACAGTGGCCAAGATCATAAACGTATTTTGTTCATATGGTGTCAAGCGCATGTGGCAGCAACCAGGTAAGGAGTACAAAGACAAGTGTGTCTTAACTACAATCAAGCATGGTGGTGGGAGTGTCATGGTCTGGGGCTGCATGAGTGCTGCCGACACTGGGGAGCTACAGTTCATTGAGGGAACCATGAATGCCAACATGTACTGTGACATACTGAAGCTGAGCATGATCCCCTCCCTTCAGGGACTGGGCCGCAGGGCAGTATTCCAACATGATGACAACCCCAAACACACCTTCAAGACAACCACTGCTGCCTTGCTAAAGAAGCTGAGGGTAAAGGTGACGGACTGTCCAAGCATGTCTCCAGACCTAAACCCTATTAAGCATCTGTGGGGCATGCTCAAATGGAAGGTGGGGGAGCGCAAGGTCTCTAACATCCACCAGCTCCGTGATGTTGTCATGGAGGAGTGGAAGAGGATGCCAGTGGCAACCTGTGAAGCTCTGGTGAACTCCATGCCCAAGAGGGATAAGGCACTGCTGGAAAATAATGGTGGCCACAAAAAATATTGACACTTTGGACCCAATTTGGACATTTTCACTTAGGGGTGTACTCACTTTTGTTGCCAACGGTTTAGACATTAATGGCTGTGTGTTGAGTTATTTTGAGGGGACAGCAAATTTACACTGTTATACAAGCTGTACACTCACTACTTTACATTGTAGCAAAGTGTCATTTCTTCAGTGTTGTCACATGAAAAGTTATAATAAAATATTTACAAATATGCCTTTCACTGATACTGTGATGATCGTGAACCCCAACTTCCTCTCCTTATAGATTAAAATATTTTTCAATGGTAGTACTTATTAACAGGGGGAATTTCTTGCTCTATATTTTAATTCATTCACATGTTGTAACGTAAGCTTCTTATTCTTAAGAAGTTCATTCTTATTACGGTTTTGTAGATCTGGATGTTCAATACGATAACAATTGAATGTTAAGCAGGGGTATACACACCCTGTAATCAATCAGGTAGCTTTGAAATACAAGGGAATGAGGCTGCGCTAGCAGGTGTGAATCACCACTAGGGGTGTAGGTGAAACAAACAAAAGTGTATAAAACAGATTGTGCAACTATAGTAGCAAAATTGCTGGTACACGTGACTCACCACTAGGGAGTGGTGCAATTGGTGCAACTAAGATGGCTAATAAACGTGACTCACCACTGTGAGTATAAGTGAGAAAACAATCCCATATATGATATTAAACAAACGGTTTGAACAACAATGGTTACAAAATAATGATTGAAAAAGTCAATAATCAATATTATGAGGTTGGGATGAATTGCAGGTAGTCCTAGAGGGATGATCCCCTTAAGAACCCTACTCACCAAAACGATGTGACCCACGGCTTTGCAGTCCTAGGGTCTAGATACGCATTAATAGAATGGTGAGATGGGTGGTGTCAACAATGCTGTAGTATCGCCGTGCTAAACCTCTGCAATGCTAAACAATGCTTATTGTTTAGCATTGCAGAGGTTTAGCACGGCGATACTACACATGTATGTTCCTTTTTTCCTCTTCACGGCACCCACATTCAACTGGAGTCTCCATTGGACCATTTGAAGTATCTCTTAGGATTTCTGACACCACCCATCTCACCATTCTATTATTTTCAAAAATACTGTTACTGCAATGCTATACTTAATTCCATTAACATGTCTATAAATAAAATCCAATTACTCAGAGCTAACGAACATATATATGAAGAGATGGAAGTGCTGATTCACTGATTAGCCATTAATATTCTATATCGAATGATTTGTCATCTTATGCTTTTTTTCACCCTAATTATCCAACATGTGTTTATTAATATACCTTTCATGTGATAGTGATGGGTTGGGGAAGATGGGTTGGGGTAGAAAGATGTATGACTATCCAGGAGTTGGCAGCTCTCCTTTTAAAATACTGGAAAAAAAATGTATTCTGATAACTGTATGAGGTCAATACATGGTAATTTAGTGCATACAATGCATTTTTCCAGTATATGATTTTTTTTATTTTTTATTTCACAGGTCTTTGTGTATATAGTTATATTTTTTTCTTTGTTTAGTAAAATAATAAGAAATATAAATGTTTTTCTTCTTTTTTGCATATGTAAGATAAACATTACTAGAATGGCACTAGAAATATAATATTTCAAATTTACATTCTGACCAGGAGGTGGAGCTCTGTGATCTTGTTTGCCATCTTTAAGGGATTGCTTACACAACATGTATTGGGCTGCATTGGTCAACACAGGCAGCATTTTAACAAACAGTGCATTAGGTAAAAAATGTGTGTAAAAGAATAAATAAATATAAACTGCAATGCACGTAGACAACGCTACCAACGCTGTATCCTTGCCTAGGCTGACAAGGCCCAGGCCTAGGGCAGCACTTTGCAGGGGGGCAGCACGGACAGAGTCCCCGCCGGCTTGCGCTACACTATTAGTGTAGCGCCAGTCTTATGGGGTGGACTGGGCTGTGAGGCATATTAGTCTAGTGCCCCCATAAAGCGGCCACACTGCTTCCGATATGCGAGCGTCCGGCATTCTGCAACTGTGGGGGGGGGGGCTCAGCTTGTAATTTTGACTGTCCTATCATCCTGGACCACAAACCTTCCTCACTGTGATATATGTTTTCTGCTTTCTTCTTAGTCCTCTCCATAAAATTATTGGAAATTTTGTGCTTAAAGTAAAACTATAGACACCACTTTTTTTTTCATTTTAGATAGAATAAGGGAGAGTTATAGCCCCTGCCAATTTATTTTTTACCATCCCTGTCCCATTGTAGAGATTTCTCTTCACTTCCTGCCCCATAGCCAAACAGCAAGTGAGAGGAATTCTATGCAAATTAAGGGAATCCATTGCTCCCCCCCCCCCCCATGCCCTCAGAACTAGTGTCCCCACTCGAAAATTTCAGGGCAGGTCTTAAACAGCAAAGGGGTGTGGCCTTGACAGTAAGGGGTGGGTCACATTTAAATTAGGGGGTGTTTGTGGAGTTGTGCAAGATCCTTTCTCAAGCATGTGATCACATGCTTGACAAAGGGGTCCTGCACATCACATACTTGACGAAGGTGTCCTGCGCAACTCTGAAACATTACATTGTGATGTCATCATTCTTCAATAAAACCTATGGACGATGATTGTAGATCCATGGTGTGCTGACAAATATATACACTGATGTGTGATGTTTTCAGTCTCAAGCTGGCTGCATCACCCGCTACCTCTAATGCCGCATACACACGGTCAGAATTCTCGTCGGAAAAAGATCTGATGGTTTCCCCGTCGGAATTCCGACGGAATTTCGCTCAAACTGTCTTGCCTACACACGGTCACACCAAATTCCGACTGTCTGTAACACAGCGGCATAAAACACGTTCGACAGCACTATAAAAGGGAAGTTTAATGCTTCCGAGCATGCCTCGAATTGTTTCCGAGCATGCGTCTGAATTTTGCGTGTCGGAATTGCATACACACAATCGGAAAATCCGATAGAAAGGTTTTCCGTCGGAAAAATTGAGAACAGGTTCTCAATCCAAAGTCCGTTGGAAATTCCGACAGAAAAAGACGGATGGGCATACACACGGTCGGAAAATCCGTTGAAAAGCTCCCATCGGACTGTTTCCATTGGAAATTCCGACCGTGTGTATGCCGCATTAGTACTTTATAGGAATGTGTGTGAAGGGAATATTGACACTCGTAATTTAAAAAAGACACCCCTGTCTAGCACCCACCCACCTCTTAAAAAAATGATATACAGTATCTCACAAAAGTGAGTACACCCCTCACATTTTTGTGACAACACTGAAGAAATTACACTTTGCTACAATGTAAAGTAGTGAATGTACAGCTTGTATAACAGTGTAAATTTGCTGTACCATAAAAATAACTCAACACACAGCCATTATTGTCTAAACCGCTGGCAAGAAAAGTGAGTACACCTCCTAAGTGAAAATGTCCAAATTGGGCCCAAAGTGTCAATATTTTGTGTGGCTACCATTATTTTCCAGCACTACCTTAACCCTCTTGGGCATGGAGTTCACCAGAGCTTCACAGGTTGCCACTGGAGTCATCTTCCAGTCCTCCATGACGACATCACAGAGCTGGTGGATGTTAGAGACCTTGCGCTCCTCCGCCTTCTGTTTGAGGATGGCCCACCCATGCTCAATAGGGTTTAGGTCTGGAGACTTGCTTGATCAGTCCATCATCATACCCTTAGCTTCTTTAGAAAGGCAGTGGTCTTCTTGGAGGTGTGTTTGGGGTCGTCCCCAAGTTAGAATACTGCCCTGCGCCCCAGTCTCCGAAGGGGAGACATGCTCTGCTTCGGTATGTCACAGTACATGTTGGCATTCATGGTTCCCTAAATAAACTGTAGCTCCCCAGTTCATTGCACTCAGACCATGACACTCCCACCACCATGCTTGACTCCACATGCTTGACACCATCTGAACCAAATTAGTTTATCTTGGCCTCAATAGACCACAGGACATGGTTTCAGTAATCCATGTCCTTAGTCTGCTTGTCTTCTGCAAACTGTTTCTTGTGCATCATCTTTAGAAGAGGCTTCCTTCTAGGATGGCAGCCATGCAGACAAATTTGATGCAGTGTGGGGCATATGGTCTGAGCACTGACAGGCTGATCCCCCACCCCTTCACCCTCTGCAGCAATGCTGGCAGCACTCATACATCTATTTCCCAAAGACAACCTCTGGATATGACGCTGAGCACGTGCACTCAACTACTTTGGTCGATCATGTCGATGCCTGTTCTGCGTGGAACCTGTCCTGTGGAACCTCTGTATGGTCTTGGCCACCGTGCTGCAGCTCAGTTTCAGGGTTTTGGCAATCTTCTTATAGCCTAGTCCATCTTTATGTAGAGCAACAATTCTTTTTTTCAGATCCTTAGAGAGTTCTTTGCCATGAGGTGCCATGTTGAACTTCCAGTGACCAGTATGAGTGAGTGAAAGAGATAACACCAAATTTAACACACCTGTTCCCCATTCACACCTGAGACCTTGTAACACCCCAACGAGTCACATGACGCCAGGGAGGGAAAATGGCTAATTGGGCCCAATTTGGACATTTTCACTTAGGGGTGTACTCACTTTTGTTGCCAGCGGTTTAGACATTAATGGCTGTGTATATATATATATATATATATATATATATATATATATATATATATATATATATATATTGTAACATGGGGGACCATTAGCTCTCGTGGTAGATGCGTTTGTTAGTGATTCAAGCCAGTCAGGAACTATATTTAAGGGCATGGTAGCCCATTTTTATTAAAAGGCAAATGAAAGTCTTTGACATAAAGGTTTCCCACACAGGGGTTCTTCTCCAGCAAATAAACACTCACAGAAAATGCTAGCCCACCTGGCTCTTTAGCAGTACCTCTGCGCTTTGTCCTGGTCACACAGACCACAGGATTTCCTCACTGTGGATGGCTTCTCTTTAGCGCCCACAGCTTCGCTCTGGCCTTAGTCCTCAGGCTGTTGCACTGCTTCTTGCAGTCGCACGTTCTGGCTGCCTCCTGCAACCTCTCTGACTCCTGGAGACCTGCTGTCTCTCTGGGTGTGGAGCAGTCTCCAACTGGGAGCCATGAAGTCTTCCCATACACTCATTATAAGTGCTGTGCTCACCTGAGCACACACCCCGCTGGCAATTTACAAAATCTGGACACAGGGTTGGAGATTCCGTCCCACCCAAGACACTCTGGAATCTCCAAACTACAGAGCCCCATAACCAAATACCAAAACATGGAGAAAGCTGCAAAAGCAGTTCTCTCCAGTCCACATTTATGCTCTGTAGCCTTGCACCAAGCAAATGTGCATACCCTGTGTCCCCCAAACCGTCAATTCCACCTAGACAGCATCTCCTACTGTCACATATCCCCTCCCCTTGTTTCGAACCCGAAGGGGCCGGAACACACCAGCCCGAATCCTTGATTGGGGCACTTCTGCGCCAGCTGTTCGCTGCGTAGGCCCATTTTTTTCTTCGGGTGCGTTTCCAGGCACGCCCTACTCTGGATCGCAACGGGGTCCTACAGTTCTGTATCCTCAGCCTACTCCCTCTATCCTTGGGGTTCCTGAGCTCACATTTCTTTTCTGGTGGAATCCTGCCTTTCCTGCTACTTCCTTCCAACTCAGTTTCCGGATTCTGTAGGGAACTTGCTCCAGACACTACGCCTGATGAGGAACCACCTTTTCCCTCACTAATACCTGTTTTACCCATCACAATAGGTCTCTTGGGTTTACCAACTCTTTTGCCTTTACCTTTGACTACCAACTCCCCAGAGCTCAACATCTGTGTATCATGCTCATTTTCCAAGAAATTATTCATGGCCATATCAAGGTCATTATTTACATTAACATTCAGTAATACACCACCATTTCTCCAATTACCGATACCGTCAATTCTTTCTTGTTCAGGGTTTGGTAGGGCCAGGCCCAAGGAGGGACAACACACAGGTGAGCAGCTACCCCCTATGGGACCTTCACAAGGCTTCCCTTCACCTGTTGTCCAAATCTCTGTGGGCAGTTGTCCTAGCAATTGACATTGAGCAACACATGACCCATTTATAGCAAAACCAATCTTTGCCAGCTCACATTTTTCCATGTCACAATTTTTGTTCCTCGCCATACTATATTTAAAAGCATCTCCGGGTACCCCAACTTGTACCTCTCTGCAGGTGACAGACAGAATGTCTGCTTTTGCCGCGTCCATATCTGGCCCTTCCTTCTTAGGAGGTTTAGCGGGTGAGGCAGTATCCGCGCCATTTACTAAACCCTGCTCAGCCGCACCTCGGACCGCACTAGCAGACATGTCCATCAACGCATCAGGCGGAGATACCTCTGATGTCTCCAGCAGCCCCCCAGAGCGCCTTCCGTACTGAACCTTATCCGGAAGCACCCTCACAGGGAACTGTGAGATCACTTGCCAGACTATTAATAAGCACCGTACCAACCAGTTCCACTGGTGATTAATGTTACCCAGCACAGCTTGCATTACCTGGCTCCACCCTTTGGTACCATGCAGCACTACCACATCTGACTGTAATGGAGGCACCCAGGTATACAAGGAATGAGCTTTCACTAGTTCAAGCAGTTCCACTAACATATCTGTAATTTCTACACACTTCACATCAATATGCAAAACATTTTTGGGGACCTTTCCCTTATTAGAGACATGGAGGGGCTCATTCACTGCAGCTTGAGGGCCCGAGAAATTTAAAGGGGCCTCCACCTCACTGGAGGTATCCATCACAGCCTGACGCTCCTCTGAACCACTGTCAGACGCATGTCTCCCACTCATGCCCTCTAACTCACCAATAAGCCTCTGCGAGTCACCTTGACACTTGACATTCAGCTGCTGGGCTGTGAACACCACATCTGCCATGCATGCGCCCTGATCTGGTATAGCAGTTGTTGTATTCACACCCCTGTCACTCAACATAGCCTTGTCTAACATGGCTAGTAATTGTTTGGCCCAACCGTCCCAATTTATTGCGCTTCTATTATGAGGGATCAGCAGTACCTCATCATCTGCTCTAGGAGGCACCTGGTATTCAGCAGCACAAACAGTACCTTTGTCAGTTCTATATAAATCACATTTTGACAACATGCTTTTACCCTTTTCTAATGCTTCAAACAAGGCAGGCTGCAATACACCCTCACCACCTTGCTCCTGAGGCGCTAACACACTCAGCTGTGTACCTTCAGCTGTGGCCAGCTGACTTAACCCCTTACCAACTGGGTTACACATATGGTAAACGCACTGTTCACATAAACTTTCACTGCATGGTGTAGACCCAGTCTGTTCCACCAGAGCAAATTCAGTGTTGTCCTGGAAAATCTCTGGCTCAAACGCATGGAGAGTCCCTGAGACTTCCATGGACAACCCTGAGGCTCTGCGTCTGGGTGCCAAGGGAGACATCCCTCTTTCCTCATTACTTTTGAACACATCACCATAAGTACATGTATCATCAGCAGTACCTTTACCTTCAGCATTCATAGACATATCAGTGTTATAAGCTTTAACAGGCTGTTTTTGGTCAGAACACACAGCACCCTGTGTGCCGCTCAGCACACCATCCTTCCTCTCCAAAGGCATTCTTTTGCCCACTAGGGTGGCTCCACAGTTGTCCTGGGAAACCACGTGCCTCACCACTGTGGGCTCCTGGGAGGTTTCCCTGGGCATCTCTGTAGCACCTGTCACTAGGGAACCTGGCACACAAACTGTATTGGTCACCCCTAGGTTACCACTTTCAACACTCTGGTGGATTACACCAGGCACATACAGAGTCCAGTCTTTTTGAGTTCTTAACCTTGCTGCAGGTTGAGCTTCAACCTGTGTCTCCCCACTACTCGTAGCACACTGCAGCAAGTCCATTTTTACACCTGCTGATCTCCCAGCTGGATATACTCCCACTTCACTGGGATCAGTCCCACAAACTGCAACAGTCTTACCATAATCTGTAGCAGTTAACTCTGGCTTCATTTGAGTACGTTGTCTATCCTTCATCGCACTTTTACTGGCCAACTCTCCCTGGTGGCCATAGGATGAAACTGCAGCAGGCACAACAGGAATTTCTTCTTTGTTGCCAGGGGTGACTGCAAGCATTTTAACACAGGACTCCGGGCTTGCAGGTGAAGAGTTAAGCCCAGCAACAATATCAGCAGCTGTATTCCACAAGCTAGGACAAGAAAAGATCCCATGCCCCAGTTGACCACATTCCTGGCATGTTACTTGGCGACTTTCTCCTGTTGCTAAGGGAGATGGCACTCTCCCAACATGCATAATTTCACTGGCATCTCTCTGAGGATGGTGGGGCACCTCTTCCCTGTAGCTCCTCATTCTCATTGGCACATTTTCTCTGGTTGCTAATGGAAACGGTGGTCTCCCAGCTGCACTTTGCTGACTCTCCCAAATGCAGCGACTTTGCACTCCTTGAAGCATTGTTGCTTTCAACTTGCCACGATCCTCTGTCGGCAATACGTTTCTTGCATAGTTCGCAGACTTGACATCACCACGGTTGCTACGGGCAACCACATACTTCTTGAACTTCTGATCAACCTTTTGGACACTCCTGGGACTCAAATCAGGCTTCCTAAACATTGTTGCAGACCTTTGTCTGGCCTTGTCACCTTGTATTGGAGACTGAGACAAAGGGCACTTGGAGACAACATGCCCCCACTCTCTCCTTGCACTGAGGGTTGGCTTGCTTTCCTCTTTAGCTGGGTTTAGTGCCGCTAGGTGCCGCTTGCACCAATCCACTGCAGATTCAAACACTGGTGGACTCTCCATATTCACAGTCACTCAACTGCACTTTTGTGCCCTCCAGCAAAAAATGAAGCACTGTCACTTTAAAGCAAGTTGCTTTTCACTTCATGCAAGCTTTCCTCACCTGCACAGTGCACACACAGATTGTGCTGTCTCATGCGCACAAACAGTTCATAGCAGAGAAGAGAAAAAAAAAAAAAGTTTGACTTTTCATTCACAGGTACACAACCTGCAACACACAATGCCTTTTGCCTGGCTGCACTTCGATACACAGCCAATAGTTCCTGACTTGAACTCACTGTGGAGCAAGGACCTGGATTCCACCGTCTTGTGCCCGCATTCTCCACCACTTGTAACATGGGGGACCATTAGCTCTCGTGGTAGATGCGTTTGTTAGTGATTCAAGCCAGTCAGGAACTATATTTAAGGGCATGGTAGCCCATTTTTATTAAAAGGCAAATGAAAGTCTTTGACATAAAGGTTTCCCACACAGGGGTTCTTCTCCAGCAAATAAACACTCACAGAAAATGCTAGCCCACCTGGCTCTTTAGCAGTACCTCTGCGCTTTGTCCTGGTCACACAGACCACAGGATTTCCTCACTGTGGATGGCTTCTCTTTAGCGCCCACAGCTTCGCTCTGGCCTTAGTCCTCAGGCTGTTGCACTGCTTCTTGCAGTCACACGTTCTGGCTGCCTCCTGCAACCTCTCTGACTCCTGGAGACCTGCTGTCTCTCTGGGTGTGGAGCAGTCTCCAACTGGGAGCCATGAAGTCTTCCCATACACTCATTATAAGTGCTGTGCTCACCTGAGCACACACCCTGCTGGCAATTTACAAAATCTGGACACAGGGTTGGAGATTCCGTCCCACCCAAGACACTCTGGAATCTCCAAACTACAGAGCCCCATGACCAAATACCAAAACCTGGAGAAAGCTGCAAAAGCAGTTCTCTCCAGTCCACATTTATGCTCTGTAGCCTTGCACCAAGCAAATGTGCATACCCTGTGTCCCCCAAACCGTCAATTCCACCTAGACAGCATCTCCTACTGTCACAAGATGTTTTGAAATTATTTC
>CM053028.1:485449014-485464668 GCA_028564925.1 Lithobates sylvaticus
ACATTAAAGGTGGAAAAAGTTCATAAATTATTTATCTATGTCTTAATTTTTTACATCACAGAAACCTGACATTTTAACCACTTCATAACCGGCCCATAGCCGAATGACGGCTACGGGGCGGTTTCTTAACTCTGGGAGGGCGTCATATGACGTCCTCCCAGAGAATCGTTCCTGCGCGCCCCCTGGGGCGCGCACGCGGGAACATCCGTGCTCGCCGGGTCCACGGGACCCGGCGCAACACGGATCGCGGTAAAGGGCCAATGACAGCGGCCCTTTACCACGTGATCGCTCCGTCCAATGACGGAGCGATCACAACTGTCAACAACAAAGGTCAGGGGAAGTTCATCTGCTCTCCTCTCCTCACACCGATGCAGCGTGAGAGGAGAGGAGAGCGATCGTGTCATTAGCAGTAAGCTATATATAATTTAGCAGTGCCAGCAGTGCCCAGCAGTGCCCCCACAGTGCCCCCACAGTGCCACAACAGTGCCATCTGTCATCTGTGCCACCTGTGTCACCAGTGCCATCTCTGTGCCACCTCTGTGCCACCTATGTGCCACACCAGTGCCACACCAGTGCCACCTGTGCCACACCAGTGCCACCAGAGCCACACCAGTGCCACACCAGTGCCCACCAGTGCCACACCAGTGCCCACCAGTGCCACACCAGTGCAACCTGTGCCCATCAGTGCCACCTGTGCCCATCAGTGCTCATCTGCGCCACTGCAGTGCCAGACCAGTACCACCTGTGCCCACCAGTGCCGCCTGTGGCCACCAGTGCCGCCTGTGCCCACCAGTCCTGTCAGTCTGTGCTAATCAGTGCCACCAGTGCCACATCAGTGCCACCTGTGCCCATCAGTGCCACCTGTGCCCATCAGTGCTCATCTGCACCACTGCAGTGCCAGACCAGTGCCGCCTGTGCCCACCTGTGCCCACCAGTCCGTCTGTCTGTGCTAATCAGTGCCACCAGAGCCACACCAGTGCCACCAGAGCCACTACAGTGCACACCAGTGCCACCTGTGCCCATCAGTGCCACCTGCGCTACTGCAGTGCCACACCAGTGCCGCCTGTGCCCACCAGTGCAGCCTCACCAGCCACCAGTATGGCAAAAAAAATATTTACCAGTGAGGAGGCCTACCAGCTTCTATGTATGACCGATGAGAGCAGCGGGGAGCTCTCTGAGTCTCAGTCCGATACGGATTCGGCCTATGAACCCGTTACAAGTAGCGGGTCTGATACCGAATCAGAAGAGGAATGTGTGCCCGTGAAAAGGCGTTGTGGAGTGGAGCAGCAGCCTACTACCTCGAGAGCAGAGCCGTCCACCTCGAGAGCACAGCCGTCCACCTCGAGAGCACAGCCGTCCACCTCGAGAGCACAGCCGTCCACCTCGAGAGCACAGCCGTCCACCTCGAGAGCACAGCCGTCCACCTCGAGAGCACAGCCACGACAACAAAGGTCAGTCACCAGTAGGGTGTCATCTCAGCCCCAAAGGGATAGGGGCCATGCCAGCCTTCCCTATGCCCTTCAAAACCCCCTGTGGCTTCCCCCTAATACCGGAGCAGCAAATATCTCCCCTTTCACCGCCCAGCCAGGTGTCCAGGTGAACACCGACGATTTTGCAATAATTGATTTTTTTTACTTAGTTTTCACCGATGACTTCTTATCGTCCATTGTGGCCCAGTGCAACCTCTACGCACAGCAGCACATAGTGTTCTGCCCATATTGTCATAGTAATATGTGCTATGTGCTGTTACAGATTATACTGCAATGTTGGTTTGACATTGTTGCCATCTAGTGGCCAGAGTTAGTTATTATTTTGTCACTAGGAAAAGGAATTCCTTTACATTCAAGGCAGTAACCTTTAACCTGGAACTGGTATCTTCACAGTAAAGAGCAGTAACCTTTAACCTGGAACTGTATTTCCTTCATTTTATGACTGCTCCATGATATAACAGACTGCAGACAGAAGAGCTCTCATCTATTCCTGGATTAATGGTGGAATTGTCTGTGAGTACACTCACTGATAGAGTGAAGCTGCTGTATAATGTTTTAATGTACTGACACATATGTTTGTTTATGCTTATGTTGTAGTTTTACAAAGTTATTTGGAAAAAGAATACATACAGATTTGATGTCTCACGTTTCTTGACTTCTGAATTATTGTTAAGCTGTCTGACTAGTGTTATACAACAGTTCAATAACGCGAAGCAGAACAGTAAAAAGACAACCACGTGGCAGTCTGGAATAAACTGAGACGCCATTAGTGCAGCATAAGTCTAAGATCAGGAACAAAGTACCAGGCTGATGACACGCTATCGCCGACACAGCAAGACAGGGAGAACATTCCCAGTGCCCAGCAAGACGATGCACAATCACATGTGTCCAGATCTTCACGGGCTAGCAAGATGTCCTCAGCAAGTTCCTCAGCAGTTAAAGCTCGTGCCAAGGCAGAAGCTGCCCGCGTCCAGCTACAGTACGCAGAAAAAGAAGCCATGATGATGCAGGAGTTAGCAGCAAAGAAAGCTGCCATAGCACAAGAAGAAGCGAAATTGCTCATCCTGAAGCGACAGACCGCTGCTGCAGCTGCTGAAGCTGAGGCCGCTGCCTACATGGGAACAAGTCGGTCAGGAAGTGAAAAATCATATAAAGACCCAGAGGTTCCAGAAAAACCTCTATCCTCCACAGATCGTACAAGTAAGTACATCCAGAACCTTACTGATGCGCATACAAAGGAACAGTCTCTTAAACCTGAAGCAAATCAATTCAGGCCGAGATCAACATTCCCCCTGAGCAGGCCCAAACAACCACATGAGGTCAGCGGCTGCCAGCAAATCAAGAATGAAGCACCAGAAACCCCTAAGAACAAAAAACAAGTGTTCCCATCACCTCAACATATAGATTACATTGGCGAACAACAATGTGCAGTGGATGTCACCAAATATCTCATCCGCAAAGAGATGGTTAGCTCAGGCTTTCTCCAATTTGATGACTGTCCTGAAAACTATTGGGCATGGAAATCCTCCTTTCTGAATGCCACTGAAGGTCTGAACTTTTCACCAGCAGACATACTTAATTTGATGATAAAATGGCTTGGTACCGAGTCAGCAGAGCATGCTAACTGAGAAGAGCAAACCTGTTCAACATGAGAAGAGCAAACCTGTTCAACCCTGCAGCAGGACTCAATATGACCTGGAAAAGACTAGAAGAAACGTATGGATCACCTGAGGTAATAGAAGGAGCATTGTTGAAAAAACTTGAAGTCTTACCCAAGGTGGGCTACAGAGACAACGTGCGGCTACAAGAACTAAGTGATCTTCTACTAGAGATAGAATATGCCAAAGAGGATGGCTACTTGCCAGGACTTTCATATCTAGATACAGCTAGAGGCACCAATCCCATAGTAGAGAAACTACCCTCAAATCTGCAAGACAAGTGGATGTCTGCGAAAATCCGAAGTGATCCCAGTTTCGCCTTCACCACCAGCGGCAATCAATCACAAAGACCTGAGAAACCTCACAGACCTCACGGTAGGACTTCTGTATCCACACACAAAACAGCTGTACCTTCAGAAGTCACAGACTATCAAAGCACCCACAAGGTACACACCATAGAAAACCCTGATAGACATTGCCCAATACACAAAAAACCACATCCACTAAAGAAATGCAAAGGCTTTAGAAGCAAACCCATTGCAGAGCGGATGTCCTTCCTTAAACAGAACGGCATCTGTTTCAAGTGTTGCGGATCCACTTATCACGTTGCCAAAGACTGCAAAATACAAGCAGAATGTACAGAATGTGGCAGTGAGAGACATATTGCAGCTTTGCACCCAGGCCCTGCTCCTGTCCCACTAGAGACTGTAGAACCCGGGAAAGATCAGGGCAGGGAGCAACAAGAGACCCCACTCTCCTCAGTGCTGTCTAATTGCACTAAAGTATGTGGACAAGGCAAGAGTGCACGTTCATGCTCTAAAATCTGTTTAGTGACTGTGTATCCCACTGGCAAGAGAGAAAGGGCAGTGAAAATGTATGCAGTGCTAGATGAACAGAGCAACAGATCCCTTGCAAAGCCAGAATTCTTTGATATCTTTAATCTTAAGGCAAGTGCAGTTCCATACACTCTAAAGACATGTGCGGGGACAATTGAAACCACAGGGAGAAGAGCTTCTGACTTTACCATTGAATCCTTCAATAAGAAAGTGCAGTTCCCACTTCCTACCCTAATAGAATGTGGCATGATACCTGACGACAAAACTGAGATTCCCTCTCCAGAAGTAGCCCATCACCACCCTCACCTCCGCTCAATTACACACCTTATCCCAGCTGTTGAGCCAGATGTTTCTATCCTTCTACTACTTGGGAGAGACATTCTGCAGGTACACAAGGTGCGCCAGCAAATCAATGGACCTTATAATGCCCCCTACGCACAGAGACTGGACCTGGGGTGGGTCATTGTAGGAGAAGTTTGCCTGGGGACAGTGCACCAGCCTGACAATATTACCACTTTGAAGACGTCTGTGTTACCAAATGGACGTGCATCTCTTCTCAGTCCCTGTCACAACAGCTTCGTTGTCAAGGAAAGCTTTGACAGGCCAACACAACACTGTGACCCTTCTACACTATATGGTAAGGAAGAAGTCAATTCCAACATTGAGACAGACAATCTAGGGATTACAGTGTTCCAGAAAACTAAAGATGATGATAAACAGGCCCTCTCTATAGAAGATCAAATCTTCTTGCAGATTATGGATAAAGAGGCTTACCAAGATGACAATCACAGTTGGGTAGCCCCTCTTCCCTTTCGCACACCAAGACGTGTTTTGCCTAGTAACAGGGAGCAAGCCATGAAGCGTTTGCATTCACTCAGCAAAACTCTGCAGAGAAAGCCAGAAGTGAAAAGAGATTTCACTGAATTCATTAAAGGGATGCTAGACAATGATTACGCTGAAGTTGCAGGACCACTTGAAGCAGACAGGAAACACTGGTATCTACCAATGTTTGGTGTTTACCACCCACACAAACTTAACCAAATGAGGCAATCTCCACACACAGATCAGTGGTTCCATGTATCTACAGAGCAAAACCCTGCAGATTATGCCACTAGACCTACTCAAGCAGCATGCCTTCAGAACTCTATATGGTTCTCAGGCCCATCCTTTCTGTACCAACCACACTGTGAGCAGATAGACACTGCTAATGCTTATCCACTCATAGAGCCCGAAGCTGACCCTGAAATCAGATCGGAAATTACGAGTTTCAGCACCAAAGCTTCTGAAGCCACACTTCACCCACATTGCTTTGATAGATTGTCTTGCTGGAAGATACTAGTTAAGACTCTAGCCAGACTCATCCATGTCGCTAAAACCTTCTGGAGAGAAACCAATAGCGATCAAGTCAGAAGGTGGGAAAATTTCCATGAACAGGTCAACCTAATAGAACTTGATCAGGCAAAGTCTGTCATAATTTCTTCTGTTCAAAACAAACATCTCCAGAAGGAAATTGACTGCATCAAAAAACAGAAGACATTCCCAAAACAAAGCCGTCTTAGGAAGCTAAGCCCCTTTCTAGACAAGAATGGGTTGTTGAGAGTAGGTGGACGTTTGTCTCTTGCTGAAATTTCCGAGGAAGAGAATCAGCCTGTCATCCTACCTTATGATCACCACATTGCAACACTGCTTGTTAGGTACTATCACGAACAAGTAGTTCACCAAGGGCGACACATCACAGAAGGTGCAATTAGATCCGCAGGTTTCTGGATTCTTGGCGGCAAACGCTTGGTATCAGCTGTTATACTACTTGAAGCCATGTCAACATCAAGCTTTATTAATGCCTTGAGGAGATTCTTCTCAATTCGTGGCCCAGCAAAACTGCTCCGTTCTGACAGAGGAACAAACTTTGTGGGAGCCTGCAAAGAACTTAACATTTGTGACAGCGAATCACAATTGCAAGACTTTCTCCAAGACAGAGGATATACATGGGTCTTTAATCCTCCACACTCCTCACATATGGGTGGTGTCTGGGAGAGACTTATAGGTATTGCCAGACGAATCTTGGACGCTATGTTGCTACAAACCAAACCTGCTCACTTGACCCATGAGACTTTAAGCACCTTTATGGCAGAGGTTTCTGCTATTATGAATGCAAGGCCCATAGTTCCTGTGTCCTCAGACCCAGATACACCTATGGTCCTTACCCCAGCAATGTTGTTGACTCAAAAGGTGAACTCTTTGTCTGCTCCATCTGGAACCATAAGTACAACACAAGTTCATGCAAAACAATGGAAGCAAGTACAATGCTTGGCAGACACCTTTTGGAAAAGAAGGAAGAGAGAGTATCTGTCAAATTTGCAACGCCGCAGGAAATGGACTGAGGATCGCCCAAATGTAAAAGTGGGTGATGTTGTTTTGTTGAAGGACAGCCAAGAGAACAGAAATGAGTGGCCCGTAGGACTTATTGTCAATGCTCTACCAAGCAGAGATGGCAAGGTCAGAAAGGTGGAGGTCAAGATTGTGAAAAATGAGACCACCAGAATTTATCTCAGACCTGTAACTGACATTATAGTTTTGATCTCGGACTAGCTAGGATTCCATTTTCCTGTTTATATGTTTTTTCTGCATAGCAGTGGTTATTTATGTAATGACATAATAAATGATGCCAGACAGGGAGTGTTCTGCCCATATTGTCATAGTAATATGTGCTATGTGCTGTTACAGATTATACTGCAATGTTGGTTTGACATTGTTGCCATCTAGTGGCCAGAGTTAGTTATTATTTTGTCACTAGGAAAAGGAATTCCTTTACATTCAAGGCAGTAACCTTTAACCTGGAACTGGTATCTTCACAGTAAAGAGCAGTAACCTTTAACCTGGAACTGTATTTCCTTCATTTTATGACTGCTCCATGATATAACAGACTGCAGACAGAAGAGCTCTCATCTATTCCTGGATTAATGGTGGAATTGTCTGTGAGTACACTCACTGATAGAGTGAAGCTGCTGTATAATGTTTTAATGTACTGACACATATGTTTGTTTATGCTTATGTTGTAGTTTTACAAAGTTATTCGGAAAAAGAATACATACAGATTTGATGTCTCACGTTTCTTGACTTCTGAATTATTGTTAAGCTGTCTGACTAGTGTTATACAACAGTTCAATAACGCGAAGCAGAACACATAGCAAGTAACCCTGGCTCTAGTTACGCCCGTCCCTTTCAGTGGAGAGAACTAACTGTAGAGGAGTTCAAAATTTTCTTAGGCCTAACTTTTACAATGGGACTCTCAAAAAAAAAAACAATTGTACTCCTATTGGTCTACCAAACCCTACCACCACATGCCAGTCTTCTCATCCCTTATGCCAAGATCCAGATATCTAATAATTATGCGGTTCCTCCACTACAATGATAACACCCAGTGCCCTTCCCTGAAATGACCCAGCTTATGACAAACTATTTAAAATTCGGCCACTCCTAAATTATTTCTCTGAAATATTTCCCCAATTATATACCCCCGAACAGAATATTTGCGTGGATGAGTCCCTTGTGAAATTCTCAGGCAGGCTTGGCATCAAACAGTTTATCCCCAGCAAAAGGGCCCGATATGGGGTTAAACTGTACAAACTGTGTGACCGAGCCACGGGGTACATCTACTCCTTCCGGGTGTACGAAGGGAAGGACTCCCAACTGCATCCCCCTGAATGCCCAGAGTACATCGGAGCCAGCGGAAAAGTGGTCTGGGAGCTTATCTATCCACTCCTTGGAAAGGGGTACCATCTTTATGTGGATAATTTCTACACTAGCTTGCCCCTCTTCCGCAATCTTCACCGGAGAGACACCCCAGCATGTGGAACAGTCAGAGCGAATAGAAAGGGCTTCCCACAAAAACTCGTTAATGAAAGGCTACGACGAGGGGAGACAGCATCTTTGCGGAACCAGGAGCTATTGGCTGTAAAGTGGAGGGACAAACGAAACGTCCACATGCTGACAACAATTCATAATGACACCTACGTGGAAGTCTCCAGAAGAAGCGGCCCAACCCAGAAACCAGCGTGCATATACGATTACAACTTGTTTATGGGGGAGTGGACTTAAATGATCAAATGATTGAACCCTACCTTCCCACAAGAAAATCCCGCGACTGGTATAAAAAAGTGTCCATTTATTTGTTCAGTTTGGCCATGTATAACACTTATGTTATTTACGAAAAATCGACAGAGAATCCCTTACCCTATCTGAACTACCATGAAGAAGTTATTTCTGCCCTTTTGTACCCTGAAAGCACCCCACCAGCACCTATTCGCTCTGATTCCGTGAGCAGACTCCACGAGCGCCACTTTCCTGAGAAAATCCCCCTCGGAGTAACAGGCCAAAGACGTCAGAAGAAATGCCGGGTGTGCTCCAGAGAAGGAATTAGAAGAGACACATCTATTTATTGTCCCGATTGTCCTTCCCAACCAGGCCTCTGTATAGGTCAATGTTTCCGCCGTTACCATACTTCTCTACATTATTAGGGAAGTATGGTAAACGTAGTTCTCATTTCCTATCATTTTCCTCCACACCCCTTATGCCACTGCACTGAACTGTACATACCTCTGCCTTCTCCGAAACCGACCCTGGCCTGTTATTTGACCAAGCTTCTGCCTAACCCTAAACATACCTCTGCCTTCTCCAGAACTGACCCTGGCCTGTTATACGACCACGCTTCTGCCTAACGCTAAACTGTACCTACCTTTGCCTGCTCTGGAACTGACCCTGGCCTGTTATACGACAACGCTTCTGCCTAACTCTAAACTGTACCTACCTCTGCCTGCTCTGGAACTGACCCTGGACTGTTTGACCACGTTTTTTGCCTGCCTCTTGGATTGATCTTTTACCCTGCTATGCTAGTGGGAACACAGGGGTCTCACATATGTGAGGGGCTCCAGAATAGTTTTTCTGGATGAAGAAAACACATTTTTTAGTTTTCTCATTTCCGGATTAGGGTCTGGAGGCTCGGAGGCTTCAAAGAGATTTGGGTGGGAGAAGCCTCTACCCCTGTCCCCATTCTTTCCTGGCCGTGTTCCTGCTTACTACCAGGACCAATATTTTGGCACTGCTGGCAACGTCTCTACTTGCACTGACCCTGGGCTGTATATGGACAGTATCCCTGCCTGTACTGACTATGGACAATATTCCTGCCTGCTGCCTGGACAATTCCATTCACTGTCGCTGACCACGTCCCTGCCTGCTGCCTGGATCAGGGCTCTCCTCCTGTGGACAATTGCACTACAAAAAACACAGGTACTGTAATCTTTTGTTTACCCTTTACTCAGCAGAATGTATTTTAGGGTGTAATTCTTGGTATGTACATGCTGTGTTAGAAATATAAAGGGCCTTCAAAAATGTGATTGTAAGGAAATTGGATGCGTAATTTATGTCCCTAGAACACCTGATAGTGCTTCTTGGATGTTGGGCCTCTATGTGGCGAGGCTGTGTAAAAGTCTCACACATGTGGTATCGCCGTACTCAGGAGGAGTAGCAGAATATATTTTGGGGTGTAATTTTTGCTATGTACATGCTATGTGTTGGAAATATCTTGTAAATGCACAACTTTGTGTAAAAAAAATGCGTTTTAATTTTTTTCCCACATTGTCCCAAAACTTCTGGAAAAAAATGAACCGTTCAAAAGACTCATTATGCCTCCTAGATTATACGCTGGGGTGTTAGCTTTCCAAAATGGGGTCACTTTGTGGGCGTTTCCATTGTCCTGGTGCTCCAGGGCCATCAAAAGTGTAATAGGTGGTTGAGAGATTAGATGTGTAATTTTTGCTCCTAAAACACCTGAAGTTGCTACTTCAATTTTGGGCCTGTGTATGTGGCCAGGCTGTGTAAAAGTCTCACACATGTGGTATCGCCGTACTCAGGAGGAGTAGCAGAATATATTTTGGGGTGTCATTTTTGCTATGTACATGCTATGTGTTGGAAATATCTTGTAAATGCACAACTTTGTGTAAACAAAATGCGTTTTCATTTTTTTTCCACATTTTCCCAAAACTTCTGGAAAAAAATGAACCGTTCAAAAGACTCATTATGCCTCCTGGATTATACGCTGGGGTGTTAGCTTTCCAAAATGGGGTCACTTTGTGGGCGTTTCCATTGTCCTGGTGCTCCAGGGCCTTCAAAAGTGTAATAGGTGGTTGAGAGATTAGATGTGTAATTTATGCTACTAAAACGCCTGAAGTTGCTACTTCAATGTTGGGCCTCTGTATGTGGCCAGGCTGTGTAAAAGTCTCACACATGTGGTATCGCCGTACTCAGGAGGAGTAGCAGAATATATATTGGGGTGTCATTTTTGCTATGTACATGCTATGTGTTGAAAATATCTTGTAAATGCACAACTTTGTGTAAAAAAAAAATGCGTTTTCATTTTTTCCACATTTTCCCAAAACTCCTGGAAAAAAATGAACCGTTCAAAAGACTCATTATGCCTCATAGATTATACGTTGGGGTGTTAGCTTTCCAAAATGGGGTCACTTTGTGGGCGTTTCCATTGTCCTGGTGCTCCAGGGCCTTCAACAGTGTAATAGGTGGTTGAGAAATGAGATGTGTCATTTATGCTCCTAGAAAGCCTGATGGTGCTATTTCAATATTGGGCCTCTGTATGTGGCCAGGCTGTGTAAAAGTCTCACACATGTGGTATCGTAATACTCGGGAGGAGTAGCAGAATGTATTTTGGGGCGTCATTTGTGGTATACACATGCCATGTGAGAGAAGTAACCTATTATAATGAAAATGTTATGAAAAAAAAAAAATTGTCATTTTGCAAAGAATTGTGGGAAAAAAATGACAACATCAAAAACCTCACGATGCCTCTTACTAAATACCTTGGAATGTCTACTTTCAAAAAAGGGGTGATTTGGGGGGTATTTGTACTTTCCTGGCTTGTTTGGGTCGCAAGAAATGAGATAGGCCTCCAGTACATCAGGTGTGCTAAATTTTTTATGATTCGCACCACAGTTTGTAGACTCTATAACTTTCACAAAGACCAAATAATATCCACTAATTTGGGTTATTTTTACCAAAGATTTGTAGCAATATAAATTGTGGCCAAAATTTATGAAGAAAAATGTATAATTTGCAAAATGTTATCACATAAACTAAGAAAAATGCGTTTTTTTTCAAAAAATTTCGCCTTTTTTCATGTATAGCGCAAAAAATAAAAAAACCCAGAGGTGATCAAATACCACCAAAAGAAAGCTCTATTTGTGTGAAAAAAAGGACGGAAATTTCATATGGGTACAGTGTTGCATGACTGAGTAACTGTCATTTAAAATGTGAGAGCACCGAAAGCTGAAAATTGGTCTGGTTATTAAGGGTGTTTAAGTGCCCAGTGGTCAAGTGGTTAACAGGGGGGTGTAGACTTTTTATATCCACTATATATATATATATATATATATATATATATATATATATATATATATCTTCCTCATCGGTTTAGTATCAATAGGTTTCAGTGTCAATCTAAGCCAGTAATAATACACTTAATTAGCACAAAGTTGTATTTATATATACACGGTACTATGCAAAAGTTTTAGGCAGGTGTAAAGGAACGCTGTAAAGTAAGAATGCTTTCAAAAATATACATTTTAATTGTTTATTTTTATTAACCACTTCAGCCCCGGACCATTTGGCAGCCAAAGGACCAGAGGTCTTTTTTCAATTTCGCACTGCACTGCTTTAACTGGTAATTGCGCGGTCATGCAATGTTGTACCCAAACGAAATTGGCGTCCTTTTCTTCCCACAAATAGAGCTTTATTTTGATGGTATTTGATTGCCTCTGTGATTTTTATTTTTTACGCTATAAACGGAAAAAGACTGCAAATTTTGAAAAAAAAAGATATTTTCTACTTTTTGTTATAAGAAAAATCCAATAAACTCAATTTTAATCAAACATTTGGGCCAAAATGTATTTAGCCACATGTCTTTAGTAAAAAAAAAATGCCAATAAGCGTATATTTATTGGTTTGCGCAAAAGTTATAGCGTCTACAAACTAGAGTACATTTTCTGGAATTTACACCGCTTTTAATTTATGACTGCCTATCTAATTTCTTGAGGTGCTAAAATGGCAGGGAAGTACAAAACCCCCCCAAATGACCCCATTTTGGAAAGTAGACACCCCAAGCTATTTGCTGAGAGGCATGTTGAGCCCATTGAATATTTTTTTTTTTAGTCCCAAGTGATTGAATAAAGACAAAAAAAAAAAAAAAAAAAAATGTTTTCAAAAAGTTGTCACTAAATGATATATTGCTCACACATGCCATGGTTATATGTGGAATTGCACCCCAAAATACATTTAGCTGCTTCTCCTGAGTATGGGGATACCACATGTGTGGGACTTTTTGGGAGCCTAGCCGCGTACGGGGCCCCGAAACCCAAGCACCGCCTTCAGGATTTCTAAGGGTGCAAATTTTTGATTTCACTCCTCACTACCTATCACAGTTTCGAAGGCCATAAAATGCCAAAATAGCACAAAACCCCCCCAAATGACCCCATTTTGGAAAGTAGACACCCCAAGCTATTTGCTGAGAGGCATGTTGAGCCCATTGAATATTTTTTTTTTTAGTCCCAAGTGATTGAATAAAGACAAAAAATAAAAAATAAAAAAAAAAAAAAAAAAAAAGTTGTCACTAAATGATATATTGCTCACACAGGCCATAGTTATATGTGGAATTGCACCCCAAAATACATTTTGCTGCTTCTCCTGAGTATGGGGATACCACATATGTGGGACTTTTTGGGAGCCTAGCCGCGTACGGGGCCCCGAAACCCAAGCACCGTCTTCAGGATTTCTAAGGGTGCAAATTTTTGATTTCACTCCTCACTACCTATCACAGTTTCGAAGGCCATAAAATGCCAAAATAGCACAAAACCCCCCCAAATGACCCCATTTTGGAAAGTAGACACCCCAAGCTATTTGCTGAGAGGCATGTTGAGCCCATTGAATATTTTTTTTTTTAGTCCCAAGTGATTGAATAAAGACAAAAAATAAAAAATAAAAAAAAAATAAAAAAAAGTTGTCACTAAATGATATATTGCTCACACATGCCATAGTTATATGTGGAATTGCACCCCAAAATACATTTTGCTGCTTCTCCTGAGTATGGGGATACCACATATGTGGGACTTTTTGGGAGCCTAGCCGCGTACGGGGCCCCGAAACCCAAGCACCGTCTTCAGGATTTCTAAGGGTGCAAATTTTTGATTTCACTCCTCACTACCTATCACAGTTTCGAAGGCCATAAAATGCCAAAATAGCACAAAACCCCCCCAAATGACCCCATTTTGGAAAGTAGACACCCCAAGCTATTTGCTGAGAGGCATGTTGAGCCCATTGAATATTTTTTTTTTTTTAGTCCCAAGTGATTGAATAAAGACAAAAAATAAAAAATAAAAAAAAAAATAAAAAAAAGTTGTCACTAAATGATATATTGCTCACACATGCCATAGTTATATGTGGAATTGCACCCCAAAATACATTTTGCTGCTTCTCCTGAGTATGGGGATACCACATATGTGGGACTTTTTGGGAGCCTAGCCGCGTACGGGGCCCCGAAACCCAAGCACCGTCTTCAGGATTTCTAAGGGTGCAAATTTTTGATTTCACTCCTCACTACCTATCACAGTTTCGAAGGCCATAAAATGCCAAAATAGCACAAAACCCCCCCAAATGACCCCATTTTGGAAAGTAGACACCCCAAGCTATTTGCTGAGAGGCATGTTGAGCCCATTGAATATTTTTTTTTTTAGTCCCAAGTGATTGAATAAAGACAAAAAATAAAAAATAAAAAAAAAAAAAAAAAAAAAGTTGTCACTAAATGATATATTGCTCACACATGCCATAGTTATATGTGGAATTGCACCCCAAAATACATTTTGCTGCTTCTCCTGAGTATGGGGATACCACATATGTGGGACTTTTTGGGAGCCTAGCCGCGTACGGGGCCCCGAAACCCAAGCACCGTCTTCAGGATTTCTAAGGGTGCAAATTTTTGATTTCACTCCTCACTACCTATCACAGTTTCGAAGGCCATAAAATGCCAAAATAGCACAAAACCCCCCCAAATGACCCCATTTTGGAAAGTAGACACCCCAAGCTATTTGCTGAGAGGCATGGTGAGTATTTTACAGCTCTCATTTGTTTTTGAAAATGAAGAAAGTAAAGAAAAAAAAATATTTTTTTTCTTTTTTCAATTTTCAAAACTTTGTGACAAAAAGCGAGATCTGCAAAATACTCACCATACCTCTCAGCAAATAGCTTGGGGTGTCTACTTTCCAAAATGGGGTCATTTTGGGGGGTTTTATGCCATCTGGGCATTCCATGGCCTCCGAAACTGTGATTGGCAGTGAGAAGTGAAATAAAAAAAATTACACCCTTAGAAAGCCTGAAGGCGGTGCTTGGTTTTTGGGGTGACGTACGCGGCTAGGCTCCCAAAAAGTCCCACACATGTGGTATCCCCGTACTCAGGAGAAGCAACAGAATGTATTTTGGGGTGTATTTCCACATATGCCCATGGCATGTTTGAGCAATATATCATTTAGTGACAACTTTTTGTAAAAAAAAAAAATATATATTTTTTTTTTTTTAATTATTCAATCTCTTGGGACAAAAAAAAAAAAAAATTTAATGGGCTCAACATTGCTCTCAGCAAATAGCTTGGGGTGTCTACTTTCCAAAATGGGGTCATTTGGGGGGGGTTTGAACTGTCCTGGCATTTTATGCACAACATTTAGAAGCCTATGTCACACGTCACCCACTCTTCTAACCACTTGTAGACAAAGCCTTTTCTGACACTTTTTGTTTACATGAAAACATATTTTTTTTTTGCAAGAAAATTACGTTGAACCCCCAAACACTATATATATTGTTAAAGCAAAGGCCCTACAGATTAAAATGGTGGGTGTTGCATTTTTTTTTTTCCACACAGTATTTGCGCAGCGATTTTTCAAACGCATTTTTTGTGGAAAAAAATACACTTTTTTTTTTATTTTAATGCACTAAAACACACTACATTGCTCAAATTTTTGATGAAATAAAAAATATGATCTTAGGCCGAGTACATGGATACCAAACAGGACATGCTTTGAAATTGCGCACAAACACGCAGTGGCGACAAACTACATACATTTTTAAAAGCCTTTAAAAGCCTTTACATGATACCACATTAGATTCACGGAGGAGGTTCTACTGCTAAAATTACTGCCCTCGATCTGACCTTCGCGGTGATACCTCACATGCATGGTGCAATTGCTGTTTACGTATGACGCCAGACCAACGATTGTGTTCGCCTTTGCGCAAGAGAAGGGGGGGCAGGGGTGCTTTTTTTTTTTTTTTTTTAATTTTTTTTATTTATTTAGCTTTTTTATTTTATTTTAAAACTGTTCCCTCCATTTTTTTCTTTTGTTATCATTTTTATTGTTATCTCACTGAATGTAAATATCCCCTATGATAGCAATAGGCAGTGACAGGTACTCTTTTTTTGAAAAAATTGGGGTCTGTTAGACCCTAGATCTTTCCTCTGCCCTCAAAGCATCTGACCACACCAAGATCGGTGTGATAAAACGCTTTCCCAATTTCCCAATGGCGCGGTTTATATCCGGGAGGGGGGACATTCCCTCCCACTGC
>CM053028.1:485465133-485619029 GCA_028564925.1 Lithobates sylvaticus
GCACTTGCCCAGGCCCCGCCCCAGCCCCATTTTCAGCTCCATTATCGGCAATATTTTCCTTTCGGGTCAATGTGCCCGAAAACACAATTTTTTGGCAGTTTATTTTCCGCCGCCAAAATTTCAGTGCATCCCTAATAAACGCTATGCCTTTAAAAAATAACTTTTTTTATGTGGTTCCAAGAGTCGCACGCCCTTTAAAGTCTTTTGCTACAACTATTGGTGGTTTGGGGGCTTAGAGTTGCTGATAACTTCCAATGGAATACAAACACACCATAAAAGGGGAAAATACCTCAGATTCATTGTAGGCCTTCTTCCTTTGCTGCACATCATCTTTTAATGCTAAGCACTGTGGTTTCAATGCCTGAGCCTCCTGGCTGATCATTTCCAGCTTCTCCTGTATAGATCTGAAATTCCCATCACAACTGTTCACTTTTTCCTGAAAAATAAATAAATGTATTTAATGTTACTACCCAGCAACAACTACTGGTCTAACACCATCACTTACAAGGCAACATTTTCAACTGTAATTACATTTGAGGATCAAAAAAAAGTTTAAATCTTACATCATGCAGAAAAAAAGTTTTGTTAAAACCATCAAATATTTCACATTAAAAAAGAACCACACCAATCGTCACCTCAGGCCTCAAACAATGGAGCCCAAGCAGTACACATAAATGTAAACTGACCAGGACAGCATGGTAATGCGACAACCTCCACCCAACAAACATGCCACTCTCCCTCAACAAACCACAACCCTATTGCAAATAAAGGCAAGAAAGCAATTCTCATATTTTGGTTAAGATTAATTTCCAATGTGTTAAAACTGTAAAAAAAAAAAAAAAAATACTATACTCACATCAAACAAAAAAAAGGTAAAACGCCTTCTGTGTGATCCAATTAACTAGACGGACATCTACTTGAGTGCTGACCATCTTGTATATACACTTAATGAATGGGTTGTTGCTTGCATTAGCATGCTGTACTGATGGTATTAACTATTATAATATGCAGTGTCTGGCATACATTGTTCATTAGGTCT
Source organism: Lithobates sylvaticus (assembly GCA_028564925.1). Lineage (NCBI taxonomy): Eukaryota > Metazoa > Chordata > Amphibia > Anura > Ranidae > Lithobates > Lithobates sylvaticus. The sequence continues at coordinate 485,466,173 of CM053028.1, forward strand.
GAGGTGATGCAGAGTGTAGTTTCATTTAAAGTTAACGCCACTTTCGTGGGGGGGGGGGGGGGAATTGTGCAAGAAAAAAAAAAAAAAGCAAATACTATTGCGCCACAAGTCATATTGTAATTGAATGTTATTAAAAAATACATTTCTTTTTCAATCTGCAGTGATGTCATTTTCTGTAAAATGCAATACAATATGGCTACCTGGAGGCGTTTTGTACTCTCTCCATTCTTATGGTTTATCATAACAATAATATATCTCATACCCAATCATGCCCCTGACTGCCATCTAATATACAATACAAGCCCACCCCGACACTCAGGGAAGGAGACAACCAACACATTCCCTTGTTCTACCTTATTCCCCAGCCTACATATATTACTGTTCAAATTGATTATGTTACTCAGTTATACTGGGTACACCACCATGGCTGGAGTGTCGTTGGCACAACAAACCTTTATTCTAAAGAAATTGCTCTCCACATTGCACACTATTGTCAAGATTGTTTTCTCTTCAGTTTAAAGGATGATTGTACCAATTTTTATACCACAAATCTCTGTAATGTTATTTATATTTTGATTGTTCCGATCTTCTTATACCACAAAAATGATATGGTGACTTGTTCTTTGTATTCTTTTTTTTTTGTTGCCTCCAATAAAATAATTGAACAAGATGATTATAAAATCAGTCTCAATAGATTCTCTTTACACATGACAGAGAAACTAACCGCTATTTCTTCAGAATAACAAAAAGTAGGAATCTGCAACAAAGTTTGATAAAATCCTTGCAACATACACAGCTAAAATGTTTTTTTTCTTAACAAAAGTGGAGTTACTCTTTAAATCTATACCCAATCACTTATGATTAAAGACTATAGCAGAATAGGTCCTACCACTCCAACAGGGTCTCAGCAAACTATTCAATAGCTGCAAGTATATTTGTTTGCTTTGCAAGTAGAAGCAATCAGTGGAATGAACACCATTAGCTGCAGTGGTCCAGAACTGTGCAGTGGTAACAGGATTATCTCGCTCCCAAACCTGGTTAACCTCCCGGGAGATCCTACTCTGCCTGTCATTGCTCGGCTGTTCCCTGTCATCGGGAAAGCCGATCAATGACGTCAGACGTTCAGCCACGCCCCCCTACTGTAAAAAAAACACAACACGTCACACTGACTCCTCCCCGCCCCCTAGTGGTTAACTCCTTACTGCCGCTGTCATTTACATAGGAATCAGTGCTATTTAAATGGCACTGATTTCTGTATAAATGACAAATGTCCCAAAAATGTGTCAAAAATGTGTCAAAAATGTCCGATGTGTCCGCCATTTCGCAGTCACAATAAAAATCGCTGATCGCCGTAAAAAAAAAAATATTAATAAAAATGCTATCCCCTATTTTGTAAACGCTATAACTTTTGCGCAAACTAATCAATAATCGTAATTGCGATTTTTTTTACCAAAAATACGTATCGGCCTAAACTAAAAAAATTTTTTTTTTATTTTTTTTATATTTTTATGAAAAAGTAAAAAATATTGCATTTTTTTCAAAATTGTCGCTCTATTGTTTATAGCGCAAAAAATAAAAACCGCAGGGGCGATCAAATACCACCAAAAGAAAGGTCTATTTGTGGCAAAAAAAAAGGACGCCAATTTGGTTTGGGAGCCAGGTCGCACGACCGCGCAATTGTCAGTTAAAGCGACGCAGTGCCGAATCGCAAAAAGGGGCCTGGTCCTTTGGCTGCCAATTGGTCCGGGGCTGAAGTGGTTAATGTAGTCATGGAGAGATCTAAGAAGACATCCGATTCAACTTAACAATGAGCAGAAAATTCATAAGCTAGACTCGCAACAGACAATAGTAATATGTACAGGAACAATCCAACTGTATCTGAAAGTTTACAGCCATGGTTTTAATCCAATGTTTGCAGGCATTCTCAGTACTAGTCTGTCTTAATTGTTAATTACAAATGTAAAATCCATCTTCTGGCTCAGTGACGCTGCTCAGTGGTGGTACACTACTGACCTGATCCTGGCATCTGTTTTATTAGAAACAAGAAACACTGACACAAAACCATTTGATCTATGCCTAGTATTTATGTTGTATGAGGCAGAAAGGAAAAAGCAGTAAAGTGATTTGGCACAGATGACATGTACAAGGGGGTGCTGATAAGTATTGAGCCTTACCCAGAAAAAATTGAGATGGGATGCTGTAAATTGCAGGGCGTACTGACCAATTTAGCTATATCTAATGGTGCAAAAATCAATTACCTATGATTTTAACTTATCTTTCTTTTTCAGATCCAAAGTGAACATGGCAGTACCTCCAGATAAATTAAATGTGGAAGAGCATAGGACCATAATCAAGTTCCTGTTTCTCCAAGGGAAAGGTGTGAAGCGGATCCATGATGAAATGTCACAAACTTTGGGTGACAGTGGCCCTTCATATGCAACAGTTAAACGTTGGGTTGTCAATTTCAAAACTGGCCATTTCGGTGTTGAAAGTGAGAAACCCAGTGGAAGGACTGTTTTAGTCTCTGTGCCTGCAAATGTGAAAGCTATTCATCACATGATCATGGAGGATCAAAGCCAAAATTATTGCTACATATCTGGGAATATCATGTGAGAGAGTTGGTGCTTTATTAACCAAGCTGAGGCAAAATATCAAGGAAAAAACGTAGAGGAAAGCTCTCCAAAGCTGTCATCATGTTGCATGACAACATTTCGTCAGCCTAGCCACAATATTTAATATAGTCTACATGAAAATGGCTGACAGGAGCTTATAGGTCACCAGAAATATGACAACTGGTCAGACCTCTCCTGATCCACTAGAAAATGGCCGCCACGATATATTGTCTTTAATTACACAAGACCGTTGTTTTTGACTAATGCACACTATTTAAGGACACTTTCCATACCCCCTATCATCCCCTGAAGAAGTCAAGTGGGCGTGGCGCAACATATAGGGTGTGAGCGGAGGTATACCAGAAGTGACGCTAGTAAAGGTTACGAGTTCGCACTCGTAAATTTTCGCTTGTTTACTACTTTTAAAATGTTAGTTTTATAATAAACTTGTTTGAACGTTAATACACTACGAGAGTATTCTCCTTTATACATGCATACATGGAGGATATATGAAAGAACCTTGCAGGAACACTGCAGAATCTTCCCTACCATTTCAAAAAGCAGCTTGTTGGGAAAACATACAGAGGAACCCCAGAGGCGACCCGACCACATTACAGCTATCAATATATGCCGTGCAATTCTTTTAGTAACTAATCAAAATTCAGCCAAATTTTGCATTTTTCGGCCATTCGGATGCAGTCAGAAGAATTTTGCAGGGGCTAAAGAAGTGCATTGACTTCCTGGGGGAATATGTAGAATAGTGTGGCAGTTGCAGCTTCCTGTCTCAATTTTTTTCTGGGTAAGGCTCTATCAGCACCCCCTCGTACGCCATCAAAGTGTGACGTGTAAATGTTAAAAGGATTGGTGATTTCCATACAACTACATACATTTTGTCAGGTAAAAGTGACTATTTTCTATTACATATATGTATGCATGAGCAAAGCGCTCAAGTCCACTTTAAGCCCTGGTTCACATTGGTGTGATTTGGCATGCGATCTGACATGTCAAATTGCATGCCAAATCAGGGGCAATTGCACCGTCTAAATCGCATTTACGGCACCGCACTGATTCCCAAAAGTAGTTTATGTACTACTTTTGGCAACTTTGGGGTGCGATTTACATTGACATCTGTGCAGCAACCCGCACAGATGTCTCTGAAATCACCCCCTAAGGCGAGACCTTACATGCAGGAATGAAATTGTGCAGGTTCAGCTTAACTTGCACGATTTCATTTGTGCTGTCAGTGTGAACCAGGGCTAAAGTACAAAAAAAAAAAAACACTTATTGTTTTCTGTCTCTGGATGAGTTTTCATGGAGCATAACAAAATGACACAGGATGTATGCAATACCTGCCATTCACTGATCTTCTGCTCAAACTTCACTGTGCGCCCCTCTTCTGCAGCTATTTGTTCCCTAACTGGATTTAGCTGTTTCTCCATCTCGATCACCTAGAACATAAAATGGACAAAGTTTCTACGCTAATCATAAAGCCAGTAGAATATGCAATACATATCAAAGAGGTAAATTACTACAATGTTGCTTTCTGTATGCCGAAAGATTATTTTTTTTTAACTAAACTCCAACTTAAACCCTTTTAATCCCTTGAATGTTTAACATTTAGGTTCTTGGCATTGTATAAACGGTTCTCCGTTCAGGTACGTGATCTCCTAGACCAGTCCTTTTCAACCAGAATGCATAGGCAAGCTGGGGTGCCTTAAGGTTTCTTTAGGGGTGCCTTGGTGAAACGTCTAATAAATTGCCCAAAGATTGTATAGAAGTCTGCGGGTGGATGAATCCTGCCTTTTAGTTACACAAAGCCACAAGTTTTTATTGTGCACCATTACAACCTCCCAGCCGCTGGCGTCCCAACAACCAATGACGTCATTGTCAGTTTTTAAAAACGCACCACACCTGCAGTGCAGTGGTGTTAGGTTAGGAGCCCCATAAGGATTGGGTTTTTAGTGCGGTAAAAACGCAGCAAAAACTCATCTGTGTGAAAGTAGCCTATATAAATAACATGACGACGACAGTTAACAAATGATTTGATGGAAAAAACGTATCTATAATCAGGGATCTAATATTACTGACACCTCTATATGATCAGAACAGAAGCATTTAATGGTTCCACATTTAAAACATAACCAAGTCTCATCTCAAGCCTGAAAGGAAATGTAATTGCCTTCCTTTTTAGAAAAGCAATTGCGTTATTCACAGACCTTTAGCTACATTACACAGAAAAGTGTATAGTCCATCAGTACAAATTTGTTCCCCTTTTTTACACCAACTTACATTGTACATGCATCTATATAGCCACAAATATGACTGTATCCTCCTGATACCCACAACCCAAACCATGACCATAGTGTGCCATTATATGTCTCCCATGTCTCTCACATGTACATATATTTTTCTCATCTTTAATACCGAAAAAGGATAGACTTACTGGTCATCGCTAACTGAAATGCATAAAAAGACTTACCACTGCCCAGGCCATGTTACGGCTGAGATCTTCTAACTTCTCCTTCATCTCACCCAAGGATGCCAGATTTTTAAATCTATCCTCCTTTACAATGCAATCCTGCTTAAGCTCCTGCAGTTTCTAAATTGAAAGGAATAGAAAACAAATGCCAAGACTTTAAAGAGAAACAAGCCATTTAAAACCTAAACTTGAGGGATGGATAAATACAGGAATGACTTTAAATAGTTTTCCAAGATGGCTAAAACATGTCAGTGCTATATGCATCAGCTACCAACATTATACAGCGTTGTGTTTTAAGGAATTAATACAAGGTTTCCTCCGATTGGCTGAGGTGGAGAGGCAAGCGAATGGTGTCCTGATCTCCACCTAAAGAGGAAGCCTTGTATTCATACATAAAAATGTTCCTGTGAACGGCTGAGCAGCGCTCAGCCTGACTCCATTTTGTTGTCTGGGAATGGGAAGTCCCCCGTACTGCTGCTGGAGCACAGCGCTGTTTACTGTATGGAGCTGATACTACACATACAAATTTAGACAGTGCCGACAGCCGGTGCATTAATTAGAAAAGGAAATTGTGTGGGCAAGCTTGGCTCAAACAAAGTATTTAACCACCCCGGACCAATTTGCAGCCAAAGGACCAGGCCCCTTTTTGCGATTTCGGCACTGCGTCGCTTTAACTGACATTTGCGCGGTCGTGAGACGTGGCTCCCAAACAAAATCGGCGTCCTTTTTGTTCCCACAAATAGAGCTTTCTTTTGGTGGTATTTGATCGCCCCTGCGGTTTTTATTTTTTGAGCTAGAAACAAAAATAGAGCGACAATTTTGAAAAAAAAATTCAATATTTTTAACTTTTTGCTATAATAAATATCCCCCAAAAATATATAAAACAAAATTTTTTTTCCTCAGTTTAGGCCGATACGTACTCTTCTACATATTTTTGGTTAAAAAAAAAAAAAAATTGCAATTAGCGATTATTGATTGGTTTGCGCAAGAGTTAGCGTTTACAAAATTGGGGATAGTTTTATAGCATTTTTTATTAATTTTTTTTTTTTATTTTTACTAGTAATGGCGGCGATCAGCGCTTTTTTATTGTGACTGCGACATTATGGCAGACACATCGGACATTTTTGACACATTTTTGGGACCATTGTCATTTATACAGCAATCAGTGCTATTTAAATGCACTGATTCCTGTGTAAATGACACTGGCAGTGAAGGAGTTAACCACTAGGGGGCGGGGAGGGGTTAAGTGTGACGTGTGTGTTTTTTTTTTACTGTAGGGGGGCGTGGCTTGACATTCGACATCACTGATCGGCTTTCCCTATGAAGCACGGGGAGAGGTTTGTTTACACATACCTCTACCCGTTCTTCAGCTCTGTAACCCGATCGCGGGACACCACAGCGATCGGGTCCTCTGGTCCCGTGGTCCCGGAGCTCAGGACCGGGTCGTGAGCGCGCTGCCGGCTGGGCTTTTAAAGAGACACGTACAGGTACGCGATTGTGCCCAGCCGTGCCATTCTGCTGACGTATATCGTATAAGCGGTTAAAGTCATAGTTTACTGTATATTATTAGGCTTTAAAAGCCAGCATCACACAGCGCATCCATTTTAAAAATGTCTAGCAAAAGTTAATACTGTCCACGGCAACAAGATAAAAGGATGAAGAGGAGCGGAAGACTAGGTTTTGATTGAAATTTGAGACATCTTGTTATAGCTCAACTTTAGCAAAAATCTTTTTTACAGCTTTAGGGTTAGACCTACTTCTAAATTTTTATGTTATTTATAATCCTGATGGGGAGCTTTCCGCTGACCTCCTGTTTTGAAACTACAAGTCCCATGAGACATCGCAAGACCTTAACACTCACAGGCATGACTCAGAGGCAGAGGCATGATGGGATTTGTAGTTTCACCACAGCTGGAGGGTCAAGGTTGCCTACCTCTGATGTAATGCCTTATAAATCTGAACATTTTAAATTGTAAAAAGTGTATACATTTCCAGAGTTGTTCTTTACAGCGTATCTAAACCCAAAAACAAAATAAAATATATTGCAGCTTTCCAGTCCTTAATTGAGATGACTGCATCATTTTCTGTCCATGTGTGGCTACAATGACTGACTGTACTGCATCTAGGGACAGAGCCATGGTTACCACCCAGGATAGGCTTTAAACATATCTGCATTTGTCATCTCCATTATAAGGGGGCTGATTGGATTAGTAGTTTTTGCTTGTTTTTCAGCTGACAGGAAGTGACATGAATACTGCATTTCTGGCAAGATCAACCGGTATTTTCTGTAATTGCTGAAAAATAGGATTTTTTGTAACAGCTTACCTGTACAATCCTTTTCTTTGAAGTACATCACGGGACACAGAGCAAGTGACGGTTTAGGTCTTTGAGATCTAAAATGGGTCTGACATCCCAGTTTGGTTTTGGAATCGTGAAAAGGTTTGAATAAAAACCCTAATCTTTGCTTCTTCCAAGCGGACCATTGATATCACTCTTTGAGACAAGAGGTGATCCAAAGCTAGAAAGAGTGACTTCTTTTTCACTGGATCTCTGGGAACGTTTGACCTGAGAAAACGAGGAGACGGGAACCCTCGGAACTCTAGTTTGTAACCTAGAAAATTGAGGAAGCCACCCATCTGTCTTGACATTGTTCCTGCCAGACTCTTGAAAACTGTAGAAGCCTCCCCCCCCCACTCGAGCGAGCGGGGGTGCCCCTTCATATAGAGGCTTTAGTATTTTGTTTTGTGGGTTTCCTTCCCCAGGTTTCCTCTTTTGGCCCTAGGACTGATGGGGAGCTTTCCGCTGACCTCCTGTACTGTCACCCAGACAGCAAGTGAGTGTAAAAAAATCTGAGGTACTCCCACCAGTGGGAGGGGTTATATAGGGAGTGCACATTTTAATTTAGGGCATGCCAGTGTCCATCACCTGAAGGTGTCCTATAACCCACATAGTAACCACTATGGCTCTGTGCCCCGTGATGTACGATAAGAAAAGTTAGTTCTTAGCCTGGAAAAAGAAAATTGAATACAGCCACATCTATGGAATGGTAACCAGGAACGTGTTACATTTTTTCTTGTGGGTTTAAAAGGTTATCTTTTCAGACGTAAATTTGAATAGACAGGATCCCAGCACCTTGATGATCCCAGTACCTTGTAAGAGAATAGGTTCAGAAATAAGAAATGTAAGCCCCAGTGTATTATAAGATATAATAGGCTTGAATTACTAGCTGGTACAAATGCAATTTGCTATAGCTTTACTAGTTTTTTTTCTATTAACAATGGCCAATATATTACATGGCTCAAACTAGCAAAGAACACAACTGTTAAAGCTTAGTAAAGCTGCTATAATTACTCTTATTTTAAAGAGAATCGCCAACTGAAAAAAAATAAAAAGTCTCGGCAGCTGCAGCACTGACCGAGGTTTTAACCTTCCTTTCCAGCGATGTACTGATATATCGCTGGACGGGAAGTGGTTAAAGAATACGTGCGTTTGAACTCTTTCCCTGGCAGCACCGTTTTTGAATATTATTTTTGCACGTATGTTAAAATACACATTTTATGCATAAAGATTAGTTCAATAACAAAACATTATTTATTTTCACGAAGACCCTGGAGGAAAAAATGGTGGTAGTTGCATTTTTTTATCCCTTACAATATTAGTGCAACTGTATATACTAAAAGTAATTTTAGGGCACACAAATGCAATATATTAACCAGGTTATTTTTCGGTGAGGTCTGGTGACCGTAAAAGCGATCAGGCTTAACAAGTAGCAGCGAGTTGTGTGTGTGTGTGTAAGTCACCACAACCACTAACATATATTTTAAGTCATTGGCAGTAGAATGAGTTAAAGTACATCAGCTTTACTCATCTCTTCTTAGCAATCAGGAAGTGACTGGCGGCATCTGGTTCCTGGGACACAGTGAAAGGAACAAATGTTGTTCCTCCCACTGTGTGATGTCAGAACGAGAAGCGACAAGGATTTAGTCACTTTCGGTTTCAGTTGTCTACCTGGTCGTTACTGCCCACTAAAGTCAATCAGAGGGGATCCAATAAACCCCAGATCTCTCCATAAAGAGGAACTGTCACGGTCCAAGCGATCACAAAAGGATGCTGTTCACCCCTTGTGATAGCAGAAAAGTCAATATAAATAATAAAAAAAAAATTCAAGACAGTGTGTAAAAAAAATTAAAAGTGATTTTTAAAAAAATAAAGAAGATTTAAAAAGTGCCCCTGTCCCCCTGTGCAAATGCGTACTCTGGTCCTACATGCATATGTAAACGGCGATTGCACCACACACTTGAGGTATCGATGCAAACATCAGAGTGAGCGCATAATTCTAGCCCCAGAACTCCTGTGTAACTAAACGAGTAACCTGAAAAAGCATTTAAAGTGTCACCTATTTTTAGAGACCATAGTTTGGACACGCTCCACGGGCATACGCAATTTTAAAACATGACATGTTTGGTATATATTTACTGAGAGTAATATCATAATCCATAAAAATGGATATTATAATGTGTTTTTGTGCATTAAAATTGAAGTGTATTTTTTCCAAAGAAACTGCGTTTGAAAAACTGCTGAACAAATATTGTGTGACAGAAAAAAATAAAACACCAACCATTTTATTCTCTAGGGCCTCTGCTTAAAAAAAAATATATAATGTTTGGAAGTTCCAAGTAGTTTTCTAACAGAAAAAATGTTTTCATACACAGGAGAGCATTGCCAGAATTAGCCCAGACTTAAAGCACTTCATACATTGTTAACAGCCCTGCACTGTTGGCAGTAAAGTCACTGTGAGCACTTACCTCTTCACCAAAATTAATTTGGTTATCTGTTCTGGCCTTTGTTTCCATGATGTAAGAATAATCTTCCTTCATCTGTTCTAGCTGTGTAGCTTTCATAAAAAACTAAAAGCAGAAAAATTCAAGTTAAAAAAAATCCATGATAAATGTTTTTGTATATTAAAGTGAAACTAAACTCCCCAGTATATTCTACCTTCCAGTGATGCGGCAGTTACATCTCTCGCTGGCCGCTGTCCTTATCCCCACGGAATCTCTGCCTCTTAATTTGCCAGCAAGGGATGATGTCATTCCAAGCATGTGCACAGAGTCAGTGATTCCAGCACAGCCAGTGTGCCGGTTATGCAACCTGAGCTGCACATTGGCAATTCAGTGTACACTCAGTAGAAAACTGCAAGCAGGAAGTTTGTATAATAGCAGAAGAGACATAGCATGTCTCATCTGCAATAAAAAGCTGCCTGCTCACAGTTTTCTAAAAGTTAGGTTTAGTTCCACTTCAGTTGACTCTGGAAGCAGATTAGATTGCCCACCATTATCTATAGTTAATGGAAAAAACAGCTACTGCGTAGCCAAAATTGTAGATGGTAGACAAAAAAGTGAAAACTGCATTTGACTAATCACACACTCATAAGACAACTGATAATTTGTCTTCTACAGCAGCCAAATATCCAACCTATATGAATAATGCATATATCTTTATAATAGCTTACACAGTACATATGAATAGTTACAAATATGTGCTTTATAACTTCTGTAATGCTAAGAGAGACTTGTTGCTGCTTGTTAGGGCATGTGCCAGAAAACCTTGTGCCCTCTGCTCCTGTAAACATAGCCATATGTTTAGATTAAAAGCAATAGCCAGCAATAGGTCTAAAGGGCTGCCCCATATCTTGACGTTCAGTATTGAGAATGTCCTGCTTTCCCGTAATAAATTAAATTATTACACAACCTGGAAGGGGATGTCGGCTTTAAAATGGATTAATAAAACATAAATAAAACCCATGCACACAGCACTAGAGCAGGGGAATGAAATGAGATCTATTTTATCTCATCATAGTGACCTGCAGGAACCATAGTAACACAACCTAACAGCTAAACAAGGCTCTAAGCCTGGTACTATGGAAATTGTTTCATACAAATGAGGCTATTTGAAAGGCAGCATCTTAAAATCATCTTTGCAATGGATTATACCTGCCCAGAAACCAACGAGAGTAAAAGTATGTTGGAATGTCAGAGGAGAAATTAAATCAGAAATAAATCACATATTTTAAATGGATTATGCATTGTTCATTGTTTTAAAAATGATCAGAGGCATACATTACCATCAAGCAATCAGTACTGGATGCTGAAGCTATTGGTTGAGTATCAGTACATTGTATCATAGAAAAAGCAAACTCATAATACATTAGAACTTTTCTCACCTTGTACTTGTCAGATTCATTCTTCGACTGCAAAAACAGTTTACTCATTTCTTGAGTTAGAACAGACACTGGGTTGTCAATCTACAAATGAAAAAGTAGTTAAAACCACAGATCACAGAATGTTAAACTCTAGCAAAAAGTTTTTTGAGACCTGTGCAACAATCACTACCTGCAGCAGTTAACTACCAAACTAGTAAAAAATATGATTTAAAACATGTCCCTGCCCAGCTACAGGCACTGCAGAGAGCAATCCATCCTCGAGTTTCCATTAATCTGTCAGCAGCTTGGTTCACACTGATGCCTTATTCTGTGTTTACATGTCAGTTTAGAAGACTGGAGAGTCACTACTGGGAGAAGGGAGCCGAGTTGTGTGACATTGTGAAATTGAAGGATGAATTGCACCACAGTGCCTGGCAGCTACAGAAATCGTCTTAAAGCTCATTTAGTGTTTGCATATGTTTCACATACCATATATACTCGAATATAAGCCGAGATTTTCAGCCCATTTTTTAGGGCTGAAAGTCCCCCCCTCGGCTTATATTCGAGTCACCGCCGTCTGCCTACATGAACAGCTTGTCATGCAGACAGACGGCAGTTTTAAAAAGCCGCGCCGCCTCCTCCTGCCCATCCGTGATAGGCGGACACTAATTTTCCCAGCAGTACAGTGTTCCGCCTATCACGGATGTCCTGTCATTCTCATCTCATGGACGAGGATGAGAGAATGTCCGTGATAGGCGGAACACTGTACACTGACTTTTGGGAAAACAGCGTTCCTCCTATCACGGACGAGGACGAGGAGGAGGCGCGGCTTTTTAATTTTACAAAGGCGCCGTACACGCTGACAGAGCGGGGACAGAGCGAAGACCGAAGACCGATGGCAGAGGGCACAGGACGGATGGCACAGGACCCGCAGATCGGCACAGGTAGGCTGCAATGGGGACACGGGGGGGTCTGTACAGGGGACATGCAGCTGCAGATAGGCATTGCTGGCCCTCTTTTCCACTTACAGTAGCTGCTGCATTTTGTACCCTCGGCTTATACACGGGTCAATGCAGGTTCCCCATTTTTTGTGGTGAATTAGGGGCCTCGGCTTATACTCGGGACGGCCTATAGTCGAGTATATACGGTATTTAAATATTCAATGTCAACAGCCTGGTATTATACTTGTAATCTAAAGTTTGTCTCTAACCGGGATTCATTAGCTCAGTTTAACCCTTTCCCACCCGCCAGACACATATATGCAGCCTCACGGAAATGGGGCTGCATATATGTGCATCTATCTTTGTGCAATGACAAAGCTCTCATCCATACCCCCCCCGGGTCTCGTACAAACATTCGGGACCCGGGACTCTCAGTTCCAGGTTACCCAAACGTTGTCATAGCCTCCTATTGGCTATCACAGTGATCATTCCCTGTGAGCCCATCCCTGTGTTTACTTCCTCTTCTAAATGAAGAGAAAGATACATTGTACCTTAATTTTCTTGCAGGAGAAGAAGATATACACAAACAAGTGTGTAAAAAAATAAAAGAATAAAAACGTGTACCATTGTATCTGGGCCCTACTAGAGGTACAACAACAACATACACATACGTGGTATCGTTGTGATCGTCAGGAGCAGGAGAATTTATTTTGGGTTAATCTTTGGTGGTAAATTATGGTAATAGTAAAAAATAAAGAATAAAATAAAAAACACACAAGGTATAATCCACCTGGATACACAAGGTAGTTGTGAAGATATGTACAGTTTTACTAACACATGTAAAAGTTGCAAAATTTTGCTCAAGCTTTAACATTTGTTTTACCCTTACGCGGGAAGGGGGGTCAATGTGACAAAACAAATTGTTAAAGCGGAGGTCCACCCACTGCTGCAAAAATTAAAAGCCAGCAGCTACACATACTGCAGCTGCTGGCTTTTATATTTAGGACGCTTACCTGTCCTGGAGTCCAGCGATGTTTGCATCGCAGCTCATGTTTCCATCAGCTGTTGGGTGCTGCCGCCACCATTGCGGGTAAGGGAACCTGGCGGTGTAGCCTTACGTCTTCACATCGGGAACCCTACTGCACATGCACAAGGCTCCACTCCTCTCCTACTGGCCCGGCAGCAGGGGAAGGAGGAGGGAGCCAAGCGGTGGTGTCAATGGGCGGGGCTCCCAAAAGTGGGAACAGTATACCTGTCAAAGACCCCCCCGAAAGGTGCCAAATGTGGCACCGGAGGGGGAGGAGACAAATGAGTGGAAGCTCCACTTTTGGGTAGAACTCTGCTTTAAAAGCAGTCAAATCTTTGGGTTATACTGCTGCTTACAGGAGGACTAGACACTGCCAAAATGTAGGCCAGCTCAGGAAATCCCCTCCCACTACCAGCATGCCTTTGCTTTTAGTTCTAAACTTGGGTCATCCAAAAGCAGTCCAACTAAGGGGTGGGCAACACGGTAAACAATCATTAACATTCTAAAAAACACAACAGAAAAAAACTGGAGACTGCCTGCATCTCAAAGAATGACCATGGTAAAGACCTCAGTCAGAAGGACAGCAGACCCTACCACACCCAACAAAACTAAAAAAACAGAACAGACTAAGAGCAGAAGGTAACATGACTTCAGGTTGTGGATGGTGGCACCATGAGGAGGAGTGCTGCAAGCAGCTTCAGAATCCATTAGTACAAAGTTAACTAGGGGCCACGAGTACAACATAGTTACATAGTAGGTGAGGTTGAAAAAGGACACCTAGTCCAACCTATGTGTGTGATTATATGTCAGTACTACATTGTATATCCCTGTATGTTGTGGTGGTTCGGGTGCTTATCTAATAGTTTTTTCTAATATCTATTTTTTTTTAATAGATGCTACCAGCCGAGACCACCGACTGTGGAAGGGAATTCCACATCCTTGCCGCTCTTACAGTAAAGAACCCTCCATGTAGTTTAAGGTTAAACTTCTTTTCTTCTAATTTTAATGAGTGGCCACGAGTCTTGTTAAACTCCCTTCCGCAAAAAAGTTTCATCCCTATTGTGGGGTCACCAGTACGGTATTTATAAATTGAAATCATATCCCCTCTCAAGCGTCTCTTCTCCAGAGAGAATAAGTTCAGTGCTCCCAACTTTTCCTCATAACAAAATATCCTCCAGACCCTTTATTAACTTTGTTGCCCTTCTTTGTACTCGCTCCATTTCCAGTACATCCTTCCTGAGGACTGGTGCCCAGAACTGGACAACATACTCTAGGTGCGGCCGGACCAGAATCTTGTAGAGCGGGAGAATTATTGTTTTATCTCTGGAGTTGATCCCCTTTTTAATGCATGCCAATATTCTGTTTGCTTTGTTAGCAGCAGCTTGGCATTGCATGCCATTGTTGAGTCTATAATCTACTCCCCCAGAGGTTCTCCCTCCAGTGTATAGTTTGCATTCATATTTTTGCCACACAAATTAATTATTTTACATTTTTCTACATTAAACCTCATTTGTCATGTAGTTGCCCACCCCATTAATTTGTTCAGATATTTTTGCAAGGTTTCCACATCCTGCAGAGAAGTTATTGTCCTGCTTATCTTAGTGTCGTCCGCAAATACAGAGATTGAACTGTTTACCCCATCCTCCAAGTCGTTTATGAACAAAATAAATAGGATTGGTCCCAGCACAGAACCCTGGGGCACCCCACTACCCACCCCTGACCACTCCGAGTACTCCCCATTTATCACCACCCTCTGAACTCGCCCTTGTAGCCCATTTTCAATCCATGTACTCACCCTATGGTCCATGCCAACGGACCTTATTTTGTACAGTAAACGTTTATGGGGAACTGTGTCAAATGCTTTTACAAAATCCAGATACACCACGTCTACGGGCCTTCCTTTATCTAGATGGCAACTCACCTCCTCATAGAAGGTTAATAGATTGGTTTGGCAAGAACAATTCATCATGAATCCATGCTGATGACTGCTAATGATAGCGTTTTCATTACTAAAATCTTGTATATATCTTGTTTCTCTGTCAATATCAAAGGCTCAACTATCAACTTGTCCGCCACATCAAGGTTCTAGGTGTAATCCTGGAATCTAAACTAACCTTTCGGCCCCACATCCTATCGCTATTCAAATTATTTCAAAACTATTTGCCGCCTTAACCTCGGCAACATCTCCGAGATACGCCCCTTCCTAACCAATGTCACCACAAAGCTTCTAATCCACTCCCTGGTCATGTTCCGCCTCAACTACTGTAAGTCCCTACTCATTGGCTTACCTCTAGATAGGCTATCCCCACTTCAGTCCATCATGAACGCTGCTGCCAGGCTCATCCACCTCACAAACCGCTCAGCGTCTGCTATACCCCTCTGCCAATACCTTCATTGGCTGCCACTCAGCCAACTAATTAAATTCAAGATACTAACTATAACTTACAAAGCCATCCACAACCTGGCCCCCAGCTACATCACTAACCTAGTCTCAAAATACCAACCTAATCATTCTCTTCGCTCCTCCCAAGACCTTCTGCTCACAAACTCCCTTGTCATCTCATCCCATGATCGCCTTTGGGACTTCTCCAGAGCCTCTCCCATCCTCTGGAATGCTCTACCCCAATCTGTCATATTTTCTCCTACTTTATCCACTTACAGACGATCCCTGAAAACTCATCTCTTCAGAGAAGCCTATCTGGCCCCCACCTAACAACTGTACATTTATCTTCTCAGTCAGCACATCGCCCCTCTTGTATCTCTTGACCTTCCCTCTTAGATTGTAAGCTCTAAGGAGCAGGGCCCTCCAATTTCTACTGTATTAAAGTGTATTGTATTTGTACTGTCTACCCTCAAGTTGTAAAGTGCTACGTAAACTGTTGGCGCTATATAAATCCTGTATAATAATAATATATAGTCCCTTATCAACCCCTCCAAGAGCTTGCATACTATTGATGTTAGGCTAACTGGTCTGCAACTCCCAGGGATGTATTTTGGGACCTTTTTAAATATTGGTGCTACATTGGCTTTTCTCCAATCAGCTGGTACCATTCCAGTCAGTAAAAATTAGGAATAATGGTCTGGAAATTACTTGACCGAGTTCCCTAAGTACCCTCAGTTGCAAGCCATCTGGTGCCGGTGATTTATTAATGTTAAGTTTCCCATGTCTAATTTAATTCTCTCCTCTGTTAACCATGGAGGTTCTTCCTGTGATGTGTCATAAGGATAAACACTGCAGTTTTGGTTACTGAAGCCCCCCGATTACCTTGTGAAGACTGAGAAGAATAAATTCAATACCTTCGCCATCTACCCATCCTTTGTAACCAGATGTCCTTCCTCATTCTTTATGGGGCCAATATGGTCTGTCCTCCCTTTTTTACTGTTTACATAGTTAAAGAATTTCTTGGGATTTCTTTTGCTCTTCCGCTATTTGTGTTCCATCTTAGCGCCCTAATTTCACCCTTACATTTCTTGTAGCATTCTTTATAAAGTCTGAATGCTGATGATGATCCCTCAACCTTGTATTTTTCGAAGGCCTTCTCCTTTGCTTTTATATGCATTTTTACATTGGAGTTAAGCCATCCAGGACTTCTGTTCACTCTTTTAAATGTATTACCCAATGGGATGCATTGGCTAATGCCCTTATTTAATATGCTCTTAAAAAAAAACATCTCTCCGTGTTCTTTGTTCCTAAGATTTTATCCCAATTCATGCCTTTTAACAAGGTTCGTAGTTTACGGAAGTTGGCTCTTTTGAGATGCATTGTCTTTGTATTCCCCTTATGTTTCCTATTTGTGCGATTTATACTGAAGCCAATTGACTGTGATCACCGTTTCTTAAATTGCCCTGTAATTCCACATCCGTGATCAGGTCTGTATTGTTGGTAATCATTAATTAGGGGCCACAAGTAAAGCAGGACTGCCCCCCCTCCCCCACAAGCCTAGAATCATGCTTGTTGGCACTGAGCTGTGTTAGGGAATGTATAGGGCTTAAAGGACAACTTCACTTTCATGAAAAAATTGCATAAAACATAATATAGCATGTATAATTGCTACACAAGCAATTCTGTAATTTATTTTTATTAAAATTACCTTTTTCTTTTCAATCTGCACCTGCTGTAATTTTCTGTAATATTTTCAATGCAATATGGCAATAAGGACATGCCTGGAACTTCTCTTTTTTCTTTTATGTGATTATTCCCAAAAGTCAAATTTTCCCAGAAGATAGAAGTTAAATTGTAGGCATTCCCTACAATGGGAATTTTAGTTTTACTGAGATACTCCCCAAGGGTTAAAAACTTGTAAATGTATGCAGACTCTGCATTTGGTCTCATCAAAATAATGAGTGCATCAGGTAACTATAATGAACCAAACCCTCCTTTTCAAAATCAGTCTTGCAAGGGACACTGTGAAACAAAACTATTTCTCAGAGCAGAAAAAGGTAGGAATCTACAGCAAAATGTGTTAAAATCCAAAGAAATGTACACAGTTCACCCAGAGGAGATTTTTTTCCTGAACAAAAGTGGTGTTACACTTTTGGCTTCATTCACACAGCCATAAAAATATGCCTATGCAAGTGTTTTTTAATTAGATCTGAATGCATTGTTTTCAATGGAGCCATTAACACAGGTGTGTAAACGTGAGCTGCTTTTAGATCCGTAGCACAGAATAAAAAAAATCTGCTTTTAAGAACATGTGCTTTGTGCATATAAACACATGTATACGTGTTTGTAAGTGTGTAAATTAAGTCTAAATAAAGGGGGAAAATAAATTATAAAAACTAAATTATGTATGCATCTTTGCGCATTTAAACACATCTATATGTAAGTATTTTACAGATCATTACGCAGGAACTTTTCTCCTAGAAAACACGTGATAACATCAGTGAAATTGTTATGGTCATGTAAATGAACCTAAAGTAAGAGATACGGCCACAGATACTTATGGGTCGTGGGGGGGGGGGGGGTTAAATGGTTGCAGGTGACCAAAGTCACTGAAGACAAGCAGCAGGATGTATGGAAGGTAAGAAAGCAAAGTTTGCACAACTCTCCATTCAGTGGATGACAGCTGCATTTGGTCACAGGCCAACCCCTCCATATTATATAATTTTATTTTTTTTAACCAGCAGGAACTGGGAATAAAAAGCACAAAGTTATGTAACTTACATAACCTACGCTATGTAAGTAAGCCAGATCCTGGTGCATGGCCCAATCAGCTCAACCACCGAGTCTTATACAGAATAAGCAATGAGACAATGCTAGCAGCTCTGGATCTGGAAAGAGCTCTGCAGCTTACTTTTGTCAAAATGGAGTCTGAAATGCACCTTGTGCAAAACCCAGCGCCCGAAGGATACTTTCAGGCTATCCCAGAGTCTGGACATGGTACTCCAAAAGCTAGGACTATTGTGCCAGATTGCTGTAATTGAAGAGACAAAGCACCAGCAGTGGTATAAAGAGTCTGAGCTAAAGAAAATATGTAAATTCTTATAGGACACTAGTAAACAAACGGAAGCATGCTGGTAATAGCAGCGGTTATCTTAACCATTGTTTTTTTTTCTTTGTTCCCCAGTGTCCAGTCCTCCTGTAGGTAGTAGTATAACCAGAAAGTTAAAAACTTCCTCCGATGAGAAAAATCTGTTTTTGAACCTAGACCACTCTAATGTCTTATGGTCAGAAATACTTGAAGTTTATAAGAACGCTTTAACTTAGGCCGGCCATAGATCGAAATCCGTCCGTTTCAGCAGAGACTGGACGAATTTCAATACATGTAAGGAGCACTAGGGGTGCACCGAATGGGTTTTTTAGTGCCGAAACCGATACCGAAAATTAAATATATACTAGGCTGAAAAACGAAACCAATACCGAAGAATGACAGTTTTTAAAAAAAATATGTATTTATTTATATATAATTTGTATTATAATATACATTTTAATTAATATCACCAATTTAAAATTAATATGAATTTATTGTTGACCATTATTGGCACCTTTAAGAAAGTTCAAGAAAAATGCAGTCCGCAGTCTCTGAACATCTCTTGTATCATGTCTGCAATCTCTTACTTAACCACAATGCTAATAGTATTAGCAAACTTTTCATTCGGTGCACCTCTAGCAGACATGGTACAGGAGATAGTCAGAGACTGCAGACATAATACAAGAGATAAATGCAGCCCCACCAGTGCCCATCAGATGCAGTCTGCCTGTGCCCGTCATGCAGCCTCACCAGTGCCAGTGCCCGTCATGCAGCCTCACCAGTGCCTGTGGATGCAGCCTCTCACCAGTGCCAGTGCCCGTCATGCAGCCTCTCACCAGTGCCAGTGTATGCAGCTTGCCTGTGCCTGTCATGCAGCCTCGTGCCAGTGCCCGTCATGCAGCCTTGTGCCAGTGCCCATCATGCAGCCTTGTGCCAGTGGCCATCGTGATGCCTCTCACCAGTGCCCGTCGTGCAGCCTCTCACCAGTGCCAGTGGATGCAGCTTGCCTGTGCCCAGATCAGAGCGGGAATCTCCATGTGTCATTTGAATTGCCCGGGCCGCAGTAACAATGTCCCGCCTCCTGTTAACACGTCACACTGATTTAATGTCCCAGCATTGGATCAGTGTGCCGTCAATCACAGGAGGCAGGACATTGTTATTACGGCAGGACAATTTGGCTCCCTGACACGGAGATCGCCACTCTGCAAGGAGAGGAGGGAAGGACAGGACCTTGAGCCAGGATGAAACCCCGCAATGGGCGGCACCCAGCGAAGCAGCCACTGCTACACATGCGCAATTTTCGGAGCAATTTTACTTTCGGCAATGTGCTGCAATCATGATATGTTTTGGCGGCCGAAATTTTGGTGCATCCCTAATGGCCACCCTGGTTGTACAGAAGTCAATTAGATGACTTCAGTACAACCACTCTGTTGGGTTTTTCCTGAATGATCAGGGCCACCAGCTATAGCCGGCAGCACTGATCATTGTATTCTGATGGTGGAGAAGGCCCGGTGCAGTACAATAGTACAATACCACATTGGGTGTGGATGGGGGAACTGGCTAATTTTTACTTATTTTTTTATATTCAACCTGCTGGTTGAGTGAAAAAAAAATGAACCATGTATGGCCAGCCTAAAAACGACTATTGTGAAATAACCTACGCATTACCTGTATGTTAAAATGGTCTAGGATTGAGACAAGTTCTTCCTTCTTTGACGAAACAAGGGTCCCTTTAAAAAAAAACAATAAAACCAGATGTTAGATAAGAAAATCTTTCAGATGTCTTAAGCCTGGTACACATGGGCCAAATGTTGGGTGACATCGGTCAGTTTAAAAATTAAATAAAAGGTAGACATTCGGTCTGTGTGCAAGTCTGTTTGTCGATCAGAAGCTAGCTGTTTATCCGGCTTCTGTCAGACGAGCATGCTGGAAAACCAGTAGCCAACCGACTCCTGATCAGCGCTCTGGATGGCAGAGAGCACTAATCGCAGTGTTATGGTGGGGGAATGGTCCCCCTGTCAGAACACAACAGCTCAGCGGAGGACATTGCTACACTAACTTTGCATAGTTATTACAGTGGCTCCGACCGGAGCTGACCGTTTTTTTTGTTCAACCCAAAACTCTGTGTGTACCAGGCTTTATAGTTTGTAAAAGCCTGTCCCTCACTGTCAGTCAAGTATGCTTTCATAAAAGTTGCACACAATACAAATGTATACCCAAGAAGGTTTTAGGTTATTGAAGTAGAAAGGAGGGATGACACCCCTACAACATATAAAAAGATTTCCACCAGAACACTTATCTTAAAGACATCATCAGTGAAAATGAATAACACCATTCACTGTTTTGCAAAACCACAGGTCCCCC
The DNA here is from genome assembly GCA_028564925.1 of Lithobates sylvaticus. NCBI lineage: Eukaryota > Metazoa > Chordata > Amphibia > Anura > Ranidae > Lithobates > Lithobates sylvaticus. Next base: position 485,487,266 of record CM053028.1, read on the forward strand.
TTTCCCTTCCTCAAGACACTGCTAGTCACATTTTCCCATTTTTAAAGTCACTATGAGATGATATTATACTCTACATATATAGACTACTACACTGACATTACTATGTGTATTACTCATATACAACTTTGTTTGTCAAAATGCTGCATGGTAACTTTCTCTGTTCATAGTTAGGACATGGGGGGCAGTGGGAAAGCACAAAAGATGTGGAAACCATGTGTGGTAGGGGAAGAGCTTGTTTTGTTCCAATGGTTCTAGTCCAATTATATGAGATCACAAAAAAATAAAAAATAACTTACAGTCACTGTGCTGACCTAGCAACTCTATGAGTCATCATTACCATTACATACCTGTTGTACTTTTTAGTTTATAATTGCGACTTCCATCTATAGTTAAATGCTGCTGAACAACAATAGAGTCTCCATACACTTCAGGTCTAAAAGCATCTGCGCCTCGATTGCGCAATGTTATGGATACATCCGCAGACCTGAAAAAAAAAAAAAAAAAAAAAAGAATGCATAACCGCCTTCTTAGCAAAAGTCTTTGGAAAAAAGCCGGCATAGAAGGAGGGACAGGATGACATTCAATCCATCTATGGGCAGGCTGGTTTTACTCAAGTCAATTGATCGACTACAATACAACCAACCTGCCAGATTTTTTGCACGCAATCACTGCTGCCAGCCCCGTCAGCAGAATACAATAGTGCTGCAACCAACCATAGGATGGATGGGGGGAAAAAAATCTAGCAACTTTCTTTCCTTCCACCCGTAGTGCCGCAGCTGCTGTAGGCATCAGGTTTGCTCTAAGGAAAAAATGTCCTGAAGAAGCTTTTACGCAAAACACATCAACTATTTTATATATATGCCTCTTACAAACATCACATTGGGCATTTATGACTCTAATAGAGTTCTAAAACTCTGGTAAAAGTCTATCTGATCATGCCATGTCATATTCTTCGCTATATATATATATATATATATATATAATATATATATATATATATATATATATATATATATATATATATATACACACACACACACACACGCAAGAATATGACATGGCATGATCAGATAGACTCTTACCAGAGTTTTAGAACTCTATTAGTCATAAATGCCCAATGTGATGTTTGTAAGAGGCGGCACGTATTGTCCAAACACAAGGATCGGGGATACAATAGATTCAGTGATAACTCGGTAAATATAAAAAAAATGTATTCCCATCATGGATAATATCACTGCGTTAACAGGCATGTCAGATCAATCCAAAGTAACATAAAACCATGTAGGTAAAACAGCTTGCATACACAGCAGGACAGGCTTGGCAACGGCACGTGCGTAGACTTCACCCAACATGTTGCCACAACTGACGTCTTCTAGGGCATGAGTCATTGGGCGCATGTGTTATTTATCATCCTTTTTATCAGTAAAGTCTAGGTTTTTTTTTTTTTTTTTTTTTAGTCTTTGCAGCATTTTGGTAGCAATTACCGAATATTCTGGTATTTCCATTCATAAAAAAAAAAAAGAGCGAACAGACTGAAACATTAATCTAACTGTACCCCTAACCTTAGTTTTTGGAAATCAATAATTGGCAAAGGGCAACCCGGAGTCTACTGACTTTTCCTAAGTTATGTTTTCTGGAGCTTTCTCCATAACTCATTTGCCCCATCACTTTACTGTTGGGAGACAGAAAGAGAGCCAGAGATACAGATAATTTTGTATATTATTGTAGAATGTACAGAACCACTTTATAGCCATCCAGGAAAAAAAGAAAACCCAGTTGAAAATCTTTTGAAGTCCCTCCCCTCATGAAAATATGCCACAAATACTGCACAGTGATTAAGGGTTTAAGACGATAGATTAGGACTCACGTCTGTCCATCTTTGACAAATCCTTTTATTGATGAACCTCTGTTGGTGGTAGCAGCTTTGCCGCCCAGACCCACAATCAGAGCTGTAAGAACAGCACTCTTACCACCTAGGGAAAGTTAGAAAACATTATTTAAAAAAAAATAAAAACAAAAAAAACACACAAAAACACACACACACACACACAGTTTTTTTTTTTTTTTTTTTTTTATTTAAGTCCAAAAGGGTTGCAGCACACGATGATACTCAATTAGAAAAAAATAAACATACAGAAGTGCTTCATGAAACAGGAATGCTTTCAGTCCAAAATAGCCAGCCCTTTCTCAAGACTGAGGAAGGGCAGGCTATATTGACCTAAATCTTTTGCAAAACTTTTGAAACACTTCTGTATGTTTGTTTATTTTTTTTCTAATAAAGCATTGTGGAGCGCTGCAACTCTAGGATATGAATTTTTTCTATACAACATGTTTGCATGGCACCACGTGACTTCATTCAAGCGCAGAGTACCTCTTTATTCTATTACTAGATAGACTGATCCGCTATTTATGGCCACCCACCTAATATTGAGTAGGTTCCCCTTTTGCCGCCAAAACAGCTCTGACCTATTGAGGCATGGACTCCACTAGAACTCTAAAGGTATGCTGTGGTATCTGGCACCAAGCTGTCAGTAGCAGATCCTTGAATTCCCAGAACTTGCGAGTTGAGGCCTCAATGGATTGGATTTTTTTTCTTCAGCAGATCGCACAGAGGCTCGATTAGAGGGCATGGAAGATTTGGAAAATTTGTGTTGTGCTGCTCAAGCCATTCTTGAGCCATTATTTTGCAGTGAGGCAGGGTGCATTATGCTGCTGAAAGAGGCCACTGCCATCAGAAAATATCGATTCCATCAGGGAGTGTACTTGGTCAGCAACAATATTTAGGTAGGTGGTACATGTCAAAGTAACATCCACATGAATGGCAGGAACCAAGGTCTCCCAGCAGAATAATTGGGCAAAGCATCACACTGCCTCTCGCTGGCTTGTCTTCTTCTCATACTGCATCCTGGTGCCATCTCCTCCCCAGTGAAGCGACGCACACACAACCAGCCATCAACATAATGTAAAAGAAAATGTGACTCATCAGACCAGACCACCTTCTTCACTGTTCCATGGTTCAGTTCTGATGCTCACATGTGGCTACGCAGCCTCATACACAACAAACTGCAATGCCCATTTTTGCTGCTTTTACCTTATCAACACTAGGGACAACATACTTACTTGCTGCCTATCATATCCCACTGAATTTTAGATGCCATTGTAACGTCCAATCCAATCTGCAGTGCTTTGTTTATTTAGTAATCCATACCAAACATGTAAAAGTTTCAGATCCAAAACTGTTGTACATGTTGGGTATTGATTACTAAATAAACATACAAAAGTGCTGCAGATAGGATTGGACTACTTTACTTTGTGTGTGTGTGTGTGTGTGTGTGTGTGTGTGTATAAACAATAAATATAATATTATATATATATATATATATATATATATATATATATATATATATATATATATATATATATATATATATATATATATATTAGAGCTGCCACGACGCGTCGACGTGGTCGACTAAGAAAATACGTTGATGTGTGTGAAAAGCGTTGATGCGTCACATGTTGTGAGTTGCAGGTAAATACACCCCCACCGCAGCTTTCAGCGCGGTGCTTTTCCTGTCCCCTATCCTCCCCCAGTCCCCATCCGTCCTTCTCCATGCTTCTTCGTGTCCCCTTCTCTCCTCCGTGCATCTGTCCCCCTCTCTCCTCCGTGTCCCCCTCCATGCTGCTCTGTGTCTCCCTCTCTTCTCCGTGGGTCTCCCCCTCCATGCTGCTGTCCCCCTCCGTGCTGCCGTCCCCCTCGGTATCTCAGGATGGAGAGCAGAGGTAGGAGACGGTAACCCCGGCTCCTACGTTTTCTGAATGGACTCTGTCCATTCACATTAATGAATGAAGAGAAGCCGCTGTCTTCTCTCCATTCATTATAAGTGCAGCGGAGGCTACAGAGAAGAAGGAGTGGGGAATCTGTGTCCCTAGTCCCTTTCCCTGTCTCAAATGGGAGATGTCAGAGGTCTGTTAAGACCCCTGATATCTCACCATAGCCCCCCAACAGGGCTGATAAAAAAATAAATAGCAATAAATAAAAAAAAAAAAATAAATAAAAAAACAACACACTGACACTGCCCCCCCCCCCCCCCCCCCCCCCCCCCCCCCCTTAAAAAAAGAAAGCATTGTAAAAAAATAAAAATAAATTATAAACAGAAAAGAAAAACAGAACATTAAAAAAAAGGTAAGATAAAAGAATATAACTACATACACACATTAAGTAAAAAAAATAAAATAAAAATAATCGTTAGTCGATGACTAATCGTAAAAATAATCGATAGATTAGTCGACAGACAAAATAATCGTTAGTTGCAGCTCTTTATATATATATATATATATATATATATATATATATACACACATACATACATATATATATACACACACACACACAATAACGAACAGCTTATCAGGCTACCATTGAAAAAACAAACTTTATATATTATAAAATGTGACAGCTGCACTTACTTCCATTATTCCCAACAACGAAGTTGACATTTGGTCCAAATCGGAAGGGTCCAAGCATTGAATGACACATGAAGTTCTTCAGTGAAATGCTTTCAATGATCCCAACATCAGCAGTGACCTACAAATTAGACACAAATTAAAAGGTGTATTCAAACAGGCCTATTCGACACAATGATCAATTTGATCCATTCTGATTATTGATTAGCAACTGGAAAACAAACAGGCTCCTACACTTCAGGTCACTGGCTTTGGATGCACTGGGTTCTGTTCACAGTTAATGGGTTAAAGGAGTTGAAAAGGCAGAAGGTTTTTTTCATCTTAATGCATAGAGTGCATTAAGATAAAAAAAACTGTGTGTAGCAGCCTCCCCAGCACCCACTAATTACTTACCTGAGATCCATCTCTCTTCAGTGATGTCCACAAATGTCTAAGCCATCTGGGACACTCCTCCTGGTTGAGTCACAGCAGCGGTGCCATTGGCTCCCATGGCTGTCAAAGTCAGTCAGCCAATCAGGGGAGAGAGGGGGCCGTGCCAGGTCGGGGCTCCGTGTCCCCATAGGAAGCTGCATACTGTGGGGGCACTCGATAGGAGAGAGGGGCCAGGAGCAGCCAAGAAGAGGAGGATCCAGGCTGCTCTGTGCAAAACCAACTGCACAGAGGAGGCAAGTATGACATGTTTATTTATTTTTTGTAAACAAGACTTTACAATCACTTTCATTTTTACATATTAACAAAAAAAAAAAAAAAAAAAAAAAACACACGCACACACATAAATGTATCCCAAAAATCTTCATGATCACTGACCCCCACCCATTTCTAATTCTTCTTTTAAAAAGTGATAATAAACATACAAAGTTAAATGCCATTATCCCTTCTCATAAAGATCATACCATTGTATTTAATTTGATATAAAAGTACCTTATTTAATCATTGCTGTACAGCAGTCATATGATGTTTCCCAGGTCTTTTCTGTCCTCGGGGGAAACTTCTGAGGGAGGAGTTTCTACACTGCTGATGTATGAATCATTGTTTGCACAGCCCCGATTTGTGTTGTGCAGGTCACAACATAAAAAACAAAAACCTTTCAGAACAGAGGATTGATATAAAGAATTAAAAGCAAAAAAAAAAAAAAAGGGGGCGGGGGGGGGTTGTTGGTCTGTGCTGATAATAAAGGATTATCAAGGATGCCCAACCGTGCCCCTCCCCCCCCGGTATACCCACCCATGACCAGAGTTGCCAATCAGTGCCCATTAGAGGTGCCAATCAGTGCCCATCAGTAGTGCCTGCCAGTACCTTCTCATCGTTGCTGCCTATCAGAGCCATCAGTGCCACCTATAAGTGCCCATCAGTACCACCTAATTAGTGCTACCTTTTTGTCAGTGCAGCCTCACCAGTGCCCTTCAGTGAAGGAGAAAACTTACTTATTAACAAAAACATTATTTTTTCCTATTTGTTTAGCAAAAAATAAAAACCCCAGTGGTGATATACCACCAAAAGAAAGCTCTATTTGTGGGAACAAAATTATAAAAAATTGTGTTTGGATACAGTTTTGCATTAGCGCGCAATTGTAATTTAAAATGCGACAATGCTGAAAGCTAAAAATTGGCCTGGGCAGGAGGGGGTGCCCAGTGTTGAAGTGGTTAAAGGTAGCACTGGAGCCACCAGCCAATATCCTTCCAATGACATACCCTACTTAAAGGCAGAGGGTTGTGGCTTCAATGGTGCGTATAACCTGTATTTTGTAGAGTCACATAGGAGAACATAGAGCTTTCTTTTGGTGGTATTTTATTTTTTATTGAATAAACGAAAAAAAGACCAAAAATTTTGAAAAACAAAAATATATTTTCTACTTTTTTCATAAAACATATCCAATAAAATCAAAATTCCTTATATGCAATGTAAAAACTCAGTGCGATACCATAGTATCCCAAATTGTGTCTCCTTAATGAAAGCTTTACAGTGGATATCCAGCATACCAATAGAAAAAAAATATCTTTCAAAAGGGGTTCACTTGTAGTCAAATTGTAACATTATTGTGAACATATGAGAGAAAATTCCACTGAATTACAGTACACTGCCAGCCTGTTTTGTTTTAGTGCAGGCACCAGAAATGTTATCCTAATTTTGCTTTCTCTACCTACCAAATCATTGACCTGGTAAAAAGCACGAAAAAGCAAAAATTCCATCCTGCTGAATTTTTGGTTGAGGTCAGCAGTTCACTAGGTAATAAAGCCAGGATTAGGATTACAAGCCTGTACCTAAAAAAAAAATCAGCACTGGCAGAGCCCAATTTTCTATCTTGAAAAATGAATTCCCACTCCAGTACTCTGTGCTGGTATCTAGGGGTGCAACGGATCAAAAAACTCACGGATCGGATCGATCCTCGGATCAGGAGTCACGGATCGGATCATTTTTCGGATCAGCAAATAATAATTGAATTTGCAAAAACCTGTGAAAATTCCGCCACCATATAGTCCCCACTGTAATATCCACGTCATCTCCCCCACTGTAATATCCACGTCCTCTCCCCCCACTGTAATATCCACGTCCTCTCCCCCACTGTAATATCCACGTCCTGGGTAATGCAGAGTACATTGGCTGGGTAATGCAGTTTGTTTACAAGTGATCGCTCCGTCATTTGACGGAGCGATCACATTGTAAACAGTGGCCGGGTGTACCAAGATGGCCGCCGCTCCGGAGCTAGGCCGAAGCCGCGGCCTTTCCTAAGGCCGTCGGGTGTACCAAGATGGCCGCCGACGCTCCGGAGCTAGGCCGAAGCCGCGGCCTTTCCTAAGGCCGAGGCCGCGGAGCGCTCCGAGGATCGCGGGGTGTGCCGATCCGAACGGGGTGACCCGTTCGGATCACGGATCGGCGACGATCCGTTGCACCCCTACTGGTATCGCTGAGTAAGAGCCACACCTCTCATCCACAGTGTCCTCACACAGACTTGTATTGCAGAGGAAGAGAGGTGGTACGATTATAGCCAGCCATAGATGGAGCAATTTTATTGGTTGCAGGAAAGAAAATTGCTTGATCCCCCCATCAACACTGACTGTTGATAGGGCAATCCTTCCTGTGGAGCCATTGTATTCTGTTCTACAAGTGCAAAATAAATACTCCAATCCTACCAGAAATCCAGTAAGCTGTCTGTGCTATTTGTCCCTACTGCACTCTTATCAGTTAGTATTATTTCCAGCTCTGTGGACTGAAAAATGCCTTCTTTATTTAAAAAAAAAAAAAAAAAGGATTTCTTATAACAGCTTACCTGTAAAATCCTTTTGTTTGAAGTACATCATGGGACACAGAGCCATAGTAGTTACTATGTGGGTTATAGGCCACCTTCAGGTGATGGACACTGGCACACCCTAAGACAAGAAGTCCACTCCCTATATAACCCCTCCCACTACTGGGAGTACCTCACTTTTTGCAGCAAAGCAAAACACGTGTATACCAGAAAGAAGGGAGGGACCTCTGTGTCCCTTGATGTACTTCAAAGAAAAGGATTTTACAGGTAAGCTGTTATAAAAATCCTACTTTTCTTTATCGTACCTCACGGGACACAGAGCCAGAGTAGTTACTCTGTGGGATGTACCATAGCAATGCCAACTGAGGGGAGGGAGACACAACAAAAGGAGACACAACAAAAGTAGGGCACCATGAAGGCTTATACTGCTGCCTGCAGCACACTGCGCCCAAAGGCGATATCCTTATGATCTTTTACATCTACTTGATAGAATCTGGTAAATGTATGGACTGAAGACCAAGTTGCGGCCTTGCAGATTTGAGCCATGGAGGCTTGGTGATGCACTGCCCAGGAAGTACCAACAGCCCTGGTGGAGTGTGCTTTAATATGAAAAGGTGGAATTTTCCTCTTTAAACCATAAGCTTGAACAATCACTTGTTGAATCCATTGAGAAATAGTAGATTTCGATGCTGCCTGTCCTCTTTTAGGACTTTCAGGCAACCGAAAAAAAAAAAACATCCGTTTTGAGCAGTCGCCTTCAAATAGATTTTGACTGCTCTCACCACATCAAGAGAATGTAGTGACTTTTCTTCCGCAGAACGGGGTTCTGGGAAAAATGAAGGTAGAACAATATCCTGGTTTAAATGAAAACCTGACACTACCTTCGGTAGAAAATTAGGATGAGGACGCAATACAATCTTATCCTTGTGAATAATTAAATATGGCTCTTTACAAGAAAGAGCAGCCAACTCTGATAACCTTCTTACAGAAGATATGGCTACCAGAAAAACTAGTTTCCTTGTCAAAAGGACCAAGGGAATATGTCGTATCGGCTCAAAAGGCTGTTTCTGTAATGCAGACAGGACTAAATTCAAGTCCCAAGGGTTCAGGGGTGACCTAAGGAGGATTAAGCCGTGTTACCCCCTGAATAAAAGCTAGGAACCAAAGAGTGAAGCAAGTGGTTGCTGAAATACTACTGATAAGGCCGGAACCTGGCCCTTGATAGTACTCAAGACCAGCTTTATTTCTAATCCCATCTGTAGAAAGTCAAGGATTCTACCTATGATATACTTCCTGGGGTGCCAACCCCTGGATTCACACCAGGAGACATATGCCTTCCAGACTCTATAATATATGACTCTGGAGGCCGGGTTCCTTGCATTAACCAGAGTAGACTCCACTGAACCCTACAGCCCACGCTTCTTCAGAATGTGGGTCTTAATAGCCAAACCGTTAAATTTAGTGTTTGTAAAGTAGGATGGAATGCCGGACCTTGCGAGAGAAGGTCTGGCCGTGGCGGTAGGGTTCATGGGTCCCCTGCCGCCATCTTTACGATCTCTGCATACCAAGATCTCTTGGGCCACAAGAATCACTGACTTCCCTTCCTGCTTGATCCTGCGAAGAAGTCATAGATGCAGGCAGAATAGGAGGGAATTCATAAATCATTGAGAACCGATTCCACAGGAATAGCAAGCATCTGTTCCGCATGCTAGCGGATCCGTTGTTCTTGACACAAAGTTGTCGATTTCTTTGTTGAACCTGGACGCAAAACAGATCTACATCTGGGATCCCCCATCTTTGACATATTGACAGGAAAATATCGGGGTGAAGGAACCATTCTCTCAGGAACAACTGCTGGTGACTCAAGTAGCCCGCCTGCCAATTTTCTATTCCTAGAATGAAGACTGCCGATAGGCAAAGTACAATGTTTTCTGCCCAAGATAGGATATGATTCACCTCTCTCTGGGCCGCACAACTTCTTGTGCCCCCTAGGTGATACATATAGGCCATTACTGTGGCATTGTCAAATTTATTCCTGGCAGGACAATTCCGTAAACTAAACGTTCAGGCCCTCAGGACCAAGTGCTCTGCCTGGATTTCTAGAATGTTAATGGGCAAGGCCATTTCTGATCTGGGCCACTTCTCTTGGACAGTAGCCTCTTCCAGGACATCTTCCCAACCCAAAAAAGGTTGGCATATGTTGTTACCACTTCCCAGGTAACTGAAGGAAGGATTTTCCCCTTTGCATGTTTTTGGTTATTAACCATACACTGAGGCTCCGGTGCACCTTTTGAGTCAGATACATTGGGAAATCTAGAGCTTGAACCTTTTTGTTCCAGCCGATAGGATACTGTTTTGCAGCAGTCTCGAATGAAACTGAGCATAAGGAACAGCCTCGAATGAAGCCACCATCTTTCCCAACAACCTCATGCAAAACTGAATAGAAGAATTCGTCTTGCTTCGAGCACCTGAATCAGTTCCTTTATGGCGCTGATCTTTGCCTGGGGTAAGAACACCATTTTCTGGATGTATCTATGATCAGACCCAAGTATTTTAGCCTTCTTCTTAGTTTTAAGGAAGATTTCTCTAGGTTGAGAATCCAACCTAGGTATTCCAGGTAGTTGAATGTGGTGACCATACTTTGGTCTAAGCGGGCTACTGACTGACTATCAAGAACAGATTGTCTAGGTAAACTATAATTGTTATACCTTGGGCCCTTTATCTGGCTAGAGGGGCCAGAACCTTTGTAAACACTCAAGGTGCAGTAGCTAGACCGAAAAGCAGAGCTACACACTGAAAATTAAGATTTTCTACATTGAAAAGTAGATATTACCGGTGAGCAAGGAAATAGGCACATGGAGGTATGCATCTTCTGGCGTCAATCTCGATTGACACCAGAAGTTCTCCTCCTTGTAGGATGGAGACAACTGATTGGATTGACTCCATGCGAAAAAAAGAGTGGTTATATTCAGGAACTGAATTCGGTTTTTGAGATCCAGAATGTCCATTCGGTTTTGCACCGTGAAAAAAGGTTTGAACCAAACCTCTGCTCTTAGATGGGGACCACCATGATCACTTTTTTGCCAAAAGATGGTCAAATGCTTGAAAGATAGACTTCTTTTTCTCTGGATCCTTAGGAATGTTTGATCTGAGAAAACAAGGAGACGGGAACTCTTGGAACTCCAGTTTGTACCCTGGAGCTATTTATTGAGGAAGTCCCCCATCTGTCTCAACACTCTTCCTGCCAGATCCTTGAGAACTGCTGAAGTATTCCCCCTACTCGAGCAAGCGGGGGCACCTCCTCATAAGGAGGCTTTAGTATTTTGTAGGTTTCCTCCCCCAAGATCTCTTTTATCCCTGGAATTGACCCTGAGGATTACCTTTTGAACTTGACGTCGGAGGCCGTCGTGACTTCCTGGGGGCTGATGCCCCTGGCACAGGAGAAGGAGCTTGTTAAAATGAAAATACGTTTACTCCTTTTCTTAAAATGGCAAAGGGGTACTTTCTCTGGATGTATTACCTAAATAATCCCAAAATAGCCATTTCACTGCAAAAAGGAAGACTAGCCAGGAGCTTCTTGCATGGCGCTTAGCGAAGGGCGCAAGGCCTGAAGGATAGAATCTCTCGTAGCAACTATTGCAAACATAAATCTGCTAGTAGCTTGCTGAACAGGATAACCTTGAACACCTGTTTAAACTGGTCTCTCAACGATTAACCAATTACTATCATCGCAGGCTGAGACACTCAGAGAAAAAAAGTTTTTTTTTTTTTTTTTTTTTTTTTAAATAGGAATTCCAACTTTTTATCCGTTGGATCCCTAAGCATTTGAGCATTGTCTGCCGGACAAGTCAAACTCTTATTCACAGAGGATATAGCAGCGTTAATTGCTGGTATACCCCACTTTTAGTGAATTTTCTCCTCCATAGGATAAAGTGTGAAAAAACTTTTTAGGAGGGGAAAAAAAAATTCTTATCTGGGTGATCCCACTCAGATACAAAAAGCTTTTCCAGCAATGAATGGACAGGAAAGGCATGCACAGCTCGAGGAGGCTTTAGCCAACCCAAACACTCAGTTAAGGGTACATAAATGTGTAACGGACCATTCAGCAAGCATTTGTACCAACAATCTTACAGATTGTGGAAGCTGACCCCCCTCGCCCCCTCCCCGCATTGGACACCTCAGAAGACGAGTCATCAGCCCCATCACGGTCCCCTGAGGGAATTCATCTTCTCCCACCCCTAGTTTCTCAGTTTGAGGGTCCTGGGTAATGGAAGAGAACCTGTCGCATTTTGTCGCACACTGGGATGCGATTAAAGCCGCTAGCCTTTTTTTTTTTTTTAATCCAATCATGGCTGAGGAAAAAATACCTTTTTAGTAACATAAAAAGGGGCTGCAGTGTTGAAAACATTTCATGGCCCCAATGCTTACTCTGACTAGCCACCCTCTCTCAGGGGAGGATGCCATTGTAGAGATGAGTAGGCTTTCCAGAGCTTGAGGGAGACCCTTTTAGCCCTTTTTTGGGGGTGTTTCACCCCCCCCCCCCTTCTGAACATAGCCCGATGCACAAAGCAGAGGTACTACCAGAAGAAATCGCATCCACTGCTTGAGCAATAGTCCAGCCACTGCTGCTGTTATTAGCGCTCAGCCTGATGCTTTTAGTAAATGTGTCAGGGAATGCCTGTGTCACCAACCTCTTATATGCCCCTTGTTTGCTATTGTGTCCCTCCGACATCTGCAGCCAGAAAAAAAGGAGCTTTTAAACATACTACCGCGCTGGACGTTGGAGGACGTCAACGCCACGCTAAGCCTCGCCCCTTCCATCACATCGTGCCCCCCCTCTCTTTATAAAAGAGGGTTTTCCCACGCGAGCCCCAGATCGAACGGGATCGGCGCATGTGTGTGTGTGTGTGGGGTGGGGGGGGGGGGAGTATGTGTGAGGAGGAGACCTGTAACAAGCCGCCGTGCAGGAGCGGTGAAAAAAAATAGCGGCATCGCTGATTGTTTTTGTCTCCCACCTATGCAGGAAGAGGGGGAGAGCTTTGTCCAGGTGGGGGGGTGTTTCGTGGAAGAAAATCCCCCCCCAAAATTACCGGAGGTCTGAGCTGCCTGTCAGAGGGAAGCCTGCTGCTTCTGTGACACAGCGTGATGTTTGAGGAAAGCATGACAAGGTACGTGCTCTATACAGCCCCCAGTGGTAACTCTTAAGCATGACAACGTTTACCTTTTTTAAAGGAGAAATTTCTTAAGAAAATTAAAAAAATTCCTTAGAAACCTCCACTTACCTTTCCCGCCGCAGGGTTTTCTGTGGTGAAAACCAACAGACACAATCTTCACCTCTCACGGTGGGCTCCGTTACAAAACCTTCAGGAACCGGGGACCCTCTGGGAACCCACACTTCTGGACCCGTAAAACACCCCGCCAGAAAAAACGTTATGGCTGAAAAAAACCAAAAGCTCTGCATCCCGGGGTACAGCTCTCTTAAAAAGAGAAGCGTTACAGGCAAAACCTTGTTTCTTCTGCCACGAGGCCCGGGTACCATTCAATTTGGCCTGAAAAGACACTTTGAATGGATCCGGCTGCATAACTAGCCCCAGCAAGGATTGCACCAGTGGAGCTCAGCACAGCACATCTTTACTCGTAACCAACACCTTAGACACTGGCGAAAAAAAACCGAGGTACTCCCAGTAGTGGGAGGGGTTATATAGGGAGGGGACTTTCTGTCTTAGGGTGTGCCAGTGTCCATCACCTGAAGGTGGCCTATAACCACATAGTAACTACTATGGCTCTGTGTCACACGGTCACACAAATGTTGGCCAACAATTCCGAACATGAGAGCGCAGTGACGTACAAGAAAAAGGAAGTTCAATAGACAGTGCGGCTCCTCCTGCTTGATTCCAAGCATGCGTGAGCTTTCGTGTGACAGACTTGTGTACACGCGATCAGACTTTCCGATAACAAAGTTTTGTTGGCGGAAAATTTGAGAACCTACTAACATACATTTGTTGGTGGAAAGTCCGACAGCAAATGTTCAATGGAGCATACACATGGTCAAACTTTCCGACAACGAGCTCACATCCAACATTTCCCGTCTGAAAATCCGACAGTGTATACGTGGCAAAAGAGCAGGAGCCAGCAGCAATTAAGGTTGTAAACTGCAAGTGCTGGTGTAAGAATTTTGACAGCTAGGGGTTGATTTAGTAAAACTGGAGTGCAAAATCTGGTGCAGGTGTGCATAGAAAGCAATTAGCTTCCAGATTTTTGTTGTGAAAGCTTAAAAAGTAGGTTACACCGACATTTCATATTCCTGATATGTGCCTGCTGCATCATGTACTTGTATGAAAAAAAAAATCCTGTTCTCTTTGTAGTGCTTACTTTTTGTGAAATCCCTGGTGTTCCTGCCAGTCCCCTTGCTTTCCTATTAAAAACAGACCACACTAGGCAGGAGAGCACAACCTTGGTCAGTTCGCTAGCTGTGCTGGGAACTCAGTCTGCTCTTCTCCAATGATCAGACTTGTCCTGACACCCGCCCCCAATTCCCTATACTTCCTGTTCCATAGCCAAACAGGAAGTGGGAGGAAATCCCTGCGAATTAAGGGAATTCCTTGGGGACCCCAAGGTCCCCATTGTAAAATTTCCCCTCTGTTACTTTTCTGGGACAACCCAAAATTTGGGGTTTTCTTTTACTTTTAATGACAATGGCAAACAGGAAAAATATAGAGGGGTAATCTCCTTAACTGGGGCACAGACAGCAGTCTCCCCTCTATCCAAAACGAAAAAAGTTTTGCCTTTAAGGCCTCATGCCCACGGACGCTTTTACGGACGCTTTTACAGACGCTTTTAGGAGCGTTTTTCACAGCTTAAAAACACCTCTCCATGTTAACCTATGGCCTCATGCCCACCAAGGCGTTTAGGAGCTGTAAGTGGCATAGGCATTTTTAAGCTCCGGAAAAAAAACAGGACCAGTGCGTTCTGAGGCTCCAGCGATAGAGTGTAAATATGCCAGATGCCGGTAAAAAGGTGTTAAACGCGATTTAACGAGGCTTAACCCTGTATACACAGTGTTAAAGCTGAGTTCCACTTAAAAATGGAACTTCAGCTTTAACCACTCCTCACCCCCTTACATGCCACATTTGGCATGTAATTTTTTTTTTGGGGGGGGGTTTAGTGGGGGCTTCATTAGGAGGGGGACTTCCTGTCCCACTTCCTCCTTCCGCCCAGTAACCGCCTAGGCGACTCCTCCCTCTAGGCGATCTCCTGGGACACGTGACAGGTCCCAGGAGATCGCCTATCCACTCCGGGAGCGCAGCGCGGCTCGCGCATGCGCCGTGCGTGCCCGGCCGTGAAGAGGAAAGCTGTCACGGCCGGGTGCCCTTAGTGGAAATGGCGGCGCCGGCGAAGAGGAGGGGGAGAGGAGCGACACC
This sequence comes from Lithobates sylvaticus, assembly GCA_028564925.1. NCBI lineage: Eukaryota > Metazoa > Chordata > Amphibia > Anura > Ranidae > Lithobates > Lithobates sylvaticus. The sequence continues at coordinate 485,502,401 of CM053028.1, forward strand.
CCGTTCGGCCGCATCGCTGGACCGTGGAACAGGAAAGTGTCATTTTTTTTAAAAGTCAGCAACTACACTTTTTGTAGCTGCTGACTTTTAAAATGCCTGGAACTCCCCTTTAAGCCTCATCTGGCATTTCTCTGTTTATTCAAAATCAATGGTTCCCTATGGGAGCCCATTGACTTGAATAGAAGTCGCACCAGAAGTCAGATCAAGATGATCCAACTTGCGGTGCGACTTGTGTGCTGAGAATCTTGAAGGGGAACCCCGCCAAAATTTTGCCCCCCCCCCCCCAAGAGCCATACTAGACCCTTATCCGAGTACACAGTCGGAAGGTTAGGAAAAAGGGGGGGGGGGGGGAGGAGGACCATACAAGAGGGGAGAAGGACCAGAAGAGGGAGAAGACCCGGAGCTGCCTTAATAAAATACTTTAAAAACCTGTGTAGTGTGTTTTGTTTTTTTTGACACTTTTTTTTCCCTAGGTGAATGGGTGGGGGGCCGGGTTCTGGGGGCCCCCTTGTTAAAGGGGGGCTTCCAGATTCTGATAAGTCCCTGCCCGCAGACCCCGACAACCACCAGGCAAGGGTTGTCGGGAACAGGCCCTTGTCCTCATCAACGTGGGAGGGCATGTGGCCTGGTATACCCCCCCCCCCCCCCCCCCCCTTTTTCCTAACCTTCTGGGCTGTGTGCTCGGATAAGGATCTAGTATGGCTCTTGGGGGGGGGGACCTCACGCAAAAATTTTGGCAGGGTTCCCCCGTTCAAGATTCTCAGCACACATGTCGCACCGCAAGTCGGATCATCATCGTCCGATTTCTGGTGTGACTTCTACTCAAATCAATGGGCTCCCATAGGGAACCACTGATTTTGAATACAGACAGAAAAACACGGCTGAAAGTTACAAAGATTATTTGTATTTTGGTTAAACATTTCTTTAGCACATGACAAAGTTCACTTTTTGTCATTTAGTTTCAAGTCTAGGAACGTCACGCTGTTTAGAATACAATAGTATTTATTGTAAACCCAACATTTCATATTCCTAAAATGTGCCTGCTGTACCATGTACTTGTATGAGAAACTCTCCTGTTCTCTTTGTATTGCTTCCTTTATGTGAAATCCCTGGTGTTCCTGCTAGTCCCTCTTATTTCCCATTATAGAAGTACAGCCAAACCCAGCTCTGGCAGGACTGTCGTTCTGGCGAAAGATACAGCTAGCCCATTTCATTGGCTCCCTGCCTCAACCAGAGGCTTTTGAGAGGCAATTGACCTCCTTTGAATGGTTGAGCCAGGAACGAACTCTGCTGAAACACACTATTTCCCAGACCTACTAACTACTAGTAACCCAACCCCCAGACTTCAGACCTCCCTACATAACCAGGTGGGAAAATGACCTAGGAGTGCAATGTACAGAGAAACAAATAGATCGGCTCTTCCTTTTCACCCATAAAACTTCAAATTTGTGCCAGACACCAGAAAGAGGGATACAATCTACTACCCCGGTGGTACTATACCCCGGAAAGACTACACAAGATGTTCCCCTGGAGTTCGGACCTTTGTTGGAGATGTGTGGAGGAACCCGGTTCGCTCCTTCATGTCTTCTGGTCATGTAGAGCCCTCCGACCTTTTTGGACGGAAGTGCCGTATGGTTGAAAAAAAGTTTCAGAAATAAAGGCAATGGAAGACCTGGTGGCCACGGAGAAAGGCCTGAGTGAACAATTCTCAAAAAAATGGTTTTACTGGCACAAATTTGTCTATTCAATGGAATATACTGAGCTGTTGATCTAACTATGATGATGATCTTCACGCACCCCCCTCCCCCCCCCCCCCGAGGGGGTGGGTGAGACTGGACGGAGGCACAGACATCTTCTCCGAGCCTTCCTCCTTCATGGAGGGAAGACCCCCCCTTTTTCCCTCCCCCTATCTCCCATTCTCCCCTGTCCTATTCTCTGTTTCTATACCCAAGCTACTAATCTTCTTTTACTTATTTTGGGTCGTTTGACCCCGGGACCAATGTGATCCCCGATATTTTTTCTTTTTTACATAAAAAACAGTGATTGCCGTTTAAAGGTGGACATGTGGGATGCAGAGCCTTCCTATTCTTCTACAACTTGATGATAACCCACAGAGGGTGTAAGTTTACTATATGATTATACTGTCTGTACTATTGAATGCCCTTGGGGAGTCTACAGCTACTTATGTACATTTCATTGGGATTATATTTGTGTTTTCACATGAATACCTTTTTAAAAATAAAGAATTTATAAAAAAATAAAAAAAAGAAGTACAGCCAAAGTCTTGTTTTTTTTTTTTTTATATTAAAAAAATCCAACATGTTTGACTTACCTGCTCTGTTGCGGTGCATTTGAACAGAGCAGCCCAGATCATCGTCTTCTTGAGGCCCTCTTCTGTGATCCTGACCCCTCCCACCTGTTCAGTGCCTCCATAGCAAGCAGCTTTCTATGAGGGCACCTGCGCCGAGTCACAGCTCTCTGTGTCCATTCAGACATGGAGCTGTGGCCTGCCCCTACCCCCTCTCTCTCCTGATTGGCTGACTGACTTTGAATGAGAGCAGCGAAAGCTAATGGCGCCGCTGCTGTGTCTGAGCCAATCAGGAGGGAGAGTCTCGGACATCGACATCACTGGACAGAGCTGGGGCTCGGGTAAGTATTAGAGGGGCCTGCTGCACACAGAAGGCTTTTTATCTTAATGCATAGAATTCATTAACAACACTGAGTGCAGTGCTGCATTACCACGCAATTGTCTTTCAAGTGTGACAGCTGAAAATTGGCCTGGGCAGGAAAGGGGTGAAGGTGCACGGTAGGTAGTTAAAAGGAAACGGCTCCTAACTTTTTTTAGCTGGCTCCTAGATTCAAAGCAAATTGGTCAAGCCCTGCTGTAAAGACTTTGAAAGCGTGGCCCTTGGAGAATTTTGGGTACCGGAGTCTTTTGCGATTACATGGGTGTGCGCAATTCTAAGGCCTCATGCACATAAGACATTTTTATCCCTCCCCTGGACACGTGCTTCGAGGGAGTAAAAAGCATTAATCACTTGCCTACTGGGCACTTTCACCCTCTTCCTGCCCAGGCCCATTTTCAGCGCTGTCGCACTTTGAATGACAATTGCGCGGTAACATAGCACTGTACCCAAATGAAAGGTTTAGCATTTTTTTCACACAGACAGAGCTTTCTTTTGGTGATATTTAATCACCACTGGGTTTTTTTTTTTAAATTAAAGTCGGGATCTGCCCACATGCCTGGCTCAGCCTAGGGAATATCACCGCTCCAGGTAGGTCAGCCAAAAGTAAAGCCTCTCCTCCAGTTTAGAAGCCACAGGTGCTGGCAATGCCTATAGCAATGAAATAGGAAGAAAGTTTGGACAACCGCACTCCAAAAATTGCCTTTTATTCAAAATACATGCCACAGCAGAACGGACAGAAGTCTGATGCGTTTCACAGTACAAACAGTGCTTAATCATAGCTAACAATCACAGGAATGAATTTCAAATAAATACTTTTTGTTGTTGACCATGTGACTAGATAATTGTCTAATTGATGAATCAAATTAAATTGATCACCTGAGGCACGGATACTCAAACTACGGCCTGCCAGCTGTTGTGGAACTACACATCCCATGAGGCATTGTAAAACTCTCACATTCACACACATGACTAGGCATGATGGGAATTGTAGTTCCTGAACAACTGGAGGGCCGTAGTTTGAAGACCCCTGACCTGAGGTCTCAACAAATGTTGTGAACACAATAAAAACCATTCCGGACGCATTTTTTTTTTTTTTTTTAAAGTAAGCAGCTACAAACACTGTAGCTGCTGACTTTAAGGCCCCTTTCACACTGGGGCGGTGCGGGCGTTGGCGGTAAAGCAGTGCTATATTTAGCGCTGCTTTACCGTCGTTTTCGCAGCGGTATTTGGCTGATAGCGGTGCGGTTTTAACCCCCGCTAGCGGCTGAAAAAGGGTTAAAATCGCCGGCAAAGGCCCGCTGCAGGGGCCCTTTGCCGGCAGTATTGCCGCGCTGCACCATTGATTTCAATGGGTAGGAGCGGTATAGGAGCGGTGAATACAGCGCTCCTTCACCGCTCCAAAGATGCTGCTAGCAGGACTTTTTTTTTTTACCGTCCTGCTAGCGCACCGCTCCAGTGTGAAAGTGGGCTTTCACACTGGAGTGAAAGGACCCGCTTTTGTCAGGCAGTGTACAGGCGCTATTTTTAGCGCTGAAGCGCCTGAAAAACGCTTCAGTGTGAAAGGACACTTACCTGTCCAGCGAAGCCCGCGATGTCGACCCCCCCCCCCCCCCCGAGGTCACGGTGCCATCTTAACAGCCACTGCCCGTTTCCTACTGGCGCTTTGTGAATGGCCTCGTTGTTTTCTGGGACACACACACATGTCCCAGAAGGCAACGGGGCCGCTCGCCGAAGAGGAGGAAGTGCTGCGGAATAGGAAGAGGCAGATTAGGAAGACTGCCTAGCAACAGGGGTTTCTAAGTTTTAAAAAAAAAAATGTCAAATGTTTTTTTTTTTTTTTTTTATGAATATTAATGCTATTTTTTTATTTTAGGGTGGCCCTCCGCTTTAACTAACATGTGATTGTGTGGTGTGCTCTTGAATAAATTTATGTGCAGAAATATATGAGAAGTAAAAGTAAAAATTTAATAATATCCATAAACATGTATAAAATAATTAGATGAACATATATCCATACAATGTGAATAAATAAACTCATAATTGCATAACATGTGTATACGATATTGATTTAATCTATGTAAATTAGTGGACCTTATTGGTGCCTAACAAACCTGTATACGTATATATTGAAAACTATGTTAGTGAATAGGTTTTGTGAATATATGTGTGAAAAAAAAGAGAAAAAAGGGGGGGGGGGGAGGGGAATCTATATAAGCTCATGCAGACAAGTTTTAATAATCAAACTTATGTGAACTCAACTACTAGTGAGTATCCATCCTATCAGCGAGCCACTGAGAGCCTGAGCCGGGCGCTCTCTCCACAGCCCAGCACTCCAGTGAGCGTGGAGGGGGCAGAACAGAGAGCCGCTAACTGACAGTCTACAGCTCTCTGCTCAGGGAGCCCAGAGAACCGAGCGATTGGACGGGTCGCTCGGTTCTCAGTGTTAACTGGGGGGCAGATGCAGCATCCACCTAGATAAGCACGATTCTTAAAAAAAAAAAAAAAAACATACATCTTGTGCATGAAGCCTAAGAGTCGGTTCACACTGCTGCTATGCAGGAACCCTGCGAATCCACTGCGGGTTCCCACATCGCATGTCTCCTGGTGGCAGCTCACACTGCCCTATGCAAACTGCTGGGAGCCTCAGGTAAAAGTTAATGGCCCCCCCAAAATCAGTTTGCAAATCGCAGTGCGATCTGCAAACTCTGACAGGAATCGGATCGCATGGGTGTGATATACACCCATACGATCCAATTCTGCTGCGGACAAAAAAAAAAAAAAAAAAAAGGGTCCTGTGCGAGTTTGATGCAAATTCAGCCATACGATCTTTATGGCTGAAATTGCATCGCACAGAGATCGCATGTGATTTTCAGTGCGGTGCGAATCACATGCAATCTCTGACATCGTACCAGTCTGAACCAGCCATAAGACTTGACATGTTTGGTATCTATTTACTCGATGCAAACCTCAATTTTTTTTATATTTTACAAAAAAAAAAAAATGTATGTATATATATATATATATATATATATATATATATATATATATATATATATATATTACACACATAACTAATATATATATATATATTTATCGGCGTATAACACGCTTTTTCCCCCTAAAATCGTGGGTGCGTGTTATACGCTGATCCCCGCTGATTGTGAGCGCTGCCGATATACACATAGCCCAGTGTGCTCAGCTCCTCCCACAGTCACGCCCAGTCATTGGACCTGTGTTATGTCCATCATAGGGGCGGGACTGCGAGAGGAGCCGAGTACACTCATCGGCGCTCGCTCCTCTCCGCTCACAGTCAGCGGCGCTAATTTTAAATAGCCTGCAATGAGAATGGGCAAGGCTGCAATGATGGGCACTGATAAGGCTGCATTGATGGGCATTTAAAATGTATTTATTTTCCCTTAAACCTCCCTCCTAAACTTGGGGTGCGTGTTATACACCGATAAATATGGGGTGTGTATATATTATATATATATTTCTAATATTGTGTTTGTTTGCACTAAAATTTATTTGTGTATTTTTTGTTTTCCGGAAAATAGGCTGATTGATAAATAACTGTTCAAATATCGTGTGACATAAAATATCTCTGCTTTCAGAAAAGATACATGTTTTTTTTTTTTTTTTTTTGGGGGGGGGGGGGGGGTGTATAGTAATTTCTAATACATAAATGCAGATTTAAAAAAAATAATAATGATTGCCCGCTAGACAAGTGGTAAAAGCGCTGCGCAATATTGTAAAGCGCTGCGTAAATTGTTGGCGCGATATAAATCCTGTAATAATAATAAAAGTCTACGGAGCCTAAAAACACAGAAGAACATTGCGGACTCTTTCCAGCATCAGGTGACCCAGCGCTCAGGGGTGACGGGGCCCACGGAGGATAACGGGATTGCTCATTGCAAGTGTTTACGCTCTTCATGAATGGCGGCACACAACACCTGCCTGGATCTGATTGGAGGGCTCGTGTGATGGACCCCCCCCCAAATCGCTGAGCCAGAACCAGCATGAAATGTTCCAGTAAGATCCAAACCGGTTATAGCCAGTCTTGTGTAGAAGGAAATGCACCACACAGGAGCCAGGCAGGCAGCATTTTCAGGAGAGGTCCGCCTCCCATGTCCCCCTCTGAGGTAATGTTTATTATAAATCTCCCCTCCCCCAGACTAAGCATCTCCTCCGAATCCCGACACAGGAAGGGGGAGGGAGCTGGCAGAGTGTACATACATGGCTCATACTCCCCGCTTACCTATCAGTTCCAGGCACACCAGGGGCCGCCGCTGTCACGTGACTCCCGCTATTTCTCTCACTACATTCAAACCTTCCCGAACTGCGCCACTACCGGGCGCGCTACACTCTGCGCTCCGTCACGTGACACCGACAGAGCTCTACCTCACGTCACCAAAACGGCACCACTCCACACAGGAGGTCTGCAGCCCAGGCGCCATTTTACCGGAGACCAACCTGCTGCTGGCTCACATTGACCCATACTTGCTGAGTGGTTTATGAACGTTTAAAATTAAAACTAATGGAAAAGTTTTTAATTTTCTTTTACAGAGAGTAATGGAGGGTTGCAACTTCCATTTGCACAGCCAAAGCAGGTAGAGGGAAATTCCTGGTTTGACACCAGGACTAGTCTATACCTCCCAACTTTTTGAGATGGGAATGAGGGACACCTATCAGCAGTATGCAGGCAGGACACACCCCTTGCCACGCCCCCTTAAAGGAGAATTGTACAAAAAAAAACGTGCTTTATTTACCACTACTATTCTTTTATATTGGCTTTTGGAATTTACAAATGCAGCAATTTAGAAATCAGATGAAAGATTTAGCGCTGCAGAAGACTTTTTGATAGATAAAAAAAATGCATTTTATATACAGCTATATAGATCAGACCAAAATGAGGGACAAATGAGGTACAGAGGGACATTGCTGCAAATCAGGGACAGTTGGGAGCTATGCATGCTTGGTCACACCTGTAGGATTGAACCCAGAGTCAGGCACTGGGCGGGACACAACACCGTTTTTAGGCTCTTCTGTCCCCCCACCACACACTGCTGTCTGTGATGATAGAGGAGAACACTGATATCACACAAGCAGTACAAAGAACATGGATGTATATAGATCACATTCACAGGAAATCCTTCTACAGGGGACTCTTTATTGTCTACTCTTCTACTATGACCAATCACAGAGCAGAGTCAGCGGGACGTCCCCGGTCCCCAACCACTGCAAGAAATCCACTGCACTGCAATCCATAGAGCGCTCATACATTATGTCACTCGGTCATGTGATTGGCTGCCGGAAGTGGGGTTTCTGCACTGGCGGAAGTACAACTGAGTGTCCTGACAGGTCACCCCGTTCAAATCAGTGTGGCGGGAAGTCATGAAACCGGAACATAAACAATGCGAATGAGGAAGGAGAGGGGGCTGAGTGACACTGATCGGGGGGTCTGTGCTGTGTGTATGTGCGCCTCGCTGGAAGGTGAGCGGGTCTGTCATACACTGTGTCTCTCATTGTGATTGATGTTTATAAAGGAAACACACCTATATATTATGTGTATACAAGTGCCTGTACTGGAAGCCCGAGGACATGTTTATGTCTATTAGTTAGTATGTGCCCACATTGTGATCATGGCTGTGTACACTTCTGCTGTGCAAACCATGGCCCCTGCAGACACTAATCTGTGTTTCTTTATTGCCCTGTTATAGCAATGACTTCTAGCAGTCTCATTTAATGTCGACAGTCTATGACTGTCTCCTGAAGCACGTTCCCAGTCTCCCAACAACTCCCTAAGCACGTTCCCAGTCTCCCAACAACTCCCGAAGCACGTTCCCAGTCTCCCAACAACTCCCGAAGCACGTTCCCAGTCTCCCAACAACTCCCGAAGCACGTTCCCAGTCTCCCAACAACTCCCGAAGCACGTTCCCAGTCTCCCAACAACTCCCGAAGCACGTTCCCAGTCTCCCAACAACTCCCGAAGCGCGTTCCCAGTCTCCCAACAACTCCCGAAGCGCGTTCCCAGTCTCCCAACAACTCCCGAAGCGCGTTCCCAGTCTCCCAACAACTCCCGAAGCACGTTCCCAGTCTCCCAACAACTCCCGAAGCGCGTTCCCAGTCTCCCAACAACTCCCGAAGCACGTTCCCAGTCCCTGGCTGCCCTATGTCTCTGGCCGTCCCTGGCTGCCCGGCGTCTCTGGCCGTCCCTGGCTGCCCGGCGTCTCTGGCCGTCCCTGGCTGCCCGGCGTCTCTGGCCGTCCCTGGCTGCCCGGCGTCTCTGGCCGTCCCTGGCTGCCCGGCGTCTCTGGCCGTCCCTGGCTGCCCGGCGTCTCTGGCCGTCCCTGGCTGCCCTGCGTCTCTGGCCGTCCCTGGCTGCCCTGCGTCTCTGGCCGTCCCTGGCTGCCCTGCGTCTCTGGCCGTCCCTGGCTGCCCTGCGTCTCTGGCCGTCCCAGGCTGCCCTGCGTCTCTGGCCGTCCCTGGCTGCCCTGCGTCTCTGGCCGTCCCTGGCTGCCCGGCGTCTCTGGCCGTCCCTGGCTGCCCGGCGTCTCTGGCCTTCCCTGGCTGCCCGGCGTCTCTGGCCTTCCCTGGCTGCCCGGCGTCTCTGGCCTTCCCTGGCTGCCCGGCGTCTCTGGCCTTCCCTGGCTGCCCGGCGTCTCTGGCCTTCCCTGGCTGCCCGGCGTCTCTGGCCTTCCCTGGCTGCCCGGCGTCTCTGGCCTTCCCTGGCTGCCCGGCGTCTCTGGCCTTCCCTGGCTGCCCGGCGTCTCTGGCCTTCCCTGGCTGCCCGGCGTCTCTGGCCTTCCCTGGCTGCCCGGCGTCTCTGGCCGTCCCTGGCTGCCCGGCGTCTCTGGCCGTCCCTGGCTGCCCGGCGTCTCTGGCCGTCCCTGGCTGCCCGGCGTCTCTGGCCGGCCCTGGCTGCCCGGCGTCTCTGGCCGCCCCTGGCTGCCCGGCGTCTCTGGCCGCCCCTGGCTGCCCGGCGTCTCTGGCCGCCCCTGGCTGCCCGGCGTCTCTGGCCGCCCCTGGCTGCCCGGCGTCTCTGGCCGTCCCTGGCTGCCCGGCGTCCCTGGCCGTCCCTGGCTGCCCGGCGTCTCTGGCCGTCCCTGGCTGCCCGGCGTCTCTGGCCGTCCCTGGCTGCCCTGCGTCTCTGGCCGTCCCTGCCTGCCCTGCGTCTCTGGCCGTCCCTGTCTGCCCTGCGTCTCTGGCCGTCCCTGTCTGCCCTGCGTCTCTGGCCGTCCCTGTCTGCCCTGCGTCTCTGGCCGTCCCTGTCTGCCCTGCGTCTCTGGCCGTCATTGGCTGCCCTGCGTCTCTGGCCTTCCCTGGCTGCCCTGCGTCTCTGGCCGTCCCTGGCTACCCGGCGTCTCTGGCTGCCCGGCGTCTCTGGCCGTCCCTGGCTGCCCGGCGTTTCTGGCCGTCCCTGGCTGCCCGGCGTCTCTGGCCGTCCCTGGCTACCCGGCGTCTCTGGCTGCCCGGCGTCTCTGGCCGTCCCTGGCTGCCCGGCGTCTCTAGCTGCCCCTCGCATCTGCCGTCTATGCTATTGATATTATCAGCCTCTACTCTGCATTGTTTTCTCAATGGGTTACTGCATTGAGTTTGCATCAGAATGTTTGCTGCAACACCCATCTAGAATTCTGCTCTGAAACAAGGTGCTGCTTGTCATCCGTTGCAAGTGCAAGTGCTGCCTTAGTACAAGACTTTTCATGAATACTTTTTCTGTTTCTGCTTAGATAACCTGCTTCCTTTTTTGTTTTCAGCTGAGTGACTCATCAAGATGGGTGTCCATGATTTATGGCCGGCCCTGGAGCCAGTGAAGAAGCATGTCCCTCTCCAGAGCCTCAGTGGGAAGACTCTCGCAGTGGACTTGAGTATTTGGGTCTGTGAAGCTCAGTCTGTAAAGCAGATGATTGGTGTTGTTGCCAAACCTCATCTCAGGTAACGTTTAACCACTTTAATACCGGGCATTTTTCACCCCCTTCTTGCCCAGGACAATTTTCAGCTTTTAGCACTGTCACAATTTGAGTGACAATTGCGTGATCAGGATTTTTTTTTTTTTTATTTTTTTATGATTGCTTATACCATTGAATTTCACTGTCATAAACAACCCTTTTTACTAAATTAAATTGATTCATTCAGTGTGTATTGTTGTGATTAGCTGTGTTTGGCCACTGCTAATCTCATGGTACAGATGGGCTGTGATTGGCCCTTTCTGTACCATGTGATCACTTTGACCAATCACAGCTAGCAAGACAATAGTACACAATTAATGGCATGAAAGGCAGCTATCCATTGTTAACAATTGTCACGTTATCTGATGTGATTGGTCACAGCATTCATATGGTATCGGCAGCGGCCTGGTACAGTGACCTGTCATCGGATGTGTCTCTAGGTCAGGGTTTCTCAACCTTTTACCTTGGAGGAACCCTTGGAAAAGAAAATGTGAGCTCTTGAGGACCCCCTGAAACAATGTTCACATCTACAGCTCGCTGAACATTGGTGTGATCAGCAGATTGGATCACGTACAAGTACCTCATCTAGCCTGTTCCAGGTTTAAGGAGCACACGGGCTCACTCGCCTCACCTCATCTGTGCTGTGATTTGCTGCAGCACAATTTTTTCATCAGGTTCCGGCCAATGGTTCTGGCCCTGAACCTGAAAGGCATTATATAGCCAATCACAGCAGTCTATGTCAATGTTTTTAAACAGACACAGGCCCTGAATGGATTCTCTCTCCCTCTCAGTTCAGAGAGAGAAGAAAGCAGGTCCTGTGTGAGCAGAAGCAGCACATATATACTTGCATACACCTAGTTGAGCACATTTAACCCTTTGATTGCCCTGTCAGTGTCATTCCTATAGAGTAGAGTGTCCTCAAAGACGCAGGCTTAGCAGGATCAGTCCCGTTCACTGCCAGCAGAGGTTTTGTCTGTGTTTTTAGTCACCACCCCCCCCCCCCCCCCCCCCCAACAAGTGCAGTGTAATCTCTGTTCACTGCCACCTCCTGATACATTGTCCGCAAAACTGCAGTGTTGGCAAGATTAGGCCTGATCTCTGCTCTAGCACTAGCAGGTATGTTTTGTGTCTAGCACACAAGTTGTCCCTGACAAAAAAAATTATTGCGAAGAGGCCTACAGGGTTCTAAGCATGTCGGATGAAAACGAAGCGAAAGGGAAGCCTCGCTGTCGGAATCAGGCTCAGAATACAAACTTGTAGAAAGCAGCGGCACCCTGACAGCTAGCTCAGATGGAGTGGTCACTTCTAACATCAGGCGCACCCAACACCAGGTGCTAGAAGCGCATGATTATGCAGAAGAGCCAGTACCAGTGCTGCACTATTTTTTGGCTATTTGCCAGTAGCGTAGTACATCCTGGCCTTTTAGACACCAGCACTGCAGTACCAGAAGTGCAGAGCAAGCTGGTTAGGTGGCTAGCACTAGTAGCAGAATGCAAATGCAGCCACCATGAATTTGAGCACAGGCCCTTAGAGCCTTCCACAAAGCCTTACAGAGGTGCTTGCAAATTCTAATTGGCTACCCCCAGATTCAGCGGCGCCCATTATGCCCTCCCCCCTCAATCACAGCCCAGCCTGGTGTTCAGCTGGAAATGGTGAACTTAACAACCCCCTCTGACTTTGACTGCTTTTCACAGAAGACCTCTACAATTTGATTGTGGACCAAACTAATGTTTATGCTCTACAACCCTATGCCACCAACCTAATTCCCACAAATTCCTACTTGCCAGGCTATTTGTGTTGAAACCTATCACATTTTTTTTGTTTATTTGTTTTTGGACTGGGACCTTAACATGGGCATTACAAAAAAGAATGAATTGTGGTTATATTGTCCACAGACCCTATTCCTCATATGCCCGTGTTCTCTACTGCAATTGCCATACATAGATATGAGAATATAATGCCTTTCAGTGACAATGCCCTCCGAGTGACCCTAACTATGATTGGCTCCACAAAATTTGGCCCCATATAAATTAGGTGTCCCAGAAATTTGCAGATGTGTATACACCCCAGCAAAACATCTGCCTTAATGAGTCCCTTGTACCTCCTTACTGGCAGACTTGCATTCAATCAGTATCCCCCAGCATTCCAGATATGGGGTCTAAAAAGCAGTTAAGTGGAGCCCCCTGAATGCTCAGACTACATGGGGACCAGTGGCAAGATAGTGTGGGACTTGGTACCCCTTGCGGTACAAGGGTGATAATATTTGTACGTAGACAGCTTTTATGCAAGTGTGCCACTTTTTGGACATTTGTTCAATCAAGAAATTGGCTGCTATGACACTGTGCTCACACTCACTTTTTGCGTTCTTTTGCTCCCTAGATGTCCGTTTTTCTTTCAAATCGTAATTTATATAAAATGTTTACTGCCGTTTTCATCTTGCTTGTGGGCATTTGAAGCCCACAAGCAATCACTTCCTGGTTCCAGTATTGTAGATGTACCAGCATTCCTTGCTGGTTCCCACGCATGCTCAATCGTAACGGCACGGAGCGGCGTAAACATTTTGGTTGCCATCACAACGGGTGGCGTCTGTTCAAATCCCGCAAGATTTTGCGGCGGCCCTCCGCACTGACTCCTGGGAGCAATGACACGAGAACCCAGGAGACAGTGCGGCGAGGACAGGAAATGACGATAATACCCAAAAAACCCTGCCCACAGCCACAGATACATTATGCAGCAAAAACAGACTGGGCCACATATATGCAGGTAAAAAGAAAAAAAAAAAAAGTCCATTGAGCACTCTGCTCTATTTAAAAACTACTGAGCTAAAGTTGAAAAATTGTGTGAATATCCGCTTTAGGAACTGCTTCCGTCGCTACCACACGTTAGTAGAGTTTTAGTCTAGGGTACAGCAGAGCACAGTATAGGGCACACAATTCTGTACAGGAAGGGTCTCCTAAAGATTTTAGGTAGTCAGGAAACTATCTAATTTTGAAAGACTCTAAGGTGTGCATAGTGGTGTCAGCCCTGCCTACTTTTGATGGATTACAAAGAACTCATATCTCTCTATCTTCCTCAAACTCATCTTTGTAACTCATCCTTGTGTACAGGCAGGGAGCACAGCATACAAGATTTCTGGCAGAATGAACAGGTATGTTGGCATTTAGAAAACTGATATAACAAAACCCCTTTCAATGGTATGTTTAGCAGACCAAAAGGGAACAAATCAAATAAGATTGTTATGGTTTACATTTACGCTTTCTAGCTGTTTTACTTTATAGCTGTTATAAATCCAGTTTTTTTTTGACACTTTTAAAATAGTTTGTTTGGACCAAGCTGTTGAAACCAAACTATTAACTATTAATTGTTCTGGCTGCGGGACTTCCCATACCGTATCTGGAACAAAATCAAGTAAGGATGAGCACTGCTCAGACATTGACAGTAAAGCCTCGTACACATGATCGGATTTTCCACAGACAAAACCTCTGACGTTTGTCCGACGGACGTTGTCCAGGAACTTGTCTTGCATACAAACAGCAAGGAATTGTCGGGCAACAAACACAAATGTAGCGACGTGGTTTTTCAGCTCTTTAGCGCCACCCTTTGGGCTCCTTCTGCTAATTTCGTGTTGGTAGAAGTTTGAGTGTTGATTCACGCTTTTCATTATGCGCTTTTCAGTTCTTTTCTGAACGGCCTTTCGTCAACCAGCCATGTTGTGGAATCATAAGAGAAAATGTGTTATTTATTATTGGCCTTGGAGTTATTGCTTTGACCCAAGTCCAGTCCAGGAACAGGAGGAGGAGGATTTCATGGACCAAAAATTGGTTGCTTTATTAATCGTGACCAATTCTGTCATATGCCTTTGCTGCGGGAGCTCCAGGAGAATAATCCGCATGATTTTCAGAATTATCTCCGGATTAGGGACCCCTGCTTTTACCAACTCTTGGCATTGTTGACCCCCTATATTAAGAAGCAGGACACATGCATGAGGCTTTTATTTTATTTTTTGGTTGAATAATGATTTGATTTGTTATATTTTTGGATTTATAGAATACACTTTTTGGTTAAGTTCTATTGGCAGATAGCATGTCTAATTGTATTTTTTTTTTAATGCAGAATAAAAAAAAATTGTGGAGAATACTTGGCTATGTGTTTTACTTCAAATGACAGTTTGGGAGTCGGCAGTTTCATTTTTAAAACAAATGCAATGTAAAATTGACAAGGGACACCAACATAGTTGTATCTTTGATCTTAGAAACTACGGGATAATGGTGTTGTGATAATTTGCCTTTTGAAAAAAGCCTTAGAAAATTTGTTTGCAATAACTCCATCAGTATCACCAGCAAAGCAGCCTCATTATTATCCTATTAAAGACTAAGAGAATGTGCGCTGCATTTCGAGATTTCATAATTTGCCGCGTCACGAATGTTAATTGTCCATTACAAACGCTAGTTTACAAGACCGACTGCTTCTGGCTTGTCCTTGCTTCCGAGCATGCGTGTTTGTACTTTGGACTTTTGTCCGACGGACTTGTGTACACACGCTCGGAAAGTCCGATATATGACATTTGTCGGCGGAAAATTTTAAAGCCTGCCATCCAACATTTGTCTGCGGAAAATCTGACAACAATTGTCCGATGGAGCGTACAAACGGTCAGATTTTCTGCCAACAGCCTGTCATCACACAATTCCTGTCGGAAAATCCGATCGTGTGTACGAGGCTTAAGTTTTGGATTTTCTAAATAAATACAAGGCTTCATCTGGCTGTGTTGGAGATCAGCCCACCTTTCAGCCAATCGGAGAAGGCATTTCTCAGAGTGGCTGAACAGTGTCTTTATCTCTATACTGTATGTCACTGATGCTACATACAGTTAATGCAGCGTTCGCAACAGATACATTGTTGGTGAATTTATTTGGACCAGCTAGGTCAAATTGGACTATTTTAAACGTGACAGAAAGCTAAAGTTAGGCTTTATGTTTTATTTTTTATTTTTTTTTAAAACATTAGAATGAGTACTATAAAAGTGATATTAAAGTATAACTAAAGGCAAAACCTTTTTTTTTTTTTTGCTGCCTGTGTTCCTGTTGGGGAGATTCACCCTCTCCATTTGTCCTGTTTACCATTATCATTAGGGTTGCAACGGATCAAAAAACTCACGGATTGGATCGTTCCTCGAATCAGAGTCACGGATCGGATTATTTTTCGGATCAGCAAATAGTAATTGAATTTGCAAAAACCTGTGAAAATTCCACCACCATATAGTCCCCACTGTAATATCTATGTCATCTCCCTCACTGTAATATCCACGTCATCTCCCCCACTGTAGTATTGGCTGGGTATGGCAGAGTATTGGCTGGGTGTGTTTACAAGTGATCGCTCGGTCATTTGACGGAGCGATCACATTGTAAACGGTCGCCGGGTGTACCAAGATGGCCGCCGCTCTGGAGCTAGGCCAAATCTGCGGCCTTTCCTAAGGCCAAGGTTGCGGATCGCGGGGTGTGCCGATCCGAACAGGGTGACCCGTTCGGATCACGGATTGGCGACGATCCGTTGCACCCCTAATTATCATCGAAAGCAAAAGAAAATCCCAATTCTTCTAATGGGGACACCTGGGGGTCCCAAGATATTCCCCTAAATTGCAGGGGTTTCCTCTTACTTCCTGTTTTATCTATGGGACTGGAAGTAAAGGGAAATTTTCCCAATGATACAATAATGGCTAAAATAAACCTTAAAGGGGTTAAAACCCTTCCTTACTCTATCCCCCCCCAAAAAAAGGTTTTGTCTATATAGTTCTACTTTAACCACCTCATTACAGGGCACTTATACCTCCTTCCTGCCCAGGCCATTTTTCAGCTTTCAGCCCTGTCACACTTTGAATGACTATTCAGTGGTCATACTACACTGTAACCATGTGAAATTGGTATATTCTTCACACAAATGGAGCTTTCTTTTGGTGGCATTTAATGACTTCTGTTTTTTTTCCTAAAGTTTTTCTTAGTTTGTCAGTACATTTTGTAAATAAGTAATTTTTCTCCTTCATTGATGGGCGCCGATGATGCGGCATTGATGGGCACTGATGAGGTGGCACTGATGAGGCACGAATATGCCGCACTGATGGGTGGCACAGATGGGTGGCACTGGTGGGCACAGATGGGCGGCACAGGCGGGCAGCAGTGATGGGCGGCAGTGATAGCCAACACTGACTGGCATCACTAATGGCCACTGATTGCTGGCACTGGCGGGCACTTAATTGTAATCAGGATTACATACCTAGATGTCCCCTGTGAGGAGGTTCTGCTGATCGGCTCTCCTCTCCTCACACTCGGTCAGTGTGAGGCGAGTGCTGATTACCAGCATCTCCGTGTTTACATGTGACAGGCTGTGATTGGACACAGCCGATCACATGGTTAAGGAGCCGTGGCTCTTTACAGAGATCGGGGTCGCTACATGGGGGGGAGGGGGGGCGAGAGCGGTCATTTTGCAAAGCTGTTGTATGACGTTCACCCAGAACAAGAGAAAGTGGTTAAAGACCGATTTTTATTTTATTTTTTTTAATTTATTTTTTATTTTTTGTAAAATATGTCATATTCTCCTGCTCTGTGTAGTGGTTTTGCACAGAGCAACCCCAATCCTCCTCTTCTCAGGTCCCCGTCGGCACTTCTGTCCTCTCCCGTCTGCCGAGTGACCCCAGAGCAAGCAGCTTGATATGGGGGCACCGAGCAGGCTCGCTTCTGAGCTGCTGCTCTGTCTCCATTCACACATGAAGTGTTGTTCGGCCCCACCCCTGCTCTCTACTTTATTGGCTCACTGGTTGTGATTGCCAGTAGAGGGAGTAAATTGGCTCCTGCTGCTGTCTCAGCCATTGAGAAGGAAGAGACCCGCTGCTCTCATGTACATTGCTGGATCAAGATGGGCTCAGGTAAGTTTTAAGGGGGCTGCTGCACACAGTAAAAGTGTTTTTTTTACCTTCATACATAGAATACATGAAGGTAAAAAACCTTGAGCCTTTACAACCATTTCAACAATACAAAATGCAAAAACCTAGGATGCAAATGTACGTACATTTTGCAGGTGCACGGATTTGAAAGTCTCATTATACTGGGTACTGGATACAATCTCATCTTTTATATTTTTCATAAAATGAGGGAATATATTGTGTATGTGTGCACTAGAATTAATTTTAGTGTGTGTGTGTGTGTGTGTATATATACAGTTGCGCTCATAAGTTTACATACCCTGGCACTGCATTCATCTTGCCATCAATTTTGATCAAATTTCCTGTGCCTTTTGTAGCTCACACATCCCCAAAACATCAGTGATCCACCTCCGTGTTTCACAGTAGGAATGGTGTACCTTTTCATTATAGGCCTTGTTGACTCCTCTCCAAATGTAGCGTTTATGGTTGTGGCCAAAAAGCTACATTTTGGTCTCATCACTCCAAATGACTTTGTGCCAGACGGTTTGAGGCTTGTCTCAAAGCGGGATACTTTGTGGCATTTGCGTAGTAATGGCTTTCTTCTGGCAACTCGACCATACAGCCCATCTTTCTTCAAGTGCCTCCTTATTGTGCATCTTGAAACAGCCACACCACATGTTTTCAGAAAGTCCTGTATTTGACCTGAAGTTATTTGTGTTTTTTTTTTTTTTTCTTTGCATCCCGAACGATTTTCCTGGCAGTTGTGGCATAAATTTTAGTTGGTCTACCTGACGGTGGTTTTGGTTTCAGCAGAACGCCTAATTTTCCACTTCTTGATTAGAGTTTAAACCCGTGCTCGACAAACCCCGGTCGCATTGGCAACTAGAATCAGTGACCTGGCGCCCGGGGCAGCACAGCTGGGGGTATCCTGTCTCCATAGTGCACCCCCGCACGTGATCGCGATGGACCGCGCTGGCCGGTAATTGAGACCGCGGCCTTGTGCAGTCCTATGTTACCTTCTAGAATCTGGTGCCCTCTTGTGGTGGCAGTTGGTATGACATCCAGAAATGCTAATGTAGCTGTTTGTTTTCTCTGCCTGCCCATCTCCTTCCCTTTACTTGGAACCCCCAAACATTATATATATTTTTTATTCTAACACCCTAGAGAATAAAATGGCGGTCGTTGCAATACTTTCGGTCACACCGTATTTGCACAGCGGGCTTACAAGCGCACTTTTTTGGGAAAAAATACTTTTTTTAATTAACACAACAGTAAAGTTAGTCCAATTTTTTTATTTATTTTATTTTTTTTATATTGTGAAAGATAATGTTACGGCGTGTAAATTGATACCAAACATGTCACGCTTCAAAATTGTGCCCGCTCGTGGAATGGCGACAAGCTTTTACCCTTTAAAATCTCCATAGGCGACGTCTAAAAAAAATTCTACAGGTTGCATGTTTTGAGTTACAGAGGAGATCTAGGGCTAGAATTATTGCTCTCGCTCTACCGATCACGGCAATACCTCACATGTTTGGTTTGAACACCGCTTTCATATGCGGGCGCTACTCACAAATTTGTTTGCTTCTGCAAACAAGCTCGGCGGGACGGGGCACGTTTTTAAAAAATTTTTATTTTTTTATTATTTATTTTTACTTTTATTTTAAAAAAATTCACTGTCCTTTTGAAAAAAAAAATTGTGTCATTTTTATTCCTATTACAAGGAATGTAAACACCCCTTGTAATAGAAAAAAGCATGACAGGGCCTCTTAAATATGAGATCTGGGGTCAAAAAGACCTCGTATCTCATATTTACACTAAACTGAAAAAATAAAAAAATTGTCATTTGAACAAAATAAAAATAATGTCCCTTTTTAAGACTTATGGGCGGAAGTGACGATTTGAAATCGCTTCTGCCCTGCAATGACTTTGAGACGGGCGGGGGGCCATCTTCCCCTCACTCGTCTTTGTCGTTAAAAAAAAAACCCTGGCTCCTAGATTCCAAGCAAATTTGTCAAGCCCTGGTTTAAACACTGCTGATTGGTATTCTCAATTCCTTGGATAACTTTTTTTTTATCACTTTCCTGTTTTATACAGTTCAACCACCTTTTTCAGTAGATCCTTTAACAATTCATTTGCTTTCCCCATGACTCAGAATCCAGAAACGTCAGTGCAGCACTGGATGAAAGATGCAAGGGTCTGTCAGGAGTCCAGAAACTAATTGACCTTTTATACACACACACTAATTACAAGCAAACAGATCACAGGTGAGGATGGTTACATTTTTAATAGCCATTCAAACCCCTTTGTGTCAACTTGTGTGCATGTTATCAGGTCAAAATCACCAGGGTATGTAAACTTTTGATCAGGGTCATTTGAGTAAACACAGTTGATTGATAATAAATGGCTTCAGCCAAACACTAACCATGAGTGAAAGAAATGTTTTTGTGTTTATTATTCATATTCTCTGAAACATGGCCAAGAAATTGTACTAAAATACTCAGTAATGGTTTAATTAACAGTAAAAAAAAGAAAAAGAAAAAAAAAGTACTACTCTTCTGCCACTAGATGCCCTTGGTCTTCCAGGTTGCATAATGGTCAGTGTCATTCACGCAAGCTTGTCATGAGCATGTGCACTGGGGCAACAGCATCATCTGAGCAGGCTGATAGGCTTGCATGGTAACAGGACTATTAAAGTGCAGTCTTGGTGTACTAATACTAATAAAAGCAGAAATTGCTTAGGTAAATGGAAAATTGTGTTGTCTTTGTGTGTGTGTGTGTGTGTGTGTGTGTATGTATGTATGTTTAGAAACTGAACTTTTCTTCTTTCTTCAAATTCCCAAGCATATCTAAGAAACAATACAGACATGTCATTTGCTAACTGTTTCCAACAGGAATCTCTTTTTCCGTGTCTCCTCCTTGAACCTAATGGGCGTGAAGCTGGTCTTCGTGACAGAAGGAGAAGCCCCAAAGGTTAAAGCTGACACTATGAACAAGAGGAACGCAATGAGATACGGCCCAACCAAAAAGCCAGCCACATCCAGACCAGGACGCTCCTATTTCAAGTCTGTCCTGAAGGAGGTATGTGCAGAATTGACAACTTGAGATGTCATTTTATGCTTGGCAATGGCATTTTTATGCTGCTTCTTTGGCACAGATTTTTTTGTCATTTTGGTAAAAAATCTTAGCACTAGCAATGGCAAAATAGTTGAATTTAAGTAGTATGCTAGTACAGGGGATATTGATTAAGTTTTACATCTTGGATTAGTCAGCTAAATTAAAGTGCATGTATAGCGGATAAAGTAGAAAAGGATCAGTCAAGTTTTTATATTAGTGTCTGTATACCTACTGGGAAGAGTCTTCTTCTCTTTGTCCTGTGACCACCGTCACAGAGACAAAGTGATTTGAAATCTAAAATCTTTACTCTTGTCCCCAGAACAAGAGGGAAGGATAGATCTTCCGATGGGCACACCTTTTCCAATGACAGCTGTCTTATGCCCCGTACACACGGTCGGAAAATCCCACCACAAAATCCATCAGATTTTTTCCGACCGATTTTGTCCGACACTGGTGTTGCATACACACGGTCGGACAAAGTTGTTGGAAAATCCGATCATTCTGAACGTGGTGACGTTTGTTGCCTACGACGGGACTACGTAGAGGCTAGTAGCCAATAGCTTTGGTCTTGTAATGTGATCTTAGCATGCGTTGCACTTTGTCCGTCGGAATTCGCTACACACGATCGGAAAAAGTCCGATAGGACTTTGTTGTCGGAAAATTTGAGAGCAGGAGATAAAACTTTGTCCGTCGGAAAATCCGATGGAAAAAGTCCGATGGAGCCTACACACGGTCGGAATTTCCGACAACATTGTCCGATAGGACATTTTCCGTCGGAAAATCCGACCGTGTGTACGGGGCATACGAGGGTATTTATTCTTGCTTTTTGTAGAGGTTTCCTCTCACTTCCTGTAGAAGCAAATGTGAACCTTCCAAATAGAACACAGATAGAAGTTTAGTTTTGGAGAGAGTAGTGAGGGGTTGGAACCCCTATAAAGTTTTATTGCTGTCTTTGTCCTGGCAGGAAAAACTGACCCTCCAGATCTGTCTTGGTGATCATTTGTCATTGAGCAGAAAGTGATGTAGATTCACAAATGTACAGTTCCAATGGGAATGCTTGTACCTGTCACAGCCAGTTTATCAGGAGGTTTCTGCTTACTTTCTGTTGTGTCTCTTGGACATAAGTGAAGGGAGATCTCCCCAACAGGACACAAAAAAAACAGACGGGTTCAACCATTAACTACTTTATTTAAAACTACGAGAGAAAGTTAGGTTAGCATTAGTGATACATTTTCAGATGAAATAAATGAATGTACAGTATATCCACAACCCTTTAGCTATAAGACTGTCATGCCAAAAAAATGTCATGGTAGTTTTATTTCTATGAAAAGTAATGTAGCGCTGTTCCATCAACACAATCTGCTCATGTACGGAGAGCATTTTATAGACTAATGCCACCCAACAATAAGACTTCAATGCTGGGTGCAACTGGTACATTTTACAATTTAGATTGTGCTCGCATTTCCTACATCCTCTTAATATCTGCAGCTGGCTTTATTTGGCTTTTGGGAACACTGCTGAACAATATGTAGGAGGGTTTACCTGTCATTTGACCTTTCAGTCCATATTTTTAGCCTGAACATGCAGCTTATTGTGTTGCTGGTTTAACTTTTTTTTTATATTATTTTTTTTTTCATTCAGCTTATGAACAAGATGAGTTGCAATTTGTTAGCTAATGCACCAGTGTACACTTATGATGATTATTATTGTAAAGGATTTATATAGCGCCAACAGTATTTGCAGTGATTTACAATATACAGGGAGACAGTACAGTTACAATACAATAAAATACAAGCGGTCAAGAGGGCCCTGCTCATAAGAGCTTACAATCTAATAGGAGGGGGCAAGTGGTACAAAAAATTATAACTGTGGGGGATGGGCTGATGGAGGTGATAAAAGTTCAGTTAGGCCAGCCATAGACGCAGGAACCAGCCGCAGGAACCAAGTTGACTGATCAACTTGGGTACAACCAGCCTACCAGATTTTACATGTGATTATCGGCAAATAGGCTCATATAGCCGCTAGCTATAATCACTGTCCTCTCCTGATGGGGACAGCTTTCCCTATCCCATCCTGCCAGGGATTCCCCTGTCAACACTAACTGTGGTTGCAGGGAGGAAATTTGCTCTGTGTAGGGCTTGCTTAAGCTGGAGGCATTGTAGGCTTCCCTGAAGAGATTCGTTTTTTTCAGGGATCTCCTGAAGGCAGCCAGAGTAGGGGATAGCTGGTCAGACTGAGGTAGAGAGTTCCAGAGGATGGGAGTGGCTCTGGAGAAGTCCTGGAGAACAAGCATGGGAAGAAGTGATCAGGGAGCTTGAGAGTAGAAGGTCTTGGGAGGAGTGGAGAGGATGGTTTGGATGATGTTTGGAGACAAGATTGGTGATGTAGCTCAAGGCAGAGTTGTGTATGGCTTTGTATGTTGTTAGTATTTTGAATTTAATTTGCTGGGCAATCGGAAGCCAGTGGAGGGATTGGCGGAGAGGGGGGGGGGGCAGACCCCCTGAGCGGTTGGTAAGATAGAGGAGTCTGGCAACTGCATTCATGATAGACTAAAGAGGGGAAGGCTTATGTACAGGGTAGGCCTATGAGAAGGGAGTTGCAATAGTTAAGGTGAGAGATAACAAGTGAGTGAACGAGTAGCTTGGTGATTTCATTAGTTAAAAAAGAATGAATTCAAATTAGCTCATACAAATTAGTTACTATATATATATATATATATATATATATATATATATATATTGTGACAGTAGGAGATGCTGTCTAGGTGGAATTGACGGTTTGGGGGACACAGGGTATGCACATTTGCTTGGTGCAAGGCTACAGAGCATAAATGTGGACTGGAGAGAACTGCTTTTGCAGCTTTCTCCAGGTTTTGGTATTTGGTCATGGGGCTCTGTAGTTTGGAGATTCCAGAGTGTCTTGGGTGGGACGGAATCTCCAACCCTGTGTCCAGATTTTGTAAATTGCCAGCGGGGTGTGTGCTCAGGTGAGCACAGCACTTATAATGAGTGTATGGGAAGACTTCATGGCTCCCAGTTGGAGACTGCTCCACACCCAGAGAGACAGCAGGTCTCCAGGAGTCAGAGAGGTTGCAGGAGGCAGCCAGAACGTGCGACTGCAAGAAGCAGTGCAACAGCCTGAGGACTAAGGCCAGAGCGAAGCTGTGGGTGCTAAAGAGAAGCCATCCACAGTGAGGAAATCCTGTGGTCTGTGTGACCAGGACAAAGCGCAGAGGTACTGCTAAAGAGCCAGGTGGGCTAGCATTTTCTGTGAGTGTTTATTTGCTGGAGAAGAACCCCTGTGTGGGAAACCTTTATGTCAAAGACTTTTATTTGCCTTTTAATAAAAATGGGCTACCATGCCCTTAAATATAGTTCCTGACTGGCTTGAATCACTAACAAACGCATCTACCACGAGAGCTAATGGTCCCCCATGTTACAATATATATATATATATATATATATATATATATATATATATATATATACATATACAGTGGTGTGAAAAAGTGTTTGCCCCCTTCCTCATTTCCTGTTCCTTTGCATGTTTGTCACACTTAAGTGTTTCGGAACATCAAACCGATTTAAACAATAGTCAAGGACAACACAAGTAAACACAAAATGCAATTTGTAAATGAAGGTGTTTATTATTAAAGGTGAAAAAAAATCCAAACCATCATGGCCCTGTGTGAAAAAGTGATTGCCCCCTAAACCTAATAACTGGTTGGGCCACCCTTAGCAGCAACAACTGCAACCAAGCGTTTGCGATAACGTGCAATGAGGCTTTTACAGCGTCCTGGAGGAATTTTGGCCCACTCATCTTTGCAGAATTGTCCTAATTCAGTTACATTAGAGGGTTTTCGAGCATGAACGGCCTTTTTAAGGTCATACCACGACATCTCAATAGGATTCAGGTCCGGACTTTGGCTAGGCCACTCCAAAGTCTTCATTTTGTTTTTCTTCAGCCATTCGGTGGTGGACTTGCTGGTGTGTTTAGGATCATTGTCCTGCTGCAGAACCCAAGTTCGTTTCAGCTTGAGTACACGAACAGATGGTCGGACATTCTCCTTCAGGATCTCTTGGTAGACAGCAGAATTCATAGTTCCTTTTAGCACGGCAAGTCTTCCAGGTCCTGAAGCAGCAAAACAGCCCCAGACCATCACACTACCACCACCATATTTTACTGTTGGTATAATGTTCTTTTTCTGAAATGCAGTGTTCCTTCTACGCCAGATATACTTGGACACACACCTTCCAAAGAGTTCCACTTTTGTCTCATCGGTCCACAGAATGTTGTCCCAAAAGTCTTGGGGATCATCAAGATGTGTTGTGGAGAAATTGAGACGAGCTTTGATGTTCTTTTTGCTCAGCAGTGGTTTTCTCCTTGGAACTCTGCCATGCAGGCCATTTTTGCCCAGTCTTTTCCTGATGGTGGAGGCATGAACGCTGACCTTAACTGAGGCAAGTGAGGCCTGCAGTTCCTTGGACGTTGTTGTGGGGTCTTTTGTGACCTCTTGGATGAGTCGTCGCTGCGCTCTTGGGGTAATTTTGGGCGGCCGGCCACTCCTGGGAAGGTTCACCACTGTTCCATGTCTTCGCCATTTGTGGATAATGGCTCTCACTGTGGTTCGCTGGATTCCCAAAGCTTTGGAAATGGCTTTATAACCCTTTCCAGACTGATAGATCTCAATTACTTTCTTTCTCAATTGTTCCTGAATTTCTTTGGGTCTCGGCATGATGTGTAGCTTTTAAGGATCTTCTGGTGGACCTTACTGTGTCAAGCAGCTCCTATTTAAGTGATGCCTTGATTGTGAACAGGTGTGGCAATAATCAGGCCTGGGTGTGGCTAGAGAAATTGAACTCAGGTGTGGACAACCACAGTTATAGTATGTTTTAACAAGGGGGGCAATCACTTTTTCACACA
Source organism: Lithobates sylvaticus (assembly GCA_028564925.1). Classification (NCBI taxonomy): domain Eukaryota; kingdom Metazoa; phylum Chordata; class Amphibia; order Anura; family Ranidae; genus Lithobates; species Lithobates sylvaticus. The sequence goes on from CM053028.1 coordinate 485,527,984, forward strand.
GGGCCATGATGGTTTGGATTTTTTTTCACCTTTAATAATAAACACCTTCATTTACAAATTGCATTTTGTGTTTACTTGTGTTGTCCTTGACTATTGTTTAAATTGGTTTGATGTTCCGAAACACTTAAGTGTGACAAACATGCAAAGGAACAGGAAATGAGGAAGGGGGCAAACACTTTTTCACACCACTGTGTATATATATATATATATATATATATATATATATATATATATATATATATGTATGTGTGTGTGTTTTATATTATATTTAAAGACTGTTTGTTTGTTTTTTTTTGTTTTTTTCTGATTTGTGCCTTGATCGTCCTCTTATCTCATTTACAATCAACCCCACAGGGAGACTTTGTATTTTGTGATGACTTTTAAAGGTTCCCGAAGCTTATAGCAGAAATAGACAATATGCTTTAGCCTACCTAAGTAAGGTCACCTAAAGCTAAACTCCAGGCAAACAGACAAGGACAGCCAAAATATATATGTGGCAAGCTCCCTTGTCGGCCCTGACATCTTTGCCCAATCTTCTTGATTATAGTGTCTTCAGCAATCCTGACTGGCTGTCCCAGGATAATACAACTACTGTGCGTGCTCACGGGACACACATTATCCCTGCCCCATGTAGAGGTTGTACACTGACATGCACTGAAGTGCAGCACAGTGTACAATCTAACAGAACTCTCTAGCAGGCAGGTAAGAAGTAAAAGTTATTCTGCAATGAAAGCCTTCCTGTTAGTCATTTTTTACCACTAAAGTTCCACATTAAGCAATAGCCTGGACAGTTCCCTGCCCACAGAGTGTGAGGAGCAGCAGCGGTGTACCAATCTGCTCACACTGCTCTCTCCTGTCTGCATGTTCCCTGTTGGCACATGTGCATGTATAATATCTGGCTCCTAGTAGTGCCTCTTCCTCTCCCAGTCTCCGTAACACTGTGTAGGAGAATACAAGACACTGAGATCTAAACTACACTAGTTGCCTTTTTTTAAATACATTTTGAATCATAAATATAATAAGACATAATTAAATTAATTGGTGTGTATTTTATGTCTGCCTAAAGCTCAGGAGCAGAAGTTTTCTTTATTTGCTTCAATAAAGATGTAGCTCTTTAACAATGATATGTGATTTGCTAGTGCTGACTTGTGCCCTGTTAAGTCAAGAATGTTAGTGAGTGGTCCACTATGGTAAACAATGTGCCTTGTACTGTGTCTGTCTGTAGTGTCTCCGCATGTTGGACTGCCTGGGCGTCCCTTGGGTTCAAGCAGCTGGGGAAGCTGAAGCAATGTGTGCCTATCTCGATGCCAAGGGCTACGTGGATGGATGTATTACCAACGATGGAGATGTATTCCTCTACGGAGCGCAGACCGTTTATAGAAATTTCACTATGAATGTGAAGGTATGCAATGTCTGGTTATGACTCCCTTGATTCATTTACAAGTGCTTTGAAGCATACAGTATGACCCTAACAAATGGTATAACTTATCAGAGTTGGGCAAATCCAATTGTCTTTGGGAATTTGGGAAGGATTTTTTTTTTTTTTTTGTCCCTGGACCATGCCTTACGGCTTTTTGCCTTCATCTAGGATAGATTGACTCTAGGTATTAGGTTCTGTATATGGAGGTTTTTAAATGTATCTGTTTATTTTTGTTTATGTTGGATAACCACTTGACGTCAGCGATATAGCCGACAGACTGCTACAGCGCGGACCTCAAATGCTGGGAGGGTGTCCATGTATGTCGTCCTTTTTGTAGCACGCCACGCTTTGTGATCGCTGAGTTCTTTGTACTCGGCTGATCACAGAGCAGGGTAAAGGGCCAATAACAGTGGGCCCTTTACCATGTGATCAGTTATCAGCAAATGACAGCTGATCTGGAAGTAAACAGAAGCTGGTTGCCGGCTTTTTTTAATTTTTTTTTATCACACTGAAGAAAAGAATAAAGCCGGTAAATCGGTCCCCTAAGTGCAAGCTAGTGCTGCTAATCAATGCCCTCCCGTGCTGAAAATCTGTGCTCACCAGTGCCCATCAGTACTGCTAATCAGTGCCCCCTCATCAGTGCCCATGGGTAAAGGAGAAAAATTACCTGTTTGCAAAATTCATAACAAAATATGAAAAACTTTTGTTTTGTGTTTTTTGTTTATTTGTTTAGCAAAAAATTAAATGTGGTGGTTAAATGCCACCAAAAGAGAGCTCTATTTGTGTGGGGAAAAAAAGGATAAAAATAAAATTTGGGTACAGTGTTGCATTACTGCGCAATTGTCATTCAAAGTGTGAGCTGGAAATTGCCCTGGGCAGGAAGGGGTATAAGTGCACAGTAAGCAAGTGGTTAAACTAGATGGACTTGTGTCATTTTTCAACCTGATTAACTAGGTAACGATCTACGCTGATTTTATTACCATAAAAGATCAATGCCACTCCAAGCCTGCAGCATCAGTCCCCCGGGTTTGCTCTCTGTATTCAGGTGCTGGCAAAGAGAAAGCACATCTTGCTCCGAGGTACAATAGAGCAGTGTTTCTCAACCTTTTTTTCAGTCAAAGTACCCTTTAAAACTCTGTGCAATGTCAAGGCACCCCATTCTAAAATGTAAAAAACTAACAGTTTTACATATCAAAGCAACATCCACACACATAGTGCACCTAATGTTAGAGGGGATTAATTCTTCCAAAGCAAATACACCTTTGCACTCTGGTACTGACTAATGTTCCAATGTTTTTCTCCCTCATTCGGCTAATGTGACCTCTGTGCTAATGGAGAGCAGGGACAAACAAGGACGCTGTGCAGGCACCCAGTGTCCTCCTTGTCAACTGATGACATCGTTGGTTGCTCGGACATTGGAGACTGGATAGTTATAAAGGTGCACAATGAAAACCTTGTGGCTTGCTGTAACTAAAAGACTGGCTTCATCCACTTGCTGGCTTGCATAACATTTTTGGGCAATTTTTAGGCTTTTTGCCAAAACACCCCTAAAAAACTGAATGCACCTCGGGGTATGCAACATAGCATACAAGTATCACTGCACATTGTATTCAATTTTGATGTGAAGTAAATGAGACAGGCTTCAGCGCAAATCGCCACCCTTTTCAATTTATTTTTATTAAGATATTTTTCACAAAAAAACATTCCATAGCATTTCAAAACCTTATATATAACCATACTTCTCATACATGTACATAAAACAAAACATATTGGATGGAGATCGTCTGTGAGCAGCAATTTTCAAGTCTTGCCACAGATTCTCAATTGGATTTAGGTCTGGACATTAAATGGGCCATTTTAACACATGAATATACTTTGATCTAAACCATTCCATTGTAGCTCTGGCTGTATGTTTAGGGTTGTTGTCCTGCTGGAAGGTGAACCTCCACCTCAGTCTCAAGTCTTTTGTAGACTCTAACAGGTTTGCTTCTAAGATTGCTCTGTATTTGGCTCCATCCATTTTTCCATCAACTGAACAGCTTCACTGTAGCATCCCCACAACATGATGCTGCCACCACTATGTTTCACGGTGGGGATGGTGTGTTCAGGGGTGATGTGCAGTGTTAGTTTTCCACCACACACAGCATTTTTTCTTTTAGGCCAAAAAGTTCAATTTTGGTCTTATCTGACCAGAGCACCTTCTTCTACATATTTGCTGTGTCCCCCACATGGCTTCTCGTAAACTGCAAATGGGACTTCTTATGGCTTTCTTTCAACAATGGCTTTCTTCTTGTGACTCTTCCATAAAGGTCAGATTTGTGGAGTGCACCACTAATAGTTGTCCTGTGGACAGATTCTCTCACCTGAGCTGTGGATCTCTGCAGCTCCTCCAGAGTTACCATGGGCCTCTTGGCTGCTTCTCTGATTTAATGCTCTCTTTGCCCAGCCTGTCAGTTTAGGTGGACGGCCATGTCTTGGTAGGTTTGCTGTTGCGCCATACTCTTTCCATTTTCGGATGATGGATTGAACAGTGCTACATGAGATGTTCAAAGCTTGGGATATTTTTTAATAACCTAACCCTGCTTTAACTGCTTGCTGATGAGCTGCCGTCGTTATACAGCGGCAGGTTGGCTCCCCTGCTCGGATCGCCATAGGTGTACGGTTTTGCTGCTTTAATGGCTATAGGGGGGGAACAATGCCGGAGCCGATGTGCGTGCACGGCGGCTGCGATGTCCGCCAGGGCCCCGCGATGGCTCCTTGGAGAGCCAGAACGGGGATCTGTCTATGTAAATGGACAGATCCCCCGCTCTGTCAGTGAGGTAGAGAGAGTTGCTGTTCCTAGTGATCCCTCTCCCCCTGATCTGTCCGTCGCAATTCCGCTAAAAATCGCTGATCCGCCCCATTACTAGTAAAAAAAAAAAATGCCATAAATATATCCCTATTTTGTGCAAACCAATCTATACACTTATTGTGTGTGTATGTGTATATATATATATATATATATATAATTTTTTGTTTTAGCCAAAAATATGTAGAAGAATACATATTGGCCTAAACTGATGAAGTAAAAGCAAAAAATAGAAACTACAGAGGTGATCAAATACCACCAAAATAAATCTCTATTTGTCTATTTCATCAATTTTGTTTGGGTACAGCATCGCACTGCTGCGCAATTGTCAGTTAAAGTGACGCAGTGCCGTATCGCAAAAAATGGCCCATTCATGAACTGGCTAAATCCTTCCGGGGCTGAAGTGTTTAAACTTCTCAACTTTTATCCCTGACCTGTCTGGTGTGTTCCTTGGCCTTCATGATGCTGTTTGTTCACTAAGGTTCTCTAACAAACCTCTGAGGGCTTCACAGAACAGCTGTATTTATACTAAGATTAAATTAAACACAGGTGGACTCTATTTACTAATTAGGTGACTTCTGAAGGAAATTGGTTCCAATACATTTTATTTAGGGGTAGTGGAGAAAAGGGAGCTGAATACAAATGCATGCCACACTTTTCAGATATTTATTTTGTAAAACTTTTTGAAAACCATTTATCATTCCTTCCACTTCACAATTCTGCACTACTTTGTGTTGGTCTATCACATAAAATCCCAATAAAATAAATATACGATTTTGATTATAACATGACAAAATGTAAAAAAAATTTCAAGGGGTATGAATACTTTTTTCAAGGCACTGTACTTCCTTCTTCAGAGCAAAACGGATACAGCACAAATCCCACAGCAAACAAGACCAAGACAGTAAATTAGGTCTCCTTTACACTCGTGGAAAAATGAATTGTGGTGAATTCTGGGTACATTTTCAAGGGCCTCATTCAGGAAACATTGTATTGCTAAAGGAACTACAGTAAAAGGGAAAGTCCAACAGGCATGACATACTGCAAAGCACTGAATGGCATGAATAGGCCTTGTTCAAAACATTTACTCTCTCCGTCCATGTATTTACCTGCTTTAGAAATGCACCAAAGACACAATGTGAATAAGGCCTTCTGGGTCCCTTTATTGGGAGATGAGCTAATTTTGCCATTATGATCAGAACACATGGCTTCTAAAAAAGTGGAGTACAGTACTGTATGTATTTTCTTGTGCAGAACAGCTCCACTCAAACATTTTTGGTATAAATTGAAGCTCTCATTTAAATGCACTAGATGGCGCTCTAACCTTTACAGCAGCAGTGTGATAGGCTGGTTCACACTGTACTTTCTAATGTTTTGTGCCACTCTTACAATTTTATTTTTCTTTTTTCACATTTTGTGTAATGTGTGGCAGTTTTTTTTAGATTTTATTAACCTATTTTTCTGGTATCTGCTGTCAGCCCCTTAAATGGGCTTTCACAGTGGTCACGTGATTGGGGACCTAAAGCAAAAGTATGTCACCAGCACACCAAAGATCACCAGAATGGGTCCAAAGCTTTATTCAGAGATGACATCAGAACGTTCCATAAAGAGTACTTGTCCCATGCCTATGGATGTTTACATGCCTTGACAGCCATAAAAGTGATCCAAAAAAAAAAAAAATGAAATAATAATAAAAAAAAAAATCTAAGTGCTTGTGCGCAAAAGCCAACACGTGCATCGTTCCCGCATGCACGCGATCCTCCCACACGTGAGGTATCGCAACGGATGTCAGATTGCGGGCAGTAATTCTAGCACTAGACTTCCTGTGTAAATCTAAACTGGTAACCTGTCATGGCTTTTAACAGCATTGCCTATGTATAGTAAAATGTACGTCTTATGTCGCCGTTGCAAGTTTTGATATGCTTGGTATCTATTTACTCGGCGCAACATCATGTTTTATATTTTACCAAAAAATTGGGTCATGTATTGTGTTATTGCATTTAAAATGAAAAAATCCTGTATTTCCCCAAAAAATTGCGTTTGAAAGACCACAGGGCATATACCGTGTAACATAAGAGATTGCAACACCCACCAATTTATTCTCTAGGGCTTCTGCTTTAAAAAGATATGTAATATTTGGGGGTTCTAAGACATTTTCTATCAAAAAATACTGATTGTTATGTGTAAACAAAAAGTGCCAGAAAAGGCCTGATCTTACAGTGGCTACAAAATACTCCAATCCTTCTTTTTTTTTTTTTTAATAACTTATTAATAAATAAAAAAAAAAATATATATATATATATTGTGTGTTACAGGTTTTTATGCAGAGCTTTACATACTCTTCATTTCCCATCTGTCTCCCTCAAGGAGCTTACTATCCAAGATCCCTATCACACATGCAGACATACACATTCTAGGGCCATTTTGGATCAGAGTCAATCAACCTACTAACCTGTATTTGGTATGTGGGAGGAAACCTTCACAAGCACAAAGAGGACAAGCAAATACCATGCAGATAATGTCCAGGCCAAGATTTATGTCCTACATGTCTAAACTAGTTTTATGAATCGACTTTAACAAGAGGAGTTCCCTTCTGAACTAGAGCTGCACAATTAATCGTTAAAAAATCGTGATCTCGATTCAACCCCTTTGACAATCTCTATTGCAGAGTTTGCCAATTCTTTCATATAACAAGTGGAGAGACTTATCAGCTGTCAAAAGGAAACATCCGGGCAGTCTGCCAAATTTTTAAAATGAAACATTGTAACTAACTTTCTTCTTAGATCAAAAGGAAACTTCTGTGTGTAAAGAAAATCTGGGCAGTCTGCCAAGTTTTTAAACATGTAAATGCAGGAAGTTTAACCACTTCCCGACCGGCGCACGACGATGTACGTCGGCAGAATGGCGCGGACAGGCAAAAGGGCGTACAGGTACGTCCCTTTAAGATTGCCGCCGTGCCATCGAGTGCGTGCCGGGGGGCGGTCAGGACCCCCGTGAGTCTGGTTGCGGGTCCCGCGATCGTCCCACGGGAAGGCTGAATGGGGAGATGCGTAAGTAAACAGCATCTCCCCGTTCTGTCTAGCAACTAGTGACACTGATCTCTGCTCCCTGTGATTGGAGCAGAGATCAGTGTTGACTAAATCACAGCCACGCGCACACCCCCCCCCCCACAGTTAAATAGCACTGATTGCTGTATAAATGACAATAGTCCCAAAAATGTGTCAAAAAATGTCCGATGTGTCCGCCATTATGTCGCAGTCACAATAAAAATCGCTGATCGCCACCATTACTAGTATAAAAAAAAAAAATATTAATAAAAATGCTATAAAACTATCCCCTATTTTGTAAATGCTATAACTTCTGCGCAAACCAATCAATAATTGCTTATTGCGATTTTTTTTTTTTTTTTTTTTTTTTTTTTTTACCAAAAATATGTAGAAGAATACGTATCGGCCTAAACTGAGGGAAAAAAAAAAAAAACTTTTTTTTTTTTTTTATATATTTTTGGGGGATATTTAGCAAAATGTAAACAATAATGCGTTTTTTTTTTTTTTTTTTAAAAAATTGTCGCTCTTTTTTTTTTGTTTATAGCGCAAAAAATTAAAACCGCAGGGGCGATCAGATGCCACCAAAAGAATTCTCTATTTGTGGGGAAAAAAAGGGCGTCAATTTTGTTTGGGAGCCACGTCGCAGGACCGCCCAATTGTCAGTTAAAGCGACGCAGTGCCGAATCGCAAAAAGTGGTCTGGTCTTAAGCCAGCAAAATGGTCCGGTCTGAAAGTGGTTAAATTCTAGATCCTTTTTCTGACACTTGTTTCTTAAGGTAAAATCAATATTTTTTGCTAGAAAATTACTTGGAACCCCCAAACATTATATATATTTTAGCAGAGACCCTAGGGAATAAAATGTCAATTGCTGCAATATTTTATGTCACACTGTATTTGCCCAGCGGTCTTTCACACGCATTTTTTTGGGAAAGAATACACTTCAATGAATAAAAAAAAGAAACCGTAAAGTTAGCCCAATTTTTTTGGTTTTAATTTAAATGATGTTACGCCGCGAGAATCGTGAGAGAATCGTGCAGCTCTACCCTGAACCAGAGGTCTCCCTGGGTAGCAGCATTCTACGTTTTTTTTTTTTTTTTCATTGATACTTTAAAAAATATAAATGTAAAGAAATGTGGAGCAACTGATGAGCAGGAAGACATCATAAATCACACAAAAACATTACACGTATCCCTCTGTAGATGGCAATGTTGCTGTACAGATCTGAGGTAAAATGGCACAATTGTTATACTGATGAATTATTAATATTGCACCGCGTCCTTCTCTTTCTTGTCTCTGCCAGTGTAATATGAAATGTTATTTCCATAACACAAACACATTCAGTAGAATTTGGATTGTGCAAGAACTAGCTAGGCTAGGTTAGGTTATCCATAAATATGAGATGACCGATGGATAATCTGCCCATTTGTTGTCAGATCAATTGGTAATCTGTGTCCATGGGTGCTGCACTTGACCATCTAGAACAGGCATGTCCAAAGTCCGGCCCGCGGGCCAATCGCGGCCCGCGGTCCGGTTTTGAACGGCCCGCCTGGTTATCTAAACCAGCCTCTCACAACTAGTGTGCTGCGGGATCAGGGCTGTCAGATGAGCGATCCCCTGCCGAACATCGGCACTGTGTGAGAAGCTCCGTCAGCCTCAAAAGTGAAAGTAAAGTGCAGAGGAGTGTGCTGTGCTCTCTGCTTCCCCCTAGAGTGCAGTACCCGGCTGAATGAGGAAGCTGGAAAGGTACAGTACTATGCAAGAAGCTAGATTTGTTTTAAAAGGGCTTTATTCATGTGTCTGTCTGTGCATGTGTGTTTGTATGTCTGTATGTATGCATGTGTCTGTATGTGTGTCCATGTACATGTGTCTGTATGCATGTGTCTGTATGTGTGTCCATGTACATGTGTCTGTATGCATGTGTCTGTATGTTAGTCCATGTACATGCGTCTGTATGCATGTGTCTGTATGTGTGTCCATGTACATGCGTCTGTATGCATGTGTCTGTATGTGTGTCCATGTACATGTGTCTGTATGTGTGTCCATGTACATGTGTCTGTATGCATGTGTCTGTATGTTAGTCCATGTACATGTGTCTGTATGCATGTGTCTGTATGTGTGTCCATGTACATGTGTCTGTATGTGTGTCCATGTACATGTGTCTGTATGCATGTGTCTGTATGTTAGTCCATGTACATGTGTCTGTATGCATGTGTCTGTATGTTAGTCCATGTACATGTGTCTGTATGCATGTGTCTGTATGTGTGTCCATGTACATGTGTCTGTATGTGTGTCCATGTACATGTGTCTGTATGTGTGTCCATGTACATGTGTCTGTATGTCTGTATGTGTGTCCATGTACATGTGTCTGTATGCATGTGTCTGTATGTTAGTCCATGTACATGTGTCTGTATGCATGTGTCTGTATGTGTGTCCATGTACATGTGTCTGTATGTGTGTCCATGTACATGTGTCTGTATGTGTGTCCATGTACATGTGTCTGTATGTGTGTCCATGTGCATGTGTCTGTATGTGTGTCCATGTATGCATGTGTCTGTATGTGTGTCCATGTACATGTGTCTGTATGTGTGTCCATGTGTCTGTATGTATGTGTGTGTGTGTGTGTGTGTATGTTACTTTTAATCCGGACCCCCCCCCCCCCATTCCTGTACCATCAGAACTGCATTTGTAGGTCTTGTTTGTGACATCAGCCAGGACTGCTGCTCCTCTGAAAAGCAATCCATGCACAGATCGCTTTTCAGAGGCATTTGACAGGCAGTAAAGAGGCATTATTTTGCCTCCTCACCACCTGTTTTAAGCCTATAAAATCCAGCATCACTCTATGCTGCAACTGTGCAATGCGCACAGTTGCGGGTAGTTGCAGTGCAGCCCCATTCACCCTGGGTGTACCTCCAACTGCAGCCACAGCATGTTTATACCCCCAGTTGCTCCCTCTGCAGCTAAAGGGGGAGAAGTTGGGGGTGGTAAAAACAGCTTAACCGTGTGGTTTTACTGCCCCTCCAACCTGACATGTGAACAAGCTCTTGGTTCACATCTGTGTGGCTGCGTGCTGCGTGTAGATCAGCCCATTCATTTCAATGGGCTTCCCTACCCACAAAACTGCAGGGAAAGAAGTCCCCAACCTTTTTTTATTTTAATTGCACTGCACCAAAAGCACCCCACGTTTTCCAATGTGTGGGGTACCATTTACAATTAACGGTACCCCTAAAGAGCAGAGCATTCGTCTGTGTGTCAGGAGCGAGTGCGACAAAGGCAAGAGAATTCTTGTTGGGCAATGTATTAGCGCTCGAACAAACACACTTAGACCAAATTTTATTGGTTTAAAAAATGTCAGGCAAAATGGTCGGCCCTCACGCATGTTCACTTCATCAAATCTGGCCCTCTTTGAAAAAAGTTTGGACACCTCTGATCTAGAACAAATGCCCCTTAGCTTTAATCAGTAGTGCAGGTAGCATCCTTGAATCCCATTGTCTGACAATCCCATGCTCCTCCTTGCATTTCTATTTTTACTGCCCGCGCCTTCTCATTCACCAAATAAAAAAAAAAAAAATGACACCTCTCGTTCACACCTTTAAAGGGTAACTCCACTTTGTTATATACAATATAGCCCAAAAACTATGCTAGATTGGTTCTTTTTTCTCTACTGCTGAACATAGGAGATATGTTTTGTGAATGATGCATAAGACCCCTTCCACATGGGCTGTCCGATTTAGGCCCGTCTGTCAGTTTTTCAGGCGGACCTGACCGCACCTTGCACTCTTGCATATGGAGCGGCGGATATCTGTGGTGACATGTCCGCTGACATCTGTTGCTTTCCCGATCCGATCCTGCCTGAAAAATCCAGATGGATGGTGGTCCTATTTTCCATCCGTCTGGCGGATCGGATAAAAACGGACTGGCGGTCTGTTTTCACTCGATTTGCCCATAGAGAAAATTGTGTCCATCTCCACTCTGCATAGTGAACGCAAATGAACCTTTCATCCGCCTGCTCAGTGGGGATCAGCGGAGCTGTCGCAAACCTGGTAGGAGACTGAAATGACTAGGTCGGCCTCTCTTTTATCTCCACTGAGAGTGGAACAGATGATGCCAAGGGACAGGAGGAACACGAGTGCCTGTAGATGTTGATTGCAGAGCTTGTGGCAGGAGTTGTAGACTCAGTGATTCAGGCAGAACAATCAGGTCAGGAACTGCGATGATGCCGCGTAGATCAGCCGAGGTTAAAGGGGCACTCACCAGGCTGGCAGGTTCAGGATACGTGGCTTGACAGGGTTCCCCGCAGTCTGGAGACGGGAACACTCTGTGTCCACTAGAGCTGGGTTGAGGGGCAACCAGCACAGGCACTTGGAGGTAATGAGGAGCCAAACAGGAGACAGAGGCGTGGTCAGCAAGCTAGCCGGATTCAGCAGCTAGCGGGCAGTGGGGTAACAGGGCATCAGACAGGAATGAGGTCAGAAGTAAGCCAAAGTCAGAAACCGATAATCCAAGAGCATAAACAGAATCCAAGGTCAGGTCAGTGGTAAGCCAGGTCAGCAACAGATATCAAGCAAAGCGCAAGGAAACAGATGGATACCAGTCAGCACTGAGAAGGAGTCAGAGTAGGCCGTCCGGTGCCAATGGGGACTGTGGACATTCTCCCGTGAGTGTGCACATTCTTAAGCGCATTGGCACACATACAATTATTTCCCTGTGCACAATTCTATTAGCCATAGCATGCGCACATGCGTGCGCCCGACATGTAACAGCAGTTCTCTTACAGGAGCGATTCCCCCACTGAGCAAGCGGATTCTGCAAAACGGAGGCACCCGTGTGAAAGGGGCCTTAGTTTGGCATCTTGACGTGTATCCTGAGATTCAAATACTGGTCTTGCATAATTTTTAAGGTTGTTTTTTTTTTTTGGTAGCCAGATCATTATGGTTTTGACTGTACTTGAAATTGTTTGGTACCTGTTTTTTCTTGTTTTGTATAATCTTTTGATAAAAAATACTGCAAGTAAAAAAACCTAGCCAAAAGAAAAGCAATTCCTTCACAATTCAAATTGTAATTTAGGGTATATGTGAACCCTTACCTTGTAAAACAACCCTTTCAGTTTAAAATGTGCCTTGTTCATTAGCTGCTTGTAATGAATTAGTCACTCCCATTCAAAATCGGTCCTGCACAACACATGACCTAACAAATATTCCTTCAGAGCAGAAACGGGTAGGAATCTGCAACAAAGTTTGTTAAAAATCCTTACGATGGATCCCTAACTAAATATGTAGGCATTAGGTATAATATATAATTGCCTTTTTTATATATATATATATATATATATATATATATATATATATATATATATATATATATATATATATATATATATATATATATATATATATATATATATATATATATATATATATATATATATATATATATATATATATATATATATATATATATATATATATATATATATATATATTTTTTTTTTTTTTTTTTTTTTTTTTTTTTTTTTTTTTTTTTTTTTTTTTTTTTTTTTTAAATAAAATACTTGTTTTCATAATTTCATTCTCTGTTGCATCTAACTGCCACTGATCTCACACAACCACTTTTTCTCTATATTCACTCCAGCAATGGCTGTATGGCAGGACTTGACAAATTTGCTTTGAACCCAGAACCCAGCTAAAAAAGTTGGGAGCCAGTTTGTGCGTGGCGATATTTTATATGCTTGGGTGTAATTTTATTTATTTTTTATTGCAAAAGATGTAAATACAATATTACAAAATAAAGTAATGCTCACGATTAGTTACAAAGGATACTTCAGGGTGTAACTTTAAAAAAAAATTTTTACAATTTTTTTTTTTTTTTATCACATAGGGAACAAAAAGTCCCCCTATGTGATGATTTTTGTTTGTTGACAGGTTCTCTTTAATGAGACATGCAGGGTCTAAAAGATCCACGTGTGTAGAAGCAATCAGGCGGCAGCGGAGCCACCCAAATATTTCCAACTGACAAGCGAGCTCTGCTGCTTGCCTGCAGAAGGACTAAGTGTAGAAAACAAACAGAACTGCATGTACCGGGCGTCGGGCGATATAAATTGTGCATCCCCGCAAAAGCGAATGGGCTAACAAAAGCGCCGGGATGCAATTCATAGTCTCCATGGCAACCTGGCATTTGTCGAGCCTTGCTGTATGGTATTGCTCAGGGAGAGTTACCTGATGAAATCGACTGGATTATGCCTGCATCATGTGGGTTGAATTGGTCACTTGTACTCTCTATTGGAAGCCCAGGTGACAGCGGAGGAGCACAAGCGGAAGACAAGGACAGAGAGTTCATAACCTATAACAGGAAGTGCCTGAACAATGGTCTTCATGGCAAGATCACTCATTATTATTTTAATGAAAGCTGCAGATTTACTGTAAAAAGATGGAAATGATGTTTGGAATTGCATAAATATTTTAAAGTTTATATGCGATTTTAGTGATTGGGTTTAGGTCAATGTCTCTAAATGCAAATGGTGGGAAATTGATGTCCTTGTATAAATGTCATCTAAGGTTTGCCAGCCAATGCTTACACCTTCCATAGTCAAGTGCTGTCCTCTGAGTCCTGCACCATTCCAAAAAGCTGGAATTAGGCTTTTAACTTTTTAAATGTTCAGTGGGCCAATGAATTACCAAAAGTGATTGTAAAGGGTTGTTTGTTATATATATAAATTCTTACCTGCTCTGTGCAAGGGTTTTGCACAGAGCAGCTCCAATCCTCCTTTTTTGGGGTGCCCCGGCAGTGCCCCTGGCCCTTCATTGAGTGCCCCCAGCGTGAGCCGTATTCCCTGGGGGCACTTGTGTGGGCGCGCTCACCAGTCCCGCAGCTGTGTCCATTGACGCAAACAGCGGTCCCGCCCCTGTGTCACTGGATGTTATTGACAGCAGGGGGAGCCAATGGCTCCTGCTGCTATCAATCTATCCAATGAGGACCCGAGACGGCGGCTGGAACTGCTGGGCTCGTGCTCGTCACAGGAGCGATCGGGTTCAGGTAAAAAAAAAAAAGGGGGGGGTCTGGTGGGCAGCTGAAGCACAGAAGGTTTTTCACCTCCAATGTATAGATTGCATTAAGGTGAAAAACCATGAGACTTTACAAACCCTTTAAGTAGCTAACTTGCATAGAGTTGTTTTCAAGTGTTCATATGTCAATTTTAAATTTAGCTTTTAGCTGTATTTATCACAGAATATATATTATATATAAAATGTGTGTGTGTGTGTGTGTATGTATGTATGTATATATATATTATATATATATATATATATATATATATATATATATATATATATATATATATTAGTCCTTGCCAAGGAATTTACAATCTAAGGTTCCTATCTCACATGCATACCATATACGCACACACACATTAGGGCAAATTCACCTACCAGCATGTCTTTGGAAAGTGGAAGGAAACCTACGCTGGCACAGGGAGAACATAAAAACTCCCTGGAGAATCGGGGACACCAGTGCTGCAAAGCAGAAGTGCTGACCACTAAGCCATTGGCTGTCCACAATGTGAAGGGTTGATTTGCAAAGCAAATGCTGGTGAAGCAAATATTATTAACTGCGCTCCCAGGATACTCTAATAAAAACAACTCTAATAGAATAAAAAATAGATAATAAAGTGCATGAAATAATTTTTTAGGCAGTGTCAATTAAACATCCACCAGGTGTCTCCAACCAAGTGTAAACCGTCTCCTTATGGATTCCCACACCAATAGTGTATAGTCAGGGTCTTCTTCCTTCAACATTTTAAGCACACAGCCCACTCACCGGATATATATGACCCCCATTACAAACAGCATTTGAATAAGGGAAAGCCACTTTCAATGGTCCTCTTAACCGGTCTAAGGAGCCGACCCGTGATGCCACATCAGCCACTAATGCTTTTACACCTTCATATACCTAGACCAAGTCTCACACAGGTGCAGAGCAGAAAGGGAAAACATGCCTCTACCTAGTGCAGTACAAAATGTTTATTAAAATACACACATAAAAGAATTGCACTTGCAATGTAGATGACCAGATACAGCTTGTTAAAAGCAGGGACGCGGTTTGCAATCGAGCTGCGTTCCATAGTGGCGGAAGTGGCGCGTCACGCCGATCCCAAACAACGTGTTTCATCAGTAACGTCTGATGTCATCAGGGTTTAGTGGCAGATGTGGCATCCTGGATCGGCTCCTTAGACCGGTTAAAAGGACCACTGAGACAGGCATCCCCTTATTCAAATGCTGTTTGTGACTACCTGTAATGGGGTCATATATATCTGCTGAGTGGGCTGTGTGCTTAAATGTTGGTGGAAGAAGACACTGAATATACACAATTGGTGTGGGAATCCATAAGGAAACATTATTTATATGCTTCACCATCCTTAAGCCTCATACACACAGTACGATTTTTGGACAACCGACCGTCTGATTTTTGTCAAAAGGGCGTGTGCCAGGATCTTGTCTTGCATACTAACGTTACACAAATTGTCGTGCCACAAATGCAAATGCAGTGACGTACTACGAGGAATTTCAGCTCTTGAGCGCCACCCTTTGGGCTCGTTCTGCTAATTTCATGTTTGGTGCGCTTTGATTCCAAGCAATGCGCGTTTGTACTTTTGACTTTTGTGTGACGGATTTGTGTACTGACTATCCGAAAATCTGACGTGGAGCTGTCGTTTGACAAAAATTTTTTCGCTTGTCATCCAACATTTGTTGGCCGAAAATTGGAAAACAATTGTTGTTGAAAGGAGCGTGCTAACGGTAAGAACTTCGGACAACAGCCTGTCAAAACCGTGTGTACAAGGCTTTAGGCTGTGTGGTAATGTGGTACCCCACCAGTGCATATACCCAGAATTCTCAACCAGATGGGTTGAGGGGCTCCAGGGTAGTTGCTTGCTTGAGAGGAAACTGGCTTTTCAGTTTCCTCATTATTTAGTAAAGTCCGCTTTGGGACCTGGAGCCTGGGGATGAAATCCCCAGTCCTGGGTCAGGAATTTTAGACTCACCAGCACACTGATTGTTCAGGTGTGTGTTGGCCTGATAGTAGAGTCTGGACCATGGTTCTGGACTCCACCCCAGAGAGACAGGAGGTCTCTAGGAGTCCAGAGAGTGCAGGTGTGCACTAATCAAAGCCAGAGACCCAAGTCTGAGGACCAGTACAGCAAGAGGCTGTAAGCTGGGTGCACCAAGGTGTTTGCTGGAAAAGTCTGTAGGAGACGGACAAGGGCCTGGAGGGTAAGGCCAGAGCAGAGTACTGCAATTGAGGGCCAACTAGGCTAACTGTCATTTTTGTTTTTGATGGAAAGGAATGCTGAAACCCCTGCGAGGGAAACTTATCTGTGTTTATGGAACTTTCTTTTAATAAAAATGGGCAAACAAAGCCCTTAAAAAGAAGAACCAGCGAGTGGCGGAGTCCTTCAAGCTTTACCTTTTGATGCTGATCCTTTACAGCTGCCATTTGCCTTACAATGGCCAGCTCCGGAGGTTTATATTTATACTCGCATATTTACATTCATTAATCATTTTAATAAAATGATGTATATAACTGACATTTGTTTATTCACATGTTCACATTAATTGGTTTATATCTTTTTTTTTTTTTTTGTCTGGTTTGCGCTGGTTGAGGGTTACACCCATTTTCTATATACTATGCAAAGCAATGCCACCTACCATTAATTAAATGTAACCTATACAGGGGGATAAAGGATTCAATTTCTAAAAATACAAGTTGCTTGGCTGTGCCTGGCTTCAGTGCTTTTTGAGACGTTGACCCAGTAAAAAGGTTCATATTGGAAAAATCGGAATGAAGTCAAAGCATTTTAACTTGAGTCTTGTTCTAGGCCTGAGCCTCTGAAAAACTGAAGCCACTGGTTTAGCATGACAGCCAGGCAACTAGTATTTATCAAAAGGGCAGGTCAACAATGGCGTCCTTCATATACCTTCAGTGCATTTGCTTTTTAAGGCTGGGTTCACATTGATGCAAATTGAATGCGAGTTTCCCCACATCCAATTCGCATGACCGGCGAATTGGTATGCATAGCATACTAGCTCATTATGAATTACTTACCTGAGATCGAAGCCCCCAAAGCGCTCTCTCTGGGGGGTTACTTCTGGGTATCTCGGCCCCGGCGCTAAGATTTGGCCGGAGCCGCAATAATGTCACTCCCGCGCATGCGCCTGGGAGCTGCCGGTAACGGCACAGTACAACTGAAGCAACGGCACGTGTGTGCCGTTGCTTAAGTGCGCATGTGCTGATGACGTTGGCACATGCAAATACAGGGATGTCTCCTAAACCGTGCAGGTTTAGGGAGACATCCAGTGTAGCTACAGGTAAGCCTAATTATAGGCATGCCTGTAGTATAAAGTGGTTGTAAAGGGTTTACAACCACTTTAATATGGATCCCATGATGAGCATGAGTGAGGAAATGCTCCTGATGTTGCTTTTGCTGAGGCTCCAAAGATGTAGAAAATTGCGTGAGAGGACCAGAGTTCGCCGCTACTGGACACATCTGTTGATGGCTCAGCGCATGTCCACAGGATACTTTCTAATATCTATGTTCCGCTGCGTAATTACCCCTAGAATTCTTTTTTTCATTACATGCATGTCAATTGCCACCAAAAGGTTAGACCCCCGTCTAGTTCGCATTGACACCAACATGAGGAAAAGCGTGCCACCAGAGGAACGTCTGTTGGTTACTCTCAACTTCAGCGTCAAGTAATGCAAGTCGTGTATTGTACAGCGTAATTGGCTGATGAGGGGAATATCACATGGTATATCAAGCTTGCAGGCAGTGATAATTGAGTTTTTGGTGTAGCGTTTTCCAGGCTCAAAAGTAATAAATAAAATGTTTCCCTTTTAAAAACGCTTCTAGACGAAAACGTGCCTAAAAGCGGGAAGTCGCGCTTAGCCATATTTAACCGCTTGAAATACCTCTAAACACAGCTTCTGAACGCATTTTTTTTTTTTTTTTGGGTTCCAAAAAAAGCCTCTAAACTCAACTGCCTAGAAATGACTGTAAACGAACCTGTGTATATTTTTATTTATTTATTACAGGATTTATATAGCCCCAACAGTTTACGCAGCGCTTTACAACATAAGTATATGTACTGATAAGATAACGTAGAGAGTTCAGAAGCAGTTGAAAAAAAAAGCCCAACTGCTCTTAAACGTCCATTTATCAGCAGTAGTGTACATGAGGCCTAACAACCAAAAACTTTTTTTTTTTTTTTTTTTTTTTATATTTATAATATTTTATTTTATTCATTTTTCATTTTAGACAACACATTTATTTATACCGTATATGTATGTATGTAATATATATATATATATATAATAATATAATATAATATTGGATATCTTATAGATGCAGCAATTTCCATTATATCACTAAACTCATCCTCTAGTTCTATATCCCTAAACTTTTATTTCTCTTTTATCAAAACACATTCTATCACATTATAAATCTATGCATGTATCTATTTTCCAATTAATATAACAATCCAAAATACTATCCACCTCCTAAAATTA
The DNA here is from genome assembly GCA_028564925.1 of Lithobates sylvaticus. Lineage (NCBI taxonomy): Eukaryota > Metazoa > Chordata > Amphibia > Anura > Ranidae > Lithobates > Lithobates sylvaticus. The sequence continues at coordinate 485,546,852 of CM053028.1, forward strand.
TTTTACCAAGGCAAAAAATCTCGACCCACATAAACCATACCCACTCTGACCCTACATCGTAGACTTGTTTAATGATTTGGGCAATGACGAGGCCCTCCCTAGAGATACGCTGAAAGCACATATCTGTCACCCCGAAGGAAGGCAAGGACCCAACCTCATGTGGTAGTTACCGCCTGATTTCTCTTTTGAACGCTGACCTTAAGCTTTTCACTAAAATTTTGGCGACCTGCCTAGCAACTCACTTACCAGACCTGGAGCATTTGGACCAGGTAGGCTTCGTCCCCACTAGGGAAGTGAGGGACAACACGACCAAAGTCTTAAACTTGTTGCACGTAGCCAGAACTTCCCTTACATCCTGTGTTTTTCTTAGCACGGCGCTGAGAAAGCGTTTGATCGGGTGAATTGGCAATACATGTTCACGGTCCTTCGACACCTGGGCCTAGGGGACACTATTATTCAATGGATTGCTACAATCTATTCCCAACCTACAGCTCAGGTCAAAGCCAATGGGGTCCTCTCTGATCCCTTTTTCCATACAGAACAGCACCAGACAGGGATGTCTGCTTTCCCCCGTTATTAGCCCTGTCCCTGGAACCGTTCCTAAACAGAATTCATCTGAACCCGGACATCCAGAGCGTAAGTGTTGGAGGCGACCAGTACAAAATATCGGCTTACGCGGATACTGTGCTCTTTTCCCTGACAAACCCTGCCGTCTCACTCCCCAATCTACTACGCGAGTTTGAGATTTACGGATCCTTCTCCAACTTTAAAATTAATTTTCACAAGTCGGAAGCCATGGGGATAGGGATACCCCCTCCCATGCTGTCTACACTTAATTCCAGTTTCAATTTCCTTTCATTTGAGCCCAGTCTTGCTGCTGTCCAAAACCCGCACACTTTTGGAGACCTGGAACAAGAGCCTGCACTCATGGTTCGGCAGAATTAATTAACTGAAAATGTGTATTTTGCCCTGAGAAATCCTCTTTTATTGTTCAGTTAGAAATATCTTGACTAGTCTTGCCACACAGATTTACACCAGCCCTGAGAAATCCTCTTTTATTGTTAGTTAGAAATATCTTGACAAAGTGATGAAAACTTTGTCAAAAACGCCCCCTTGCTGTGAGTGACAGGTGATTTACATATCTCATGACTAGCCTGAGACAGGCACAGACCACAGATCCACAGACCAGAGTGAAAGAAAATTTATTCTCAAGTGAACAGCAAGAAGAATATAGGGGAGATGTATGTAGTCAGATGGGCAGAGTAGAACATCCAGTGATCTGATGATTGTTATAGTGCAGTGTGTGTGTCTGAGGTCACCTGATCACAGATAACATTCCTTTTCATCACCAGGCTTTGTTATGTGGGGGAGGGGTGGATTTCTCACTTTTTATAATTACACAGGATGTGCCTGTCCCAGGCTAGTGCATGAGATATGTAAATCGCCTGTCACTCACAGCAAGGGGGCGTTTTTCACAAAGTTTTCAGCACTTTGTCAAGATATTTCTAACTGAACAATAAAAGAGGATTTCTCAGGGCTGGAGTAAATCTGTGTGGCAAGACTGGGCTCAAATGAAAGGAAATCTTATTCTCTACATTTACATAAAAAAAATGTTTTTTTTGGGGTTTACATCCACTTTAATGATATTGATAATGCTGGATATCCGAGCATACTACCAGGCGACCCACTTAGGCAGAATCATTGACTGGTGCCGTCAAGGACCGATCTAAAATATGGGCTCACATTGAACAAGCCAAAACACGCATTCCACTTTTCGGATCACCTCCAACCACTATTGAAAAGCCACCCCTTAATGGGGACGACGCTTCACATAGGCTCTGTAGATGGCAAACAACACTCCCTCTCCTCCTTGGACTCCCCATTGCTCCCCATTCTGGGGAACCCACAATTTTCTCTGGGCCTTTGCCCTCATACGTTCAACAACCTACGTCGGTCGGACATAACCCAGGCATCCCACTTTTTAATGAACGGCAGATGGCCCTCTATCGAGGAATTAATGATGGAGGCGGGCCCCTTTAAATTGCCTTTCTGGCCAGCACTCCAGTTACGACACTTCCTGAATACCATACCTAATCCCCAGAACTTCGCTTGTCCTTTTGACAACGCTTGAAGATTACTGCTCTGATAAAGGCAACATAACACAGGTTCTATCCAAAACATATTCCATGTTGAACTGCCCAGCTGCCCCACCACATCTGCCATTCTTGGATAAATGGGAACAGGACCTACAACGAAAATTTTTACTCCGGCTCAAATCCAGAATATACTCATATTCGCTTTGAAGTCTTCGGTCTGCACAAAAATTCATGAATCTAATTATAAACTACTGACAAGATGGTACCTCACCCCCCCCCCCCCACCTCCTGCACTGATATTATCCCGAAACTACTGCTTGTTGCTGGAGATGCCAGGGAGATAGAGGTACGCTACTCCCACATATTTTGGTCTTGCCCTAAACTGACTCTTATTTCTGGACGACAGTCCTGGAAGTGACTCGAAAGTTTACAGAATATAAGATTCCTGGTGATCCTGCATTTTTCTTACTGCACGTTTCCAATATCTCTGCCAAACGTTATCAAAAATCTATTTCAAGGCACCTTCTCAATGCTGCAAAGTCCTGCATTCCACTTCAGTGGAAGAAACAATCACCGCCAACGGCGGTTGACTGGCTGCGTAAAGTGGTAGACAGCAGTAGAATGGAAGACTTGCTAGCAGCTGAGCATCAACAACAGGACAAGTATTCCACGACTTGGAGTCTCTGTAAACAGTTTATCCTGTCTGTGGAGGGTTTAGCCCTCCTTGGACAGGAGAGCCACATACAGTATGAACATTACCCCCCCATATGCCTCGGCTATCCAGAACCAACAATACCCAGTCCCCCTCTTGCCTCCTACCCCCCCCCTTCTTCTTTTTACTACTAAGAAGCTTTATAAGCTTCTTTATTGATTTGTGCCGCCATACACTAGACGAATGAGGTTACACTTCAGCTGCAATTTTTATGTTATATTTTTCTGTATTGACCTGATTTTGCCTGTTGTAGGTGTTATTGTCAGCTACAGGGACTGCATCTCGCTCATCTAACACACGCATTCCCCAATTGAGGGATCTACCGCCTTCTGCCAGTTTCGGGCTATAACTGTACATGCTGCTGTTTAGCATATGTTGTAGAATATCTTTTGTTATAAATTTTATTGAGCCAGGGATAATTGATAATAAATATGGTTGTGCAGTTAATCCTGTAATTTCTGATATATGACGTAAATTTATTTTATTGGGATTTTATGTGATAAACCAACACAAAATGGCGCATAATTGTGAAGAGGAAGGAAAATGATAAATAGTTTTCAATTTCTTTTACAAATAAATATGTAAAAAGTGTGGTGGGCATTTGTATTCAGCCCCCCTGAGTCAATACATTGTAGAACCACTTTTAACTGAAATTACAGCTGCATGTCTTTTTGGGGATGTCTCTACCAGCTTTGCACATCTAGAGAGTGACAGTTGTGCCCATTCTTTGCAAAATAGCTCAAGCTCTGTCAGATTGGATGGAGAGCGTCTGTGAACAGCAATTTTCAAGTCTTGCCACAGATTCTCAATTGGATTTAGGTCTGTACTTTGACTGGGCCATTCTAACACATGAATATGCTCTGATCTAAACCATTCGATCTGTAGCTCTGGCTGTATGTTTAGGGCTGTTGTCCTGCTGAAAGGTGAACCTCCACCCCAGTCTCAAGTCTTTTGCAGATTCTAACAGGTTTTCTTCTAAGATTGCCCTGTATTTGGCTCCATCCATCTTCCCATCAACTCTGACCAGCTTCCCTTTCCCTGCTGAAGAAAAGCATCCCAACAACATGATGCTACCACGGTGGTGTGTTCAGGGTGATGTACAGTGTTAGTTTTCTGCCACACATAGCGTTTTGCTTTTAGGCCAAAAAGTTAAAATTTTGGTCTCATCTGACCAGAGCACCTTCTTCCACATGTTTGCTGTGTCCCCCACATGGCTTCTCGCAAACTGCAAACAGGACTTATTATGGTTTTCTTTTAACAATGGCTTTCTTCTTGCCACTCTTCAATAAAGACCAGATTTGTTGAGTGCACGACTAATCGTTGACAGAGCTGTGGCTCTCTGCAGCTCCTCCAGAGTTACCATGGGTCTCTTGGCTGCTTCTCTGATTAATGCTCTCCTTGCCTGGCCTGTCAGTTTAGGTGGGCGGCCATGTCTTGGTAGGTTTGCAGTTGTGCCATACGCTTTCCATTTTCTGATGATGGATTGAACAGTGCTCCGTGAGATGTTCAAAAGCTTGAGATTTTTTGATAACCCAACCCTGCTTTTAAACTTATCCACAACTTTATCCCTGGCCTATCTGGTGTGTTCGTTGGCCTTCATGATGCTGTTTGTTCACTAAGGTTCTCTAAAAAAACATCTGAGGGCTTCACAGAACAGCTGTATTTATACTGAGATTAAATTATACACAGGTGGACTCTGTTTACTAATTAAGTGACTTCTGAATGCAATTTGTTCCACTAAATTTTAGTTGGGGGTATCGGAGTAAAGGGGGCTAAATACCAATGCATGCCACACTTTTCAGATATTTATGTGTAAAAAAAGAATTGAAAACTATTTATAATTTTCCTTCCACTTCACAATTATGTGCCACTTTGTGTTGGTCTATTACAGGGGTGCCCAACCTTTTTAAGAGCGAGGGCCACTTTAGCAACTTGGTAACCAGTCACGGGCCACAATGAGCGGAGCAGGCGGATGACAGGTCACAGCTACTCTTGCCATAGACTCTGCCTGTGTCAAAAGCCAGCGCTGTACAGGAAGCATTGGCTTATGGGGCTCTGCTCTGCAGCCGCTTCCTTCCTCTACCACCAGCTTCATTGACAACACTGATGCTGTGGTATGACGGGTCGGCAACCTGCAATCTGGGCTTGCTAACCCGCCATTCCAGAGCAGGAGGTCGCGGGCCACATCAGAGGGCTCCCCCGGGCCACTGGTTGGCCACCCCTGGTCTATTACATAAAATTTCAATAAAATACATTTACATTTTTGGTTGTAACATGACAAAATGTGGAAAATCTCAAGGGGTATGAATACTTCTTTTCAAGGCACTGTGTGTGCGTGTGTGTATTTGTGTTTTTAAGATGGCAGTGCTGCGTGATTGCCCCGGACCCTTCCATTACCTGCATGGCTGGTGTAAGAAGATCTTTCCTTTTTTTCCTTTTTTTCCCAAGTACAGTCTAATCTATGTTCTTCTTGTCTTATTGCAGGACCCTCATGTGGATTGTTATAAAGCATCTGCCATTAAGGATAAGCTGGGGTTGAACCGAGAGTCACTAGTTTCAATGGCGATCCTCCTGGGATGTGATTATGTTCCAAAAGTGAGTTGATGTAAAAAGAAAGATTGAAGAAATATGCAGATTGTATGAGATCTCTTTATACAATCTATTAATGTTAAGCACCTTGCACACATTACTAAAAAAAATGTGATCTATTCCTGACAGCCATGGAGATTGGCTCACATAGGCCTGGGGTTCAGTGTCTCCGTATACATGGGTGTTATAGGCTGAACTCACACATTGCAGTGTGATTATATTTTCTCCTTTTTTTTTTTTTTAAAGTGGTTGTAAAACCTTCTACCAATTGAAATGACTGGCCTTCGGTGATGCACAGAGATTAAGCAAATCTTCCTACATAAGTTTCACCTCTTCTTTACATCATTTCAAAGTGCAGAATTTATCAAGCTTGTCTGGGCTGTCAGAAAGCATCAGCGGAGTGCTGAAATTACATACTGCGGGCCTCAGTGAGGAGAGTTTCTGGAAGCTGATTGGATGGCAGAGACACATCCCCCTGCACACAGGAACAGAGCTGAGGCTGTCAATCATAGGCTGTGTGCTGGACCTCTCCCCCCCCGGTCACCTGTTTTTCTCATGGCGTCAGACAGCAGAAGAACAGGGCAGCAGACAGAACTGCCAATTAGTGCTCTGGATTTGGATTGAGATAAGTACACACTATAGAGTGATCGGCTTTGTTCATAATTCGTGCATTGCGGCAGTGGCATGTGAGCAGATGTAGTGTAGACTTTAGGTGGGCGGTTGGGGGGGTGGTAAAACAGCAGCTAAGCTGCCTCCTTTTTAACCCCCTATCTCTCACACACACACCTACCTACACCTTTTTGTTTTGCCGCAGCTCCAATACATTTAGGCCCCTTTCACACCTTTGCGACTTCACCGCAATTTTGCCGCGATTTTAAGGAATGCCTCTGTAAAGCCCCATACACACAGTCGGATTTTCCGATGGATTCTGTCCTATCGGACAATGTTGTCGGAAATTCCGACCGTGTGTAGGCACCATCGGACATTTTCCATCGGATTGTTCGACGGACAAAGTTGTATCTCCTGCTCTAAAAATTTTCCGACAACAAAGTCCGATCACACCAATTCCGATGGTGTGTAGCGAATTCCGACGGACAAAGTGCCACGCATGCTCAGATCACATTACAAGATCAAAGCTATTGGCTACGAGCCTCCTACGTAGTCCCGTCGTACGCAACAAACGTCACCACGTTCAGAATGATCGGATTTTCCGACAACTTTGTCCGACCGTGTGTATGCAACACCAGTGTCGGACTAAATCCGTCGGACAAAATCCGATGGATTTTGTGGTCGGATTTTCCGACCGTGTGTATGGGGCATAAGTGGCATCAAAATCGGACCAAAGTAGTGCAGGGACTACTTTTGAAGTCGGAATGACTTGAAGTCGTACTAATATGAATGGCTGTCATTGGAAATCATGGGGAACGACTTGTCATGCTACTTTGCAGTCCCAAATCGTGGGACAAGTCGTATAAGTGTGAAAGGGGCCTTAGCTGATTTAAACGAAAAGTTCAGTTGGGCTTTAAATGAGCGCAGCCAATCATACATCATTTTTATGCTAGTCAAAGCTGCTAAAAGTTAAATCCGTGGAATTGGATAGCAGCAGATAGCACAGCCAATCATTGGCAGGGAAATAGTCGTCCAGCCAAACTGATTTATTTTTTCAATTGATTGCTGTTGTTTTTAAAATGAAAGTTGTAAGTCATGGAAGTCTGCCCACTCTCATCCACTGCTTGACTCTGCACATTTAGTGATGCAAGTGATCCATCCAACTGCCATTTACTGTTTGTGTCTGGCATTATTCGTCTTCTGCTTCATTATTCAGCTGATATCAGCGTGCTGGTTGTGCAGTTGTGTCCAGCTGAGAAATAGACTGACAATTCCTTACATCCTATCCTTTTCGAGTGTAATAAGATCAGTTCAGTAATGTCATGCCCTGAGCAGAATTACCCGCTGGATGTAGCTGGGAACAGGCGGTAGCTTCTCTCCCAGACAGGAGTCATTAATGTGAATGTTTTGCCAGTTCTTGCCCGTATAATGCAGAAGGTTGACAGAGGCTTTGGTGACATCTGGCTCCAATTTGCTGCTGTTTGTCATACCTGTGCTAAATGGGCAACACCTTTCCACCCGACTGCTCTCAAGTGTTAATGACTCCTGAGCACTTCCTATCTGCTAATGTTTGAGAAATCCCAATTAAATCACTTTGTTCAGTTCATTAGTACAGATGTACTGTGTTTATTAGAGTTCTTTTAAGTAGTGGAGGAAAAATAAAATCTCTTTGGGATTATTTTTTAACGTTCAGGCTTACTTTGCTGTTCAGATTTCAGAATAGCCCTTATCCTGAATCTGAGCTTTGCCCACATAGGTCCAAACTACAAGTTTACATCCACCAGCTTCACATACATGTGCTCTACTTGGCTCCTGGGAGTGCAGAAAATACACAATGGGATTGATTTACTATAAAGCTGGAGAGTGCAAAATCTGGTGCAGCTCTGCATAGAAACCAATCGGCTTTTTTTGTCAAAGCTTAATTGAACAAGCTGAAGCTGATTGGCTATTGTGCAGGGCTGCACCAGCTTTTGCACTCTCCAGTTTTTAGTAAATCGATCCCAATATTTCAAGTAAGTACTGTGGGAGCATGAGACTATTATCCTCCACCCACATGTAGGGGTGCAACGGATCGTCGCCGATCCGTGATCCGAACGGGCCACCCCGTTCGGATCGGCACACCCCGCGATCCGCGGAGCGCTCCGCGGCCTCGGCCTTTAGGAAAGGCCGCGGCTTCGGCCTAGCTCCGGAGCGACGGCGGCCATCTTTGTACACCCGGCGGCCTTAGGAAAGGCCGCGGCTTCGGCCTAGCTCCGGAGCGGCGGCCATCTTGGTACACCAGGCCACTGTTTTTAATGTGATCGCTCCGTCAAATGACGGAGCGATCACTTGTAAGCCCTGCATATACTCTGCATTAACCTGCCAATACTCTGCATTAACCTGCCAATACTCTGCATTAACCTGCCAATACTCTGCATTAACCTGCCAATACTCTGCATTAACCTGCCAATACTCTGCATTAACCTGCCAATACTCTGCATTAACCTGCCAATACTCTGCATTAACCTGCCAATACTCTGCATTAACCTGCCAATACTCTGCATTAACCTGCCAATACTCTGCATTAACCTGCCAATACTCTGCATTAACCTGCCAATACTCTGCATTAACCTGCCAATACTCTGCATTAACCAGCCAATACTCTGCATTAACCAGCCAATACTCTGCGATACCCAGCCAATACTCTGCGATACCCAGCCAATACTCTGCATTAACCAGCCAATACTCTGCGATACCCAGCCAATACTCTGCGATACCCAGCCAATACTCTGCGATACCCAGCCAATACTCTGCGATACCCAGCCAATACTCTGCGATACCCAGCCAATACTCTGCGATACCCAGCCAAAAATACTCTGCGATACCCAGCCAATATTACAGTGGGGGAGATGACGTGGATATTACAGTGGGGGAGATGACGTGGATATTAGTGGGGACTATATGGTGGCGGAATTTTCACAGGTTTTTGCAACTTCAATTATTATTTGCTGATCCGAAAATGATCCGATCCGTGACTCCTGATCCGAGGATCGATCCGATCCGTGAGTTTTTTGATCCGTTGCACCCCTACCCACATGACAGCTCTGGCGTCTGGTGATTGGATGCTCAGGAACTCAGCGCTGTCGCTTGAGGATGAGAAAAAGAGTCCTCAAAGTCGATATAAAATAAGCTGTTCTGATTTGCTTAATACTTTGGCTCAGCGCCTCAGGAAATAAAGTCTGTCAATCAGCATGACCGGCTTGCAATCAGCATTTTGCAATGTCAGCCTCATTGATTTTACAGCAAAGGTTTTTGTTTATTGATAGAAATTTGTCACTGACATGTAACAGTAGGCCCCTCTAGGTCACTTTGTTAGAAATTCTGTATATATACAGTGCCTTGCAAAAGTATTCACCCCCCCCTGGCATTTTTCATGTTTTGTTGCCTCACAACCTGGAATTAAAATGGATTGTTTGAGGATTTGCATCATTTAATTTACAGAACATGCCCACAACTTGTTTTTTTGTTTTTTTATTGTGAAGCAAACAATAAATAGAACAAAATACCAAACATCAATGTGCATAACTCTTCACCACCCCCCCCCCCCCCCCCCCCCCCAAAGTCAATACTTTGTAGAGCCACCTTTTGCGGCTATCACAGCTCCAAGTCTCTTTGGATAAGTCTCTATGAGCTTGCCACATCTTACCACTGGGATTTTTGCCCATTCCTCCTTGCAAAACTGCTCCATCTCCTTCAAGTTGGATGGTTTGTGCTTGTGAACAGCAATCTTTAAAGCGGTTCTGCACACACTTCATTTAGTAAATCTTTGCCTTCCAAATCGGGCAAAGAGTACTAAATGGCGTGTTTTTTTTTTGTTTTTTTTTTTTTTTTACTTACCTTGTATTTGCTGCTCTGTCTCTTCGGGGGTGGGCGGGGTGTATGCAGCGTTCCTCGTCATGCCGCACTGTCTCCTGGGATCTGGTGTCATTGATCCCAGGAGTCAGTGCGGACATCGGCCGAAATCTCGCGAGATTTACGGGCCTCCTGCCGAAACGGGTGCGAGATTTCGGCGAACGTGAGGCATGCTGCATGTTAGGCATATAATTAATCGAATAGAAACATTTTTGGATGGAAAGATCTGTTACTTACCTTTCCTCCAGCGCCGCTCTCTCCTCTGAGTCACCGCTCTTGTTTCATCCTTGGTTTATGTCGGTTGCCATCACGACGTGGCGGGACTTCCTACGACGCCACCCGTTGTGATGGCAACCTGAACGGTTGTCTGCGCTACACTTTGCCGTTACTGCGCATGCGCGAGATCGCCGCAATAACAGCGGTGAATGCTGGGCCATCTGAAGAACAGCAACCAGGAAGAAGGTGCCTGTGTGGTTTCACATTCCCACAGGCAAGATGGCACCCAGCAGCAACATTTTTTTTATGTGACGAAAACCGGCAGCAGTTCCCTTGGAAAACGGAACACGTGAGTGATGAATTTACATCTCCTAATCCTTCTCATTGTACAAAAAAAACAAAAACATTACAGACAGTGTCACCCTGCTTTAAGTCTGACCACAGATTTTCCATTGGATTGAGGTCTGGGCTTTAACTAGGCTATTCCAACATATTTACATGTTTCCCCTTAAACCAGTGGTCATCAACCCTGTCCTCAGGGCCCACTAACAGGCCAGGTTTGCAAGATAACTGAAATGCATCACAGGTGATATAATTTGCTGCTCAGTGATTGCAGTATTCTGAACTGCATCTCCCCAATGTAATACATAAAACCTGGCCTTTTAGTGGGCCCTGAGGACAGGGTTGATGACCACTGCCTTAAACAACTCAAGTGTTGCTTTAGCAGTGTGTTTGGGGTCATTGTCCTGCTGGAAGGTGAACCTCCGTCCTAGCCTCAAATCACACACAGAGTGGTACAGGTTTTCCTCAAGACTATCCCTGTATTTCGCACCATCCATCTTTCACTCAACTCTGACCAGTTTCCCAGTCCCAACTGCTGAAAAACATCCACACAGCATGATGCTGCCACCACCATGTTTCACTGTGGGGATGGTATTCTTTTGGTCATGTGTTGGGTTTGCGCCAGACATAGCGTTTACTTTGATGGCCAAAAAGTAAAATTTTAGTCTCATCAGACCAGAGCACCTTCCGCCATATATTTTGGGAGTCTCGCACATGCCTTTTCGCAAACTCAAAACGTGCCATTTTTTTGTTTTGTGCTGAAAGTAATGGCTTTCTTCTGGCCACTCTGCCATAAAGCCCAACTCTATGGAGCGTATGGCTTATTGTCGTTCTATGTACAGCAACTTTAGTCTCTGCTGTGGAGCTCTGCAGCTCCTCCAGGGTTACCCTAGGTCTCTGTGCTGCCTCTCTGATTAATGCCCTTCTTCGCCGGACCATGAGTTTTGTTGTGCGGCCGTCTCTTGGCAGGTTTGCTGTTGTGCCATGTTCTTTCCATTTGGTTATGATAGATTTGATGGTGCTCCTAGGGATCATCAAAGATTTGGATATTTTTTTATAACCTTGTACTTTTCAACAAGCTGTCACGGCCCCCCACTATGTGAATTGGTAATGGGTACATTGTACTCCTACCAATTCACAAAAAAACTGTCAAAAATGGTAAGAATGACAGGAGACAGTCTGGGACAAGTCCTTTATTAAAAAATTAACAACTAAAAATGTCCCGCGATGTAAATCCATCTCACGCTGCCCGAAGGGGCGAAAAAAAAATGCAACAGCTCCGCCTCCATGGGAGGCTCCCGCACACTGCATGCTTCTTCTCTAAGAAAGCTGTTATATAGCTGAGGGCGGGACCACTCGATGACGTGAACTTCCTCTGATGTAACATGGCGTCAGAGGAAGGCGGGGTCACCCGTTTGTCACAGAGTGGCCCCACCCTCAGCTATATAACAGCTGTCAAGGAGAAGAAGCACCACTCGGCGGGAGCCTCCGATGGAGGTGGGGCTGTTGTGGGTTCTTTCTATTTTCGGTTCGTCGGCGGCGTGAGATGGATTTACATCGCGGGACATTTTTATTTTTTAATAAAGGACTTGTCCCAAACGGTCTCCTGTAATTTTTACTATTTTTGACACTTTTTTTTTATTTATTTTTTGTGAATTGGTAGGGGTACAATGTACCCGTTACCAATTCACATGGGGGGGTGCCGGGATCTGGGGGTCCCCTTGTTAGGGGGCTTCCATATTCCGATAAGCCCCCCGGATCAGGTTAAAAAAAGGTATGTATACTCATTTTTTTTCTACAGGGCTAGAGAGGTTAGTGTTTGGTGATATCTATAGATGCAGGGATTTTAGTTTTTGCATGGACTTCTACTATAGGTTGTTGATTGCTTTTAGGTTCCACTTTAGGTTGTTTTTTGACCTGGGTTTGGGGCCCCTGGGGTACTCCAGAAAGTAATGGAAAGTTCATAATGGCTATTGTTGCATCCAAGTGACACCAGAGATGACTGAAACTAATGGGTGCATAGTATCAATGCATACATTTCTTCTGTATAAAAATGTATTACGGGTAATTGTATAGCCCTGTCAATTTGCGCAGCACTTTTACACATTATATATTACGTTCACATCAGTTCTTGCCCTCAGGGAGCTTACAATCTAAGGTGTCTAACTCGCATTCATGCATACATATATTGGGGCCAATTTTAATCTGGAGCCTATTAACCTATCGGCATGTTTTTTGTGTGTGGGAGGAAACCCACGCAGGCACAGGGAGAACATGCAAACTCTCTATATAGGTAGTGCTATAGTGGATAAAACAGGAATCGCATTATCAAGATACAGTCTGGGTGAGATACTCCCTGATACATCCCGACAAACTCTAGAGTCTAGTATAGATGATTTAATTTATTTGCAGATTGTGTTGGATTGGGCAAATCCTGATACTGTTTTACTGGCTTTGGGCTCACTTACTGGCGCTGTCTTCAGAATTGTGATTGAAAGTAATCAGATTTGTCTGATGTGCAGCAGATCTATTTGCTCTAGATTGTAAGCTCTCTGATCTCTCCTGTATTGATTTGTATTGTAGGTGTACTGCCTGCCCTCATGTTGCGAAGCGCTGCACAAACTGTTGGCGCTATATAAATCCTGTATAATAATTATAATATGCAGCTGTAAAAGAAAATGACACACTCCTGACCAAAACCTACACTCTTGTCATTGTTGGTTACAATTTCTGTTATTTGTTTTATTGAATCGTTTTAAAATGTGTGTACATTTATTTCTTTAAGGGCTTGCCTGGCATTGGAAGAGAAATGGCATTGAAGTTCATCAGGTCTCTGAATGGAGAGAGTGTGCTACAGAGGTAAGATGAAATCCTAAATGAAAACCGCATCATTTCTATATCAAAGACGGACCTAGTGTACACCTTTACTTTCCATGACCCCTCCTGTGTAGGTCAGATGTAATGTAAAGAAGTACTCTAGGCACAGTGGCTGTGTGTGTGTATGTATACAATATACATATTATACTAGGGACAATTTTGACAGGAGCCAGTAACTTACCAAATAAGAAGATTTTTTTTGGTGACTTTTGCTATTTTATTTCTCTGTTTGCATCATTGAGCCTTTTTTTTTTTTTTTATCTTTTGATTTGCCCAGAACGTAACAGCATGTCTTTTGGAGTGTGGGAGGAAACTAAAACCTGTGCAAACTCTATTTATAGTGTCCTGTTTGGGATTTTTTAATTTTTTTTTGGCTTTTTATTGTTTTAAATTCTTTCAACAATATCAAATACATCCATATAAATCCAAATTCTAGAATACATCCATCAATCATGCCAAAACCCTTACCCACTGTACAAAAAAAAAAAAAAAAAAAACGCCAAATTGAAAAACACATGAAAAAAAAGTCTTTGTTCACCAGTATCATATATATTTTATATATACTTTGCTTTGTGCACAAGGGGGAACTAAACCATTTCCCTATTGATCTTAGATTTTCTTTTCCTCGTAGCAGTTGTGGAAAAGTGACTGTAAAAAGTGCAATAATTGTGTGTACCTCCATCTATCCAATGGCATACTTCCCCATTTTTGTCTTAATTCAGTGAAAGTGAAAATTCTATTCCCCTTCATCACATCCTGTATAAACTCTTTTTTTTTTTTTCCCATTTAACAAAATACAAATATTCTTCTTTCCCAGTTTTAAAATAATTTGCGTCTATTAGTTTAATTGAAGGTCCGTTATATTCCCACTTATATAGCCTACAAAGGCCATCCCATACCCTAAAAGTGTTCCCAGTCAGTGAATTTGTGCTATTAGCAAATTCTCGATCCACTTGGAATCCAATACCATCTTATCTTACTCTACTTTACTTTGTGCCAGTTCAATCTCCACCCGGCTTTTAACTTCTCTATTGTGTATCCAATCCGCTAATCGTGAGATAATAATTGCCTGATAGTACTTTTTAAAGTTGGGTACTGCTAGTCCCCCGTTTTCTCTTCCCCTTTCGCTAACACTGTGTAATAGATCCTTCGTCGTTTGTGCCCAAATGTATTTTAGTACAATAGTTCTCAGTTTCCTAAAATATTCCTGGGGTACAGCGATTGGCATTGTTTGAAATATGTATATTAGCTTAGGCAGAATGTTAATTTTTAACGCATTTATTCCCCCTAGCCACGAGAGGGGTGTGTGTCTCAATACACTCAATTGCTCATTAATCTTGTTTAGGATTGGGATATAGTTGACCTTATACCAGGTCGCTGGGGATGCTGCTAACTTAACTCCAATGTATCCTAATTCCTCCCTACGCCATATGAAGGGGAATTTGGGTTGTATCGCCTGCTGTTCTCTTTTTGAGGTTATGTTAAAAATCTCTGACTTAGCTGTATTCTTAAAGTTTGAGATCTTCCTGTACCAGTCCAGCTCCTCTAACACAATCGGCAATGTTATCCTAGGGTCAGAGATATAAAAGAGTACATTGTCTGCATAAGTAGCCACGTTATACTCCTTGTTCCTTTTTCTCGCCCCTCTAATATCTGTGTTTTTGTGAATCGCCGCCAGCAGGGGCTCCAGAGTTATTGCAAACACCATTGGAGAAAGGGGGCATCCCTGCCTAGTACCATTAAATAATTCCAAAGAGGGGGATAGTTCTCCGTTTTACTATGATTTTTGCTGTTGGATGATGATAAAACGCAGAGATCCATTGTATCATCCTGTTACCGTTACCTAGATATTTCAGGGTTTCTAACATGAAACTCCAGTTTACCCTGTGAAAAGCCTTTTCGGCATCTATCGACAGTAGTACAACCGGCGCCTCCCTCTTTTTAGCCTCATGGACCACAAATAGTGATTTGAGGCAGTTGTCCCTCCCTTCCTGTCCCACCACAAATTTTACCTGATCATTATAGATCCATATTGGCAGTAGGGGTTTGAATCTTTCTGCTATTATTTTGGCAAATATCTGTATTTAACAGTGATATTAGTCTATAGCCCATAGTGGCCGCCAGATCCTTGCCCTCTTTTAAAATAAGGGTTATATAGGCCAGCAGTTCTCCAGCAGGTTCACTTCCTCTCCAAGTGTGTTCAGGTATTCACATCATTTGGGGACTAATAGTTTTTGGAACCTTTTATAATGCAGTGTCGAGTACCCATCAGGTCCTGGGCTCTTCCTCAATGCCATACTTTTTATTGCCCTTATCACTTCCTCCTGTGTGATCGGGTCCTCTGTTTTGGGATTCTAACCACGGACTCCAGTGCTTCAAGGCAGAAGTGCTAGCCATTTAGCCATAGTGCTCTTTATCATTTATTTACTGTGTTCCTGATTGGGAGGTTAACCCTCTTTAGCCTGGTGACCTCTGTGACAGAAAGTGATGGGTAAAACCAAAATTTCCCCATCAATTTTATTAGTGTTATTTAGTCATTTTGGTAGCGTATTATTGTTTTTTAAACCTGTAAAAGCACCTTTTATGTTGGCCTATGTGTCCATGCACACATAGGCGCATGAAGGCATATTGGAGGAGCATTTACATGCTGGAGAAAAAAAACAAAACACCAAACGCGTGTTAATGCTGGACATGTTTAGGTGCATTTTGAGCAGTGATGCATTCCAATAGCCAGAAAAAGTAAATATTCTGGCCAATAGAATCCATTAACGCTCAAATGCTTGATGCACCTAACTGTGCTAAAACGTGTGTGCAATACCTGAGCCCTCCAGCGTTGTGCCCATTTGCAGTCCCCCCCCCCCCCCACTGACTTTGCTCTGCCAATGGCTCCCACTGCTGTCAATCAAAACCAATGATGGAGTGAGGGGGGGGGGGGGTCCCAACAGCATGCCTACAAGAGTGTCCCCATAGAAACAAAACATTTACAACCACTTTAAAATCAAATAATACCTACTGTTTTTGTAATATTTTGTTCAGAAGGGCTAAACGGATGCCCTGTGTGCATGAGGCCTTACTCACTCCAATATAAAAACCTTGCACAACTAAACTTACAAAGCAAAAAGGAACTATTTTAAGCAACTTTAGTATTGTTTAAAGTGTGTGAACCCAAGGAAAAATCTGGTCTCTTTCCCTGCCAGACAGGACTTTACTGTTTGGCTGAACTGTGCAAATATCAGGACTTTAATAGTCAAAATTACAAATCCTATTGAAAGTAAAATTTTTCCCATATTATATTATTATTTTTATACAGGATTTATAGAGCGCTAACAGTTTGCGCAGCGCTTTACAAAATGAAGGAAGACCTTATAGTTACAATATAACTTGGTACAAGAGGAATCAGAGGACCCTGCTCGTTAGAGCTTACAATCTAAGAATATGTATTTCATCTGTGTATTTAGTGATTTGACTAAGTGTAGCTTAAGAATTTTGATTCCCTAACCTACAATGAAGACCAGAACAGCTGGATTTCTGTACTTTGTTTTAGGTCTGTGTTAAACCACTGGCTGCGTCTGCCTTCAGTAACACACCTGAGTCACTGACCTAGAACCAGCATTTAGTACATGAAGTCTGTATACCTGTTGTAGGTCAGCACAATAGCCAAGCAACTCTTGATTAGAAATGAAAGGTCCCCAATGGCAACCTACATATTTGGCCATACAGGTTTCCTTTAAGTCTGGATAATGCCAGAGTTTAGGAATGATTGATTACATTGGTTGGTTTCAGCTTGCTCAACGGCATGACAATATTCTTCTTCACAGGTTTTACCAGTGGAGGAAGCAGTTTGATGATCCCACAGCTCCCCCTAAATCAGCCAAGAAGACTGCTCACTGTTCTGTCTGCTGTCATCCAGGTATATAGCCGCATCCTCTGCCATGTTTTATGGACTGGAAATGAGTTGTTTACGTTTTGTTGTGGAACTCCTGGATAATAGATTGCGCTTGTCACATCTTCCTAATGGAACAAGAGTTTGCTAATTCCCTAATGATCTACATAGTAAGTGCCGAGAGAAAACATTTCCATGATTCATCACCTAGGCTGTCTGATCACCATCTGAGGGCTTGGTTTTCTTACAAAATTTTGTGTATGGAAACATTAAAGTATAGCTAGAACCAAAATATAAATTTTTTTGATTCTGCTTGATTTATATTTTTTGCCATCTGTGTTTTATTAAGAATTTCCTTCTCTTCATGTCCCAAAAATATGACAAGAAGGGTTTCTAAAGGAAGGGAAATCCTTGGACAGTTGTCACTGGAACAAGTTTCCCCATTGAAAGGCTTACCCTCTATTCCCATTCCGGTAATAAGCTTGAATTATTTAGTTCCAGAATCTGTCACAGTGCACCTTGCCTACGAGAGCCTACATGAGAAGTGATGGAGATTATGTGTGCCTGTAGGAGAAGACCTGGCTCACAATTGGCATTCTAATTTATCCAAAAGGTGTTCAGTAGGGTTAAAGGTTAAGTTCACTTTTTTAAAAACAAAATCATAATTAATTTTGCAGGTTAAAAAAAATGTGCCTTTATTTTTATTTTTTTATTAGGAACCTATAAAGCATTGCACCCGTGATAAGCAGGTCATGGGCAAAATCGCAGGCTCCTGCAGACTGTCAGTGTAGCTGTGGTACGTACGTCTCGTATGGACAGGCAGTTACTGAATGACAGGAAGAATCAATAAAACTACCTATAGCACTCATCAGCGCCTTTTGTAGTTCATTAGGAACTGCAGATGGATGATGACCGTTGGAGTTCTCCCATTCACAAAACTCTGATTGATGTGGGTGGGTGGAGCCCCACAGGGTTGCGTTTTTTTAACTTGTGACAGCAGGAAGAAGATCCCTGGCCTGCTGTCACAACGGGAACTTGGGGGGGCTGCTCATTTAGTAACCTATTACACCTTGGATACGGGTGTAACATGTTATTAAAGCTAAACTTAACCATCAAGGTCAGGCCTTTGTGTAGGCCATTCATGTTCCTTCACAACAAACACCTGAAACCATGTCTTTTATGGAGCTGGTTTGTGCACAGGGATACAGTCCTGCTGGAACAAAAAGGGCTTTTTCTAAACTGTTTCCACAAGATTGGAAGCGCACAATGTCTAAAATATTTTTTTGTATACAGAAGTATAAAGAGTACCCTTCACTGAAAATTATGTTGGAAGAGTGTCCACATACTTTTAGCCATATAGTGTATTTCTGAATGTTTGATGGCACTCACTAGCTTCTTGAGCTGACCATAGATGGATCAAAATTTGGTTGGTTCAACAGGGATTGGTCCTAGTTTCAATCCATGTGTGGCTGTCCCCGTCTGCAGAAGTTGATTGTTAGTTTATGGACAAACTAGAAACACTTTTGATGATCAGCATCTGCAAACCGTTGATCAGTGTATTCTGACAGCAGAGTGCCCCGCTGTTGGATTACATGTCCCAGTTTTTGGGGAGTGTGTGTGTGTGTGTGTGTGTGTGTGTGTGTGTGTGTGTGTGTGTGTGTGTGTGTGTGTGTGTTAGGAGGAAATTTTTTTTTTTTTTTTTTCTTCAGTTAGTGAACCATCCATGGCCATCTTATCAGTAATATCCATCTGTTGCCAATGGGCTACAGTGTCTTCTCAGGACTCTGTTAAAGCAATAAAGACAGAGAGAGACATTTGAGAGCAGTAGAATGTGAAGGCTGGCCTGAGAATACAATGGAGAAAAAGGAATGAAGTGTAGTCAAGCACATCTGAGGACTGGCTCAGGGGAAGGGAAGGAGTAGATTTTCAGGAAAGTATGAGTGAAAAACTGGTAGTTTTCTGCTATAGAAATGGGAATTTGTCATCCTGTCATCCCAATAACAGCTGGATTGTGTGACAATTATGTCAAGTCTATGGCTCACTTTAAAGTAGGAGTCTACCCATCGAATTGTTAGAGAACCTGCCACCAACTTAAATTGCACAGAAAAATCTAGTATTGCTTAATTGCAGTGTTTTTTTTTTTTTTTTTTTCCTTTCCTTGGATGATTTTTTTTATTTATTTGCAAGTTGCCTTTGAACATGCCAAAGGATTTGACTTCCAGGTAGAGTAGTGTTAATTTTATCGACTAAAAACAACTAAAACATTTTAGTTGACTAAATGAATACTATTTTAGTCGACTAAAATACGACTAAAACAAAAACAATTGAGATGACTAAAATACGACTAAAACTAAAATTCTATTTTAGTCAAAAGACTGATGCCGCGCAAACACGAGCGGAATTTCCATCCGTAAAATCTTAGATGTTTTTTCCGACGGAATTCCGCTCAAGCTTGTCTTGCATACACACGGTCACACAAAAGTTCTCTGAACTTTCCACCGTCAAGAACGTGGTGACTGTAGAACACTACAACGAGCTGAGAAAATGAAGTTCAATGCTTCCAAGCATACATTATTTTTTGCGTGTCCGAATTGCATACAGACGATTACATTTTCGGATAGGAACTTTTCCCAACCAAAAAATAGAGAACCTGCTCTCAATCTTTTGCTGGTAGGCCAGCAAAAGACCAATGGAGCACACACACAGTCGCATTTTCCGACAAAAAGCTCTCATCTGAGTTTTGCTGGCGGCATTTCCAATTGTGTGTGTGCGGTATTAAGGCTAAAACAACATTGAAATTTTACTTCAAAATTCACACTGGTCTAAACTGTAGTACATGCTCATACCTCAATACCATAGATAATAACACATTACATTTTTCACTCCAGCAGTATATAATGAGTTTGGAAATTGTAGAGAAATGTTAACTAATGCATTACAATTTAATTACACCCATTAGATTTTAGATGGCCAAAATTTGTTTTAGTCGACTAAAAGGTACTGGAGATTTTAATCAACTAAAACGTAGGACATTTTAGTAGACTAAAATATACTGAAGATTTAGTTGACTAAATAAGACTAAAACAATTGCAGAAGACTAAAATGGGACTAAAACTAAAATGCCATTTTAGTCCTAAGACTAAAACTAAATCAAAATTTGCTGCCAAAATGAACACAGAGGAAGAGTGAATTCCCTAGCACAGCCTTCCCCTCCTATGAGGGTGTCTTATTACTGTCTGTGCTGGAACAGCGCCTGTGTACCTCTCACCCCAGTTTTAGGGCTTTTGGATTTCTACACAAGGGAGGCAGTTACAGGTAAATAAAATAAGTTAAACGCACATATAATCTTATGGAAAAATTGTTGTTGAAATGAATGGTCTGACAACCTGGGTCTCTAACTTTGGATAGGTCTGGGGAGTTAGAACCTCTATCGGGTTTATATTGTGTTCCCATTAGGGATCCTGTCAAACTCAACTTTTCCATACTCCAACGCCAGGTCTTTCCCTCTGTGTGCTTCCTCTGGCACTAAAGCCAATCACCGAGGGGGTGCAATCCTAAAGGGGTAACATACGGGTTGCTCAGTGTTCGAGCAATGCATCCATGCGCTAGAAGCTGTACCCCCAGTTGTTCATAAGCAACATCTTGAGTGCTTCCCAGTACCTTCCGTCGTTGTCTTCATGACTTCTAGTGTCCATCAAGCCTGTACACAGCTACTGTGTGCCTCTGGTGATCCCCAGCATTCCCCACTGTCGTCAGTGATTCCAGCCTTGTGTTCCCTGTTTATTCCAGGCTGCATCCATCCTTGTGTTCTTAGTGTATCCTAGCCTGCATTCGGCCATGTGATCCCAGTGAACTCTAGTCTGTACATTGTGCCTGTGACCCTGAGCCTGCTTCTGTGATCTTGGTGTTCCCCAGCCTGTATCCTTCTTCTTGGACCCCGTACACTCTCCTGCCAGCATTCAGTCTTCCTTCACTGCTGTGGTTTCCTCTGCACTCATCCAAGCCATCTTCTTCTTTGCACCAGTGCCTTTCCCTGTGAGTTCCAGCGCGCCTCATTACAGAACTTGAGCACGCTCCCAGCCTGTTTTTATACTCTGTGCCTACATGTGCTTCTGTGTACTACTGAAGATTAGGACTGAGGACTGGATTGAGACAAGTACACACTGTAGAGAGAAATGCTTTGTTCATATTTCATGTCTGAGGTTTGCAACCACTTTAATGTATTTTAGTCATGTTATTAGGGGTGCAACTAACGATTATTTTCATAATCGGTTAATAACCTTAAAAAAAAAAAGTGGGTCAAATTGACATTCATTTTCAACCACAGTGACGGTAAAATTTGGAAATAATAGAAAACTTCTTGGTCAAAGGAATTTTCAGACTGTGTATGTGGTTTTTGTTCAGAAATGAAGTGAAAATTTCAAACAAAATTCTTTCATTCAGCGAATGTACAAAGATTTTTCATCTGAATATTCTCACCTGAAAATTGATCCGTGAGGCCAGCATAAGGCTCAGTACACACCTATGCAGTTTTTGCTTTTGATCTGTTTCTGCAGTGATTTCTGCTGTGCGTTTTTGATTTTTGCGCACGTAAATTTTACTGCAATTTGCGTTTTTTGCATTTTTTTTGGGCAGATTAAAAAACACAAATTGCTGCAAAAACGCATTACATTCTTTTCTGCAGCTTCTCCATTGAAGTATATTAAACCAAAAAAAATCACTGTTTCGCGTTAAAAGTCCCTGACCCTTTCCAAATATGCAGCGGCTGAAAAAAGCATAGATATGAACGAGTTCCATAGGAAACCATGTAAATGAACTGTAGTGCGTTTCTGCAAAAAGCACCAATAAACACATAGATGTTAACCAGGCCTAAGACATTTAGTAACATAATTAGGTTAAAAAGACTAAAATTAGCCCTTTATAGTACAAAAAAGCAGATAATCACTACTGGAAGGGGTTCATTTTTTTTACCGTAGAACAGTGAAAGTAATATTTACAGTAGTGATTATATTTTTGTACTATAAAAGGGCTTACTTTAGTTTTTTTTTTAACCCCATTATGTTACTGGTCGATTAATCGATTATGAAAATAGTAATCGATTAATTTAATAATCGATTAGTTGTCGATTAATCGATTAGTTGTTTCAGCCCTAATGTTATTTTCTTGTGAAAGCCTACCATGAGTGAGACCACTGCTGGACACAACCTTTTTGGATGCGATGTTAGCAGCCCCAAATAAAACTCAGAGCTGTCACTCATGTGACACTCGTATAGTATTCCTTTCTGCCTCTGACCGGAAGCTAGGCCAGCACAGGCAGTAATGAGACACTCCCAGAAGAGGAGAGGACTAGGATACAAGAGAAGGGCGGTGCTAGGGAATTGACTCTTCTGGGGAAGTCAAATTTTCTAGAAAGTTCAAAGGCACGTTGCACGTAAAGAAAAATCATTTGTACTTTAATGTTTTTGTGCTTTTTTTTTCTGCAAGTGTTTGCAATACGTTCTCTTTAAATATGTCCCCCAAAATGCAAAAGCTAAATTTAAATGTAATTTATGTTTTGCCTTTTAATACCATTAAAAAAAGAATTGGGTTAAAAGAAACATGTGCTGTGGTCCCTTTTTAAGGTTCAGCTAAGGAACACCAGCGGAAAGGATGCAGTCTGTGTGCCAGCGATCGATACTGCGAGCCGCATGACTATGATTACCGTTGCCCATGTGAGTGGCATAAGTCTGAGGAAGAAAAAAAGAACAACCCCTTGGAATATACCTTTAAGACGTATGTGTGTGTTTGTTTATATATTTAAACTATGAGAGCGGGGCGGGGTTACCACTTTCTATTATTCCTTTATGTGAAAATCTTTGTTTTATGACCTGCAGGAAGGCAAGAAAACGTGAAGGCTTTCCTTACCACGAGGTAGAGTAACCAACCTGTCAATACCACAGTTATTAATATGGAGAGTATATATCTTTCAATTTTATTTCCTAAATATTGCAGGTTATCCAGGAATTCCTTGTAAACAAAGACAAATTATCAAAGGTGATCCGATGGGTCCGGCCTAGTCTACCTTGCTTCCAGGTAAATTATGTTAATAAAATGCCCAACTGAAATTCTTCACTACTGACCCACAACAAAAAATAGCCTCACAATCACTTTAAGATCTATAAAGCACATGGCCTATGTGACATTCAATTACAGAGATGTAGGATGTGAGTGGTCGCTGTGCGTTTGCTGCAAACCCTTCTTTTCTACATGCTAATATACTTCTGGAGTGATGATCAATATATCTCCACCACAGCTCAGACCTAAGTCAGCCTATTCATGTTTTTGTGAGGCTATAGAATTTTTAAGCTTGCTCTGAAAACTTCTTAAAGGGTTTTCTTTAATAGATATGCACAAATTCTACATACGGCTCTATTTAAAATGTCTATAAACCTTTACATATACCCAGTGAAGTGACTGGCCTCAGATGATACACAGAGATTAAACAAATTCTCCTACATAAGTTGTACCTGTCTATCTGCAGTCTTCTCTCATCCTGTCAAAGTGCAGAATTTATTAAGCTTGTCAGAGTTTAAAAAAAGGGTGGGGGGTGGAGAACTGAAAAGCTCAATCAGGAGAGCTCTGAGGGCTGATTGAAGGGAAGGAACACACCCCTTCACATAGCACACAGTAACAGAGCTGAGGCTGTCAATCTGCTGGAGATCCCTCCCCTATCACCATTTTTCTCTTGGTGTCAGAAAAAAACTAGTCAGAAATTATTCATGCTGATAGCAGAGGGACAAAGCAGCAGACAGGAATGAAACTTGGTGCTCTTAGTTGAGGCAGGTGCACACTAAAGGGGGGATATGCTTTGCTATTTCATATCTGAGATGTACAACTACTTTAAAAATGGAGTCAGAAAGATGGCTCAATAAGTCTCTTTATTGCCCTTTTACTTTGAGCCATACAGGCTATGGGAGCTTGACCAGGGTCCCACTATGTAGATAAAGGAAAGCCGGCAGCTCGATCTTCTGCAATGAATACATTTACTAATCTAGGAGTGGTACAAAATAATACAGGGATTATGCGTTTCGGTGTGAACCCTTAGTCATAGCCATATAACGTGCCGAAATGCGCAAGACCTGTATTATTTTGTGCCACACTTGGATTTATCAATGGATTCATTGCAGAAGATCGAGCTGCCAGCTTTCCTTTATCTTCATGTTTGCTCAAGTGCTAGGAGGCCACTACAAGCCAGTGCACCCACCGCTCACCACCTTGGGGAATTACTACAGGTGTTTTTTTACTGTACTCATGGTCCCGCTGTGGTTTGGTCTTATTTTTGATCTATACAGTCCTATGTAACTTTGTATGAAGTTTGTCAGAGGCTGGTTTTATCGATTATGGCATAGACTTTTACCTGCAGTTTAGACTTTCTGCCTAGAAATGCCTGAGATTTCTCCAGGCTTTTCCACCTTTTTTTGTGTTTTTATTTATTTTTTAATATTAAGATTACGTTGATTGGTTTTAATTTTTTACTCATACAGTTTGGCAAAAATACTTTCTGTTATATTTTTTTTGGTGATGCTTTCTGTTGAAGGAGTGCAGTCCTGGAAATACAGGTATTGAGAAGTCTAACGCTGGTCACACGCATAAAGTTTTTGTTTTCTCAGCATGCTGATTGAGCAAAATCCATAGAGCCCTTATGTACACTAAACCGTGTGGAATGGCTTACTGGGGTCAAATCACCACTAGAATGTCCAAAGCACTTCACTTACCTATATTACTTGACCCCCCCCCCCCCCCCCCCCCCTGTCCTATTCTTGAGTATTTTTTAAGCTCTTCCTTTTCAAAAACATGGTAAAGTAGCTACTCCTTTTTTATGCCTCTTACTACGCTAGTAGAGAAATTCTCCTTAAGTGGGAACTTTCCTTCCTGCCATCCTATGACGATTGGTGTTTAACTCTGCACTTCTTGTCAGTTAATATATATTAAAGTGATTGTAAAGTCTCGTTTTTTTTTCCATAAAAATAACAAACATGTTATACTTACATGCTCTGTGAAGTCGTTTTGCACAGAGCAACCCAGATCCTTCTCTTCTCGGGTCCCTCTTCGGCTCTCCTGTCCCCTTTCTACTGTCTAGTGCCCCCACAGCAAGCAGCTTGCTATGGGGGCACCGAGCTGAGTCACAGCTCCCTGTGTCCATTCAGACACAAAACCCCGATTCGGCCCCACCCCCCTCTCCCCTGATTGGCTAACTGATTGTCTGAAACTCAGCAGAGGCGCCATTGTCAATCACTAGGAGAGTCCCCGACGGCAGAGTCCCTCATGGACATCGCTGGACAGAGATGGGGCTCAGGTGAGTATTAGGGGGGCTGCTGCATACAGAAGGCTTTTTATCTTAATGCACATGGACACAGACAAACAGCTATTTCTTCCGAATAACAAAAGGTATGAATCCTTGCAATGTACATAATCACCCAGGGGGAGGTTTTTTCTCAACAAAAGTGGAGTTACTCTTTAATTGAACAAGCTTAAGTTTGAAGCCGATTGGCTACCATGCACAGCTGCTAACCACTTGCCGACCGCCCCCTGTATATATACGTCGGCAGAATGGCACGTACAGGCAGAACCACGTACCTGTACGTGCCATTCTTCCGGCGGGTGGGGGGTCCGATCGGACCCCCCCCCCGGCCGGCGGGGACGGTCGGGATCGCTTCAGGAGCGATCCGGGATGAGGGGACGGCCAGTGGTTTCTGGCCACCCCCTCGCGATCGCTCCTGGCGAATCAGATGCTTCCTCTGTCTGTGTCAATCAAAACACAGGCAGAGGAAGTGATGTCACGCTCGGTGCGCCGGTCTATGTGACCGGAACGCCGAGCTGTGAACATCTAAAGGTTAGTGCACCAACAGTACACTGACACCAGTACACATAGGCACACAAAACACCCCCCTGTCACCCCCAGATCACCCCCCAGATCACCCCCCCCCCCCCCCAGTCACAGTGTCACTAATTGCAGTGATCATTTTTTTACTGATCACTGCATTTAGTGTCAGTGTGACTGTAGTGACTGTAATAACTGTCAGTGCAGTTAGTTTTAGGTCCAAGGTAGCCCCCCCCCACCCCCCCCTAATAAAGGTTTAACCCCTTGATTGCCCCCCAGGTAACCCTTTCACCCCCTTTTGCCAGTGTCACTAAGCGATCGTTTTTCTGATCGCTGTATTAGTGTCACTGCTGTCGCTAGGTAACCATTTTTTTTTTTTAGGTAACCGCCATGTTTATATAGGTTCATAAATAGGTTTATAGGTCAGGTACCCCCATATTACAACCTAAATAAAGGTTTTAACCCCTTGATTGCCCCTAGAGTTAACCCTTTCACCAGTGATCACTGTATAACTGTCACTGGTGACGCTGGTTAGCCAGTTAGTTATTTCGTTATTTAGGTTCCCCGTCAGGTTTTTATATAGCGTCAGGTACCCCCATATATTACCTAATAAAGGTTTTAACCCCCTGATTGCCCCTAGTTAACCCTTTCACCCCCTTTTGCCAGTGTCACTAAGCGATCGTTTTTCTGATCGCTGCATTAGTGTCGCTAGGTAACCATTTTTTTTTTTTAGGTAACCGCCATGTTTATATAGGTTCATAAATAGGTTTATAGGTCAGGTACCCCCATATTACAACCTAAATAAAGGTTTTAACCCCCTGATTGCCCCTAGAGTTAACCCTTTCACCAGTGATCACTGTATAACTGTCACTGGTGACGCTGGTTAGCCAGTTAGTTATTTCGTTATTTAGGTTCCCCGTCAGGTTTTTATATAGCGTCAGGTACCCCCATATATTACCTAATAAAGGTTTTAACCCCCTGATTGCCCTTAGTTAACCCTTTCACCCCCTTTTGCCAGTGTCACTAAGCGATCGTTTTTCTGATCGCTGCATTAGTGTCGCTAGGTAACCAGTTTTTTTTTGTATTACTGTTACGGGTGACGCTGGTTAGTTAGCTTGTTTTTTATACTGTCAGGGCACCCGCCATTTATTACCCAATAACGGTTTAACCCCCTGATCGCCCGGCGGGTGATATCAATTAGGTTTTAGGGTCAAATAAGGTCTGCGTCGCCCCAGGTTAGTGCCAGTACCGCAAACACCCACGCGCAAAGCATACACCTCCCTTAGTGGCACAGTATCTGAACAGATCAATATCTGATCTGATCAGATCTATACTAGCGTCCCAGCAGTTTAGGGTTCCAAAAAAAAAACGCATTGTTAGCGGGATCAGCCCAGATACCTGCTAGCACCTGCGTTTTCCCCCTCCGCCCAGCCCAGCCCAGCCCACCCAAGTGCAGTATCGATCGATCACTGTCACTTACAAAACACTAAGCACACATAACTGCAGCGTTCGCAGAGTCAGGCCTGATCCCTGCGATCGCTAACATTTTTTTTTTGTGGTAGCGTTTTGATTCAGTCGCTTCAGTCAGGAGCTTTTTTACCTGTGAATCTCAAAAAAATAAAAAAAAAAATAAAATAGTTGTCGTTTTATTGTTCTCTCTCTCACTCTATTCTCTCTCTATTGTTGCTCTTTTTTTACTCCATTCTATTCTGCAATGTTTTATTATGTTTTATTATGTTTTATTATGTTTTATCATGCTTGCTTTTCAGGTATGTAATTTTGTTTACTGTGTGTTTTAGTGTTGAGCATTTTTTTGTTTTCAGGTGCGCCATTCAGTTGCAACGCGGATTTATTTATCTTGACAGCAACAGCGTTTGCTCCCACGATACATAAAGCCGCGACTCCAACGCTGTAGGAGGTGATTTCACCACCACAGTTAAAAAAAAGAGCATATATGCCGACGCCGGGGGGCCGCCGGGGGGGGAGGAGCGATTGGCTCCTAATGCCACGTACATACGGTCGAAATTCCGACCGTGTGTACACGGCATAACTTTTGCGGGAGGATGCCCCCATGCATCGGCATATATAAATGGTGCATGTATGCCCATCATTAGAAGTGGGTGGATGAAGGGAGGTATTCTAATGGTGGGCATACCCACCAATCAATCTCTTTTTTTCGTTCAGCCAAGAGGCTGCATGAAAAAAAAAAGATTACAATATATGTCCAGTATGTTGCTGGACTTTGAATGGTTATACCAGAATGATGCCTGCAGGTTTAGGTATCATCTTGGTATCATTCTTTTCAGCCAGTGATCGGCTTTCATGTAAAAGCAATTCTAGCGGGTAATTAGCCTCTAGACTGCTTTTACAAGCAGTGGGAGGGAATGTCCCCCCTCCCGGATATAAACCGCGCCATTGGGAAATTGGGAAAGCATTTTATCACACCAATCTTGGTGTGGTCAGATGCTTTGAGGGCAGAGGAAAGATCTAGGGTCTAATAGACCCCAATTTTTTCAAAAAAAGAGTACCTGTCACTGCCTATTGCTATCATAGGGGATATTTACATTCCCTGAGATAACAATAAAAATCATAACAAAAGAAAAAAAATGGAAGGAACAGTTTAAAAATAAAATAAAAAAGCTAAATAAATAAAAAAAAAAACAAAAAAAAAAGCACCCCTGCCCCCCCTTCTCTTGCGCAAAGGCGTACACAAGCGTTGGTCTGGCGTCATATGTAAACAGCAATTGCACCATGCATGTGAGGTATCACCGCGAAGGTCAGATCGAGGGCAGTAATTTTAGCAGTAGACCTCCTCCGTGAATCTAATGTGGTATCATGTAAAGGCTTTTAAAGGCTTTTAAAAATGTATGTAGTTTGTCGCCACTGCGTGTTTGTGCGCAATTTTAAAGCATGTCGTGTTTGGTATCCATGTACTCGGCCTAAGATCATATTTTTTATTTCATCAAAAATTTGAGCAATATAGTGTGTTTTAGTGCATTAAAATAAAAAAAAGTGTATTTTTTCCACAAAAAATGCGTTTGAAAAATCGCTGCGCAAATACTGTGTGAAAAAAAAAAATGCAACACCCACCATTTTAATCTGTAGGGCCTTTGCTTTAACAATATATATAGTGTTTGGGGGTTCAACGTAATTTTCTTGCAAAAAAAAAAAATATGTTTTCATGTAAACAAAAAGTGTCAGAAAGGGCTTTGTCTACAAGTGGTTAGAAGAGTGGGTGACGTGTGACATAGGCTTCTAAATGTTGTGCATAAAATGCCAGGACAGTTCAAACCCCCCCCAAATGACCCCATTTTGGAAAGTAGACACCCCAAGCTATTTGATGAGAGCAATGTTGAGCCCATTAAATATTTTTTTTTTTTTGTCCCAAGAGATTGAATAATGAAAAAAAAAAAAAATATATATATTTTTTTTACAAAAAGTTGTCACTAAATGATATATTGCTCAAACATGTCATGGGCATATGTGGAAATACACCCAAAATACATTCTGTTGCTTCTCCTGAGTACGGGGATACCACATGTGTGGGACTTTTTGGGAGCCTAGCTGCGTACGGAACCCCAAAAACCAATCACCGCCTTCAGGCTTTCTAAGGGTGTAATTTTTTTATTTCACTTCTCACTGCCAATCACAGTTTCGGAGGCCATGGAATGCCCAGATGGCATAAAACCCCCCAAAATGACCCCATTTTGGAAAGTAGACACCCCAAGCTATTTGCTGAGAGGTATGTGAGTATTTTGCAGATCTCGCTTTTTGTCACAAAGTTTTGAAAATTGAAAAAAAAAAAAAAAATTTTTTTTTTTTTTCTTTACTTTCTTCATTTTCAAAAACAAATGAGAGCTGTAAAATACTCACCATGCCTCTCAACAAATAGCTTGGGGTGTCTACTTTCCAAAATGGGGTCATTTGGGGGGGTTTTGTGCTATTTTGGCATTTTATGGCCTTCGAAACGGTGATAGGTAGTGAGGAGTGAAATCAAAAATTTGCACCCTTAGAAATCCTGAAGGCGGTGCTTGGGTTTCGGGGCCCCGTACGCGGCTAGGCTCCCAAAAAGTCCCACACATGTGGTATCCCCATACTCAGGAGAAGCAGCAAAATGTATTTTGGGGTGCAATTCCACATATAACTATGGCATGTGTGAGCAATATATCATTTAGTGACAACTTTTTGAAAAAAAAAAAAATCTTTTTTATTTTTGTCTTTATTCAATCACTTGGGACTAAAAAAAAAAATATTCAATGGGCTCAACATGCCTCTCAGCAAATAGCTTGGGGTGTCTACTTTCCAAAATGGGGTCATTTGGGGGGGTTTTGTACTTCTCTGCCATTTTAGCACCTCAAGAAATGAAATAGGCAGTCATAAATTAAAAGCGGTGTAAATTCCAGAAAATGTACTCTAGTTTGTAGACGCTATAACTTTTGCGCAAACCAATAAATATACGCTTATTGGCATTTTTTTTACTAAAGACATGTGGCTGAATACATTTGGCCCAAATGTTTGACTAAAATTGAGTTTATTAGATTTTTTTTATAACAAAAAGTAGAAAATCTCTTTTTTTTTCAAAATTTTCGCTCTTTTTCCGTTTATATCGCAAAAAATAAAAATCACAGAGGCAATCAAATACCATCAAAAGAAAGCTCTATTTGTGGGAAGAAAAGGACGCAAATTTCGTTTGGTTACAAAATTGCATGACCGCGCAATTACCAGTTAAAGTAGTGCAGTGCGAAATTGAAAAAAGACCTCTGGTCCTTTGGCTGCCAAATGGTCCGGGGCTGAAGTGGCTAAAATAACTTCAACTTGCATGATTTATATAACCTTTGTCTCTATGAGGCTTGTACGTAAATTTTTATTTTTTCTTAAAAATTCTTAATAAAACTTTTCTACTGTAAAAAAAAAAAAACCCGTGGAATAAGGAATCCAGCGGTGCCGGCTGTCAGATTGCCCAAATGGTGACTGAAGCTGATTGGCTGCAGTCACATTTTGGCCAACTTTTTTTTCCACCTAGCTACTTCAATTTCTAAATGGACTTTTGCCCAGCCCAGAGGTGTTGGCATGGCCACCAAAAGGAAGAATTTGGAAATTCAATGTATGGCCAGCCTAACTCCTGGATTTTCTTTTGCAATACTTTTATATGAGAACCTTTGCCCTATGTTTCATGTGTACATTATTGCAGTAAGCTGGTGAGGTGCTATGTTCTCTCCAGGACACATCAGTATTCTATCTCTAGGTGGAGGTCCCCTTTTCCTCTCGTATTTCTGCTGAGCTGTGCAGCCAGGTGCTGAGTGGAGGAATACAGGATATAAAATTTGTTTTTTATTCATCTCGTCTCCCTGTTTACTGCAAGATACTTCCGCTACTTCCTTCCTAGAGGCGTGGGAATTCTCTGATGTAGTTAATGATATTCTGGAAATCTAATTATAAATATTAATAATACTTTTCAACTAATATATTCCCAGGTGCCTTATGTTACCATATAGAGAAAACGTGAATAGTTTAACAGTAGAGAATGTATGTTGAGGCAGAAGATATGAGAGCTCTGCTCAATACCTAATATTAACTGATAATCATGTTTTCAAAAACATCTTCATCTTACAGGATCAGTTCAGCCAAAAGTTCTTCTTTAGTTATAGGTGAAGACTGGTGAAACAACAGAGAAAAGATATACCTGTTCTCAAATCCCAATAGCTTGTACATGTATTTAAACTATCAGTCTATTAACGCTACAAATTTTGGATGAACCCTGTTCACACTGCTATACACCCTTTCCAGCAAACTATGCAATGAAAAACAGCCGTGGCATCTGCATTGGCAGAGCAGAGTAGGACTGGCCAGAAGAGGGATTACTTTGATGCAGTTGACCAACTTAAAGCGGTGTTTCAGCTAAAAAAATTTTTTTTTAAAAGTCAGCAGCTAAAAAAAAAGTAGCTGCTGACTTTTAATAAGTACACTTACCCTCCCAGGGCGCCCGCGATGTCGGTCGTGGAGGCCGAGATGTCCCAGCGCCGCCATCCTCAGTAAGGGAAACGGGCATCGATCGCTGCCCGTTTCCTACTGCGCATGTGCGAGTCGTCGTGCGCCCTACTGCGCATGCGCGAGTCGTCGCGCAGCGCTTTGTGAATGGGGAACGCGATGTGTTGTGGGACACACAGTTCCCATAACACACTGCGCCCCATTCACTAGAAGACGGCGCTAGGAGCAGAAGACAGAACAGCTCCGCAGAACAGGAAGAGGCAGATTAGGACGATCTGCCTAGCAACAGCCATTTCTGGTAAGTAAAAATATATATATATATATATATATTTTTTTTTTTTTTTCATTTTAAATTTTTATTAACATTTTTCTCAAGTTTTTTTTTTTTCAGAGTGGCCCTCCACTTTAAGCATGTATTGCAATATGTGTGAACTAAAAACCCCCGTTTTTCATTGCATAGTTTCCTGGAAAGGGTGTATAGCAGTGTGCAGAGGGTTCATCCAGGACTGGTGAAACAAGTCACTCATTAGCTCCTTGTGAGATCTCTGATGGGGAGGTCTCCCTGCCAGTTCCTGGATCTGTTCCCACAAACCATTAGGGTTTTCCAATGCTGGATCACCCAAATTCAATTGAATTAAAATTTCAGCATGGGTTATAGAACTCCATGGTAGTGGCTGTGGCAGGTGTACATGATTGGGGATTCAAATGCAGAGATCTCAATGCCAAAGTCCTTAAAGCAGAACTTTACTTTCTCAAGCAATATTAACTATTTTTAATCCTTCTGCTGCTAGTCTTAGTAAATAGATAGGAATGTATATTATATTTACTTGGTTTCCCATTCCTGGCCTCCAGGGTTGCATGCACGGATAAGGGTCTGGTATACATTTTGGGGGGGGACCCTTTTTTTTTTTTTTTTCTTCTTTTGGTGTGGGGCCCCCCTCGCTGTTTTTTTTATTTTTTATTATTATTTATTTTTTTCATACCAACGCTTCTTTTGCTTACATTCTGCTGTCAGCAGGGAATCCCACTGACAGCAGATGTCATAGTCGTAAAGCGTAACTTCACACAAAAGGGTAAGTTCCGCTCTTCCTCCTCCTTTTTACATTTGGCTTTTTTTCTTTGGGTTGGTGTGGGGGTGCGGAGCAGGGATCTGATTTTGACAAGTACCCACTCTCCCGCTTCTGGAAGTTTGCCCCCCTCCTTCCCCT
Source organism: Lithobates sylvaticus (assembly GCA_028564925.1). NCBI lineage: Eukaryota > Metazoa > Chordata > Amphibia > Anura > Ranidae > Lithobates > Lithobates sylvaticus. Next base: position 485,580,123 of record CM053028.1, read on the forward strand.
GCAGCCTTCTGGGACACATCTCAGGTCCCAGAAGACTGCGGAACCAATCACTGGTGCATGTACCAATTGTAAGATGGCTGTGGAGCCGCAAGGCTTCACTGCCAGTTTCCCTTAGTGAAGATGACAGCACCTGCACCCGAAGCTGATTGAAGAATCAGCTTGGGTGAGCACTGGATCCAGGGGGCGGGTAAGTGTCCTTATATTAAAAGTCATCATCTACATTATTTGTAACTGCTGACTGGGGGGGAGACTGGAGCTCCTTTTTAAGGACATTGCAGGTACAGTCTCCTTAACCAGCTATTTCATGGTTTTAGAGAATGCCAGCATTAAAATACTGCAAGTTTTTCCTTGCTTCCAGTAGCACATGCAGTATTTTAGTAGCCATTTTTAGTGAATTGTAAAAACATTTTTGAAAAATGGTATGAGCTAGTGAAGGAAAAAAGTATTTGATCCCCTGCTGATTTCATACATTTGCCCACTGACAAATAAATGTTCAGTCTATAACTTTAATGGCAGGTTTATTTTAACAGTGAGAGACAAAATATAAAAAAAAAAGATTTTCATTTTAATGAGTGAAAAAGTATTTGACCCCATTGCAAATCATGCCTTAGTACTTGGTGGCAAAACCCTTGTTGGCAATCACGGAGGTCAGACATTTCTAGTAGTTGGCCACCAGGTTTGCACGCATTTCGGGCAGAATTTTGTCCCACTCCTTTTTGCAGATCCTCTCCAAGTTATTAAGGTTTTGAGGCTGACGTTTGGTAACTCTGACCTTTCAGCTCCCTCCACATATTTTCTATGGGATTAAAGTCTGGAGACTGGCTACGCTACTCCCGGACCTTAATGTGATTCTTCTTGAGCCCCTCCTGTGTTGCCTTGATCGTGTGTTTTGGATAATTTGTCATGCTGCAATACTCATTTTCAATGCCCTGACTGAGGGAAGAAGGTTCTCACCCAAGATTTAATGGTAATCCTCCCTTTGATGTGGTGAAGTTGTCCTGTAGCATGTTTTACAGTGGGGATGGTGATCTTGGGGTCATAGGCAGCATTCCTCCTCCCCCAAACACGGCAAGTTGAGTTGATGCCAAAGAGCTTGATTTTGGTCTCGTCTGACCACAACGCTTTCACCCAGTTCTCCTCTGAACCATTCAGGATGTTCATTAGCAAACTTCAGACGGGCTGTACATGTGCTTTCCCGAGCAGGGGGACCTTGCGGGCGCTGCAGGATTTCAGTTCTTCGCGGCGTAGTGTGTTACCAATTGTTTTCTTGGTGACTCTGGTCCCAGATGCCTTGAAATCATTGACAAGATTCTCCCGTGTAGTTCTGGGCTGATTCCTCACCGTTCTTATAGTTAGTAAGTTTCATAGTTAGTAAGGTTGAATAAAGACACCAGTCCATCCAGTTCAACCTGAGCGAGTGTCTACAACTGTCCCTATCCCTGTACATTGCACACCCACATTGGTACCTACCCTCAAGGAGCCCACAATCCAAGGTCCCCATTCATATACTAGGGCCAATTTTTTTTTTTGGACAGAAGCCAATTAACCTACCTGCATGTCTTTGGATCTCATGATCATTGAAACTCCACGAGGTGCGATCTTGCATGGAGCTCCAGACCAAGGGAGATTTACAGTGATTTCCTGTTTCTTCTATTTGCAAATAATCGCACCAACTGTTGTCATCCTCTCACCAAGCTGCTTGGCAATGGTCTTGTAGCTCATTCCAGCCTTGTGTAGGTGTACAATCTTGTCCCTGACATCCTTGGACAGCTCTTTGGTCTTGACCATGGTGGAGAGATTGGAAACTGATTGCTTCTGTAACAGGTAACAAGCTGAGATTAGGAGCCCTCTTTTAAAGGGAGTGCTCCTAATCTCAGCTTGTTACCTGTATAGAAGACACCTGGGGAGCCAGAAATCTTTCTGATTGGGGATCAAATACTTATACTTGTCACTTTTTTGGGGGGGATCAGCGTATAACACGCACCCACTACTTTCCCCCGATTTTAAGGGGGAAAAAGTGCGTGTTATACGCCGATAAATACGGTATTTTTGTTGTTATTCTGTCTCTGTGAAAATAAACCTACCATTAAAATTATAGACTGATCGTTTATTTGTCAGTGGGCAAACGTAAAAACTCAGCAGGGGATCAAACACAATTTTTCCCTCATTGTATTTTAATGCTGATCTTAAAGATGTAGATACCATTTCATGAATGAAGCCTCACATTTAAGAGATTTTCTTCCTGTGTTGTCTCTACAAGACAGGAAATCAAGGTATATCTTTTTAAGGCATTTGCGACCTCTTACTTTTGTCTGTCCGGTGATACTAGGATTCCTCTGTCTGAAATTGGGCAGCATTGGTGGAACTTATCAGTTGTGCGATAAGTATAGCCATTAGGATGTCACCTTGGTACAGTTTTCCTCAGTTCTCACTAGCACCTAGTGCTACAGTGTTATCTGTATATACACCTAGATGCAGCCTCACTGAAGTCTTAATCCTCTGGGGCCGTATATATGCATAGCTTTGTCTGTTCTGGGAGTACGTTGCACAGCAAGCTCTTGGAACAGAGACCAGGCTCTTACCGAAAGCCCCAGGTCCCATACTAACAATTGAGGACTAAGAAGCCTGGGGAGCTAGGGGAGAAAAGTGTAAAAAAATTAAAAAAATAGCTAGATCGGGTTTGATCTAGGTCATGCTCAGGCCTAGCTTTTGGGTCAAGGTTAGGGTCAAAGGTCATTGCATTTTAGATAGGATTTAAAAATTGTCAATGTGTTTTTAGTACAAACAACAAGGCCAGCACAGTGCCTAAGTGGTTAGCACTTCTGCCTAGCAGCACTAGGATGGTAGGTTCAAACCCCAATCATGACACTACATGCCCGGAGTTTGCATGATCTCCCTCCAGCTGCGTGGGTTTCCAGTTCTCCCACACTCTAAAGACATGCTGGTAGGTTAATTGGCTCCTGTTTAAATTGACATATATATATATACATATACACACACAGTTGGGTCCATATATATTTGGACACAGGCACAATTTTCATACTTTTGGCTCTGTATGCCACCAGGATAAAATTAAAACAAAACAATCCAAATTAATTTGAAGTGCAGACTTTCAGCTTTAATTCAAGGGGTTGAACATTAAATATCGAGTACAAATTTTAGAAACTGCAACCATTTTTATACACCGCCCTCCCGTTTTCAGGGGCTCAAATGTAATTGGACAAATGAATTTAATCATAAATAAAATGTTCATTTTTATTATTTTGCTGAGAATCCTTTACTGGCAATGCCTGCCTGAAGTCTGGAGCCCATGGCAATTACCAAAGACTGGGTTTCCTCCTTTCTGATGCTTTTCCAGGCTCTAACTGCAGCTGTCTTCAGTTGTTCTTTGTTTGTGGGTCTTTCTACCTTTTCGTTTTGCCTTCAGCAAGTGAAATGCATGCTCAGTTGGGTTGAGATCAGGCGATTGACTTGGCCATTTCAGAATATTCCACTTCTTTTCCTTCAAAAGCTCCTGGGTTGCTTTTGCAGTGTGTTTTGGATCATTGTCCATCTGTACTGTGAAGCGCCGTCCAATCAACTTTGCTGAATCTGGGCTGACAGTATATCTCTAAACACTGCAGAATTCATCCAGCTGCTTCTGTCACATAATCCAATAAACACCAATGACCCAGTTCCACTGGAAGCCATGCATGCCCATGCCATCACACTGCCTCCACCATGTTTTACAGATGACATTGTGTGCCTTTGATCATGAGCTGTTCCAAGCTTTCTCCACACTTTTTTTCTTCCCATCATTCTGGTACAGATTAATCTTAGTTTCATCCGTCCAAAGAATGCTTTTCCAGAACTGGTCTGGATTTTTTTGATTTTTAATTTTTTTTTGGCAAAGTCTAATCAGGCTTTTCTATTCTTCAGGTTTATGAATGGTTTGCACCTTGTAGTGAACCCTCTGTATTTGCTCTTGTGAAGTCTTCTCTTGATTGTAGACTTTGACAATAGTACGCCCACCTCCTGTAGAGTGTCCATCACTTGTCTGGATGTTGTGAATGGGTTTTTCTTTATCATAGAGAGGATCCTGTGATCATCCACCACTTGTCTTGCGTCGATGTCCAGGCCTTTTTATCTTGCTGAGCTCACCAGTGCAATCTTCCCTCAGAATGTACCAAACTGTGGATGTGGCCACTCCTAATGTTGCTGCTATCTCTCTAATGGTCTTGTTTTGTTTTTGAAGCCTTACAAGGGTCTGTTTGATTTGCATGGACAGCTCCTTTCAACGCATGATGTAGGTCCTCGGCAATCGATTCCAAATGCAATTACCACACTTAGAATAAACTCCAGACCTTTTACCTGCTTAATTGATGAAGAAATAATGGAGTAGCCCACACTTGGCCATGAAACAGCTTTTGATTCAATTGTCCAATTACTTTTGGTCCATTGAAAAAACAGGATGGCTATTCTTAAGAGCTGTAATTCCTAAACCCTTCCTCCAATTTGGATGTACATTCCCTCAAATAAACCTAAGAGTGTGCACTTTCAGCCCATATCCATTAAATAACTATAGCTTGAATATGTTTTGGTAAATACCTGAAACAAACTATAATTGTTCCTATGTCCAATTATATATGGACCCAACTGTATGTGTGTAAAGCCCTCCATAAATTGATGGCGCTATATAAGTACCTGTAATAAATAAACTACAAATAACATGCACATACTGTATATGGTATTGCCGCAATCCTCGGAAGCAAAATACATTATTTTGTGGTGTTCTTTGATGGTAGGTTATAGTAAGAGCAAGAAAAATACATCTACATTAAAAAAAAAATATCTGAATGATGGTTGTTAGGAATATGATATCATTGTTTTTCTAAAAAGCAACAAGTTTGATGTGTATGGTATTATTGCATGTCAAATTGTAATAGCAGCTTACCAGTCCTTTTAGATGTGGTGGCTGTATTAGTGTTTTTCAGGATTTTTCCTGGTGATCCTGCCAGTAACACTCTTCCTGTTCCTCACTTACTCTACTTTATCTAGGGCGGAGTAGTGTTGTCCCCCCTTTGAAGGGACAGTTAGGACCATAGAATACCGCCTCATCTCCATAACCTTGGAGGAGGTGTTCTGTAGTCCTAACACATTTGCTGATGACCTTGTTTGAGATGAGACAGCAGGGTGCATAAGGACAGAACTTAATTTCTGGCAGGATCACTAAATATTTTTTTTGGAACTTCTAAATACTGTAGATAAAATATAATGGTTTTATTTACCAGAGGAAAATATTGGAAGTAAGAGAAATAATTTTTTTAGGGTTTACACTTTAAAGCTGAACTCCAGGGAAAGAAAGGAAACATCGGGCTGCCCCTGCACTGCAAGGGTTAAAGTCTTGGTTAGGTTTGGGGGTCTGCAAAAAGTAGTTTTACTCTACCATGTATATTGCATATCCTGTAATATGTTATTTTAGTGTTTGCTCTGTGACTTCCTAGAATTTTGCATTGGAGTGGATGGAGTGGCCCAAGCATTATGCCTGCGAGAAGATTCTTGGCCTTCTGACGTACCATGACATGCAAGAGAGGAAAGCGGGCAGGCGGCATGATGCACAGCTTCAGGCGACCAGGTAAAGAGCGTGACGGGCCTCCTCACAGGCCCCAGGCAGATTTAGATCTATCCCAGGAGAATATCACTGATGGCTTTTAAGGAAAAATGTCATCACTTATTAGGGATATTCTGATGTTGTATCTTATAGCACTGTCTAGAAAATGTGGATGTGTCATCCATGGCAACTAATCAATGTTAGTATTGTATTGCATACCATAAACATTCAAAGCCAGCCACAACTAAAAGCGCTGATCGCTCTCATGTGGACAAATTCTCAGAATAAATCAATGAGATAAAATCATATGTCAATTTATTGATAACAATATTAGTTAATTGAATGAACAATTAAAATCTCCCTTGCATAGATGGAATAACTGTGTAACTGGCTCCATACTGTGACAGTACCTTGTAAAATTGATCGGAAGTGGGCTGGCTTGATGAAGCAATGCTGCAGTGGTAATTCCCTCATGCGCCTGGAAAAATCTGATGTGAAGGGAGAACCAATATGTGTAGAGCCAGATGGAAGGTGTAATGCTTCAACCGAAACTCCGGTGGTGAGATAGCCGTGGAAGAAAGAGGGACTGGGAGGTAGCTGACACAACCGCTGACAGGAACCAGCAGACGAAAGCACCCGAGCGTGACGTCATGCACTCGGGGAACGCAGATCCAGAACGAGGCTTGAAACACAAGATGGTGGATGGAGAGCAAGCCGAGGAGAGTAAAGGAAGAGAATGGCTGTTGTCGTGACAACACGTTTCGGGGCGCAGCCCTTCTTCTTCATGTGACTAGGACAGTTTCCTGGCGCCAGACTTTTTTGTTGTTGTATTGCATATCATGAAGCTGAACTCCAGACAAACAGCCTGGTCAGTGAAGGAGCAGCAAACAGACAGATTAGGTCATCTCTCTGCTCTCTCTCTTCCTTTCGGCTTGTTCCTTGTTAGCACCTGATTTGCTATTAATGCTGTCCCTCCCTCTTGCAGTTTGAGTGCAGCTGTACAGGGGATTAGAAAAGGGTGAAATTAAGTCAAATATAGATATTTGTAGACCTAGTATATAGATATTTATACTAGTGGCATTTTAAATACTTTTTTTTTTTTTTTTTTACTGCATTTATTAACGTTTATTTTATCTATGGAGTTTAACCTTAACTTTAAACGCATTTTTAAAAAGTGCAAACAAATTCCATAGTCCTCCTTATAAGTTAATGGTAATAACATTGTTTTAATTATTATTTTTCAGAATTATGAAGACACGAGTCAGGAATGGGATTCCATGCTATGAAATTGAATGGGTAAAACCAGGTTTGTGTAAAAAAAGAGAAGATGGATGAACCATCATGAGGCAATAAGAGAAATCTCCTGAATGTATTAGTGACCGTTTGGGCAAGTATTTTTAAGTTTGCTGCAGAATATATTTGACACAAAAATGGATGACAAAATGGCACCAGCTACTCCAGTATGCAAGGTATAATTTTTACAGATTTTTTTATTTTTAGGCCCAAATGATTGCAGAGATCTGCGACTAGGATGTGACCAAAGGGAATAATAGTCAGATTGCCTAGTTGATGTCTTTACCTGACTGGCTGATATTCTCAATGGCCACAGCACATGCAGCAGGCAGGGCAGTATTTTCAAGTTTATTGCCCCAGGGGGTTGAGTTTTTATTTTAAGGGCACTTTTCTTTTTATGTATTCCAAATGCACTGTGGAAGCTGTGCCCACAGGCAGAAGGCAAAGAAACTGTAAAATGTATTTCTATAGCCTCCCTGCAGCTGATCTGTTCCTCATTACTGGCATACCATGCCTTGTTCTATATGGTGTCTCTGTGAAAAAAGCCTCTATCTTGGTAGAGGAGAAGGGTTTTGTGACCTAATGATTGGTGGGGAAGGCGCAGCAGGTACAGAAATCTCTGATCCACAGAATGAATGAGGTAGAAGCAGGAATATCCTTGCACTGCAGGTCCTCATGTACAGTTTCTTTCTCCAGCAAGGAAAACCATGAGCTGCACAGCAGTGACAATCGCCAAATCTCCCGAGACTTAAGCCTGGTGACAAGGTACCACGCAATAGGTCAATTCCATTACAATATTTCCGCGCATACAGGCTTTACCTATACTCGGATAGATGCACAGAGTCTATAGGAATTATTTGCTTACCTTGGTAATGGTATTCAAATCCAGACTTGACTCCAACGCGGCATGATCAATATTCACTACATTCACAGGTCATTACACAGGTACGGAGGAAGCAGTTTGATGAATCCCCAAGCACTCCACATCCTAAATCACTCCCCAAGAAGACATGCTCACAGTAACTGTCCATGCTTGTCCTACACAGGTATATAACCAGAATCCTGGACAAGCCCTAGATTGTATCAGGACTGGTACATGAGTGTTTAACGTTTTGTGTGCTGGAACTACCTGCGATAATATATTGCGTCTTGTCACATCTTCCTAAAGGAACAAGAGTTTGCCTAATTCCCATTAATGATCTACATAGTAAGTGCCGAGAGAAAACATTTCCATGATTCATGGCAGCCTCTAGGCTGGTCTGATCACCAATCTTCTTACAAAATCTTTGTGTACTGGATAAACATTAAAGTATAGCTAAAACACCAAAATATAAACTTTTTTTGCGATTCTGCTTTGATATATCGTTATTTTGCATCAACTGTGTTTTATTAAGAATTTCCTTCTCATCATGTGCCCAAAAACATGACAAGAAAGGTTTTCTAAAGGAAAGGGAAAAAATCCTATGGACAGTTGTCACTGGAACAAGTGTTCCCCATTGATAACTTAGCATACCTCCTACACATTCCCATATTCCGTAATAAGCTTGAACTATACATATACTTAGTTCCAGAATACTGTCACAGAGTGCACCTTGCCTACGAGATGACCTACATACCAGAAAGTAGAGAGGAGATATATCAGTGTGCCTGTAGGAGAACGACCTGCTCACATATTGACATCTCTGAATTTATCGCAAAAGGTGTTCAGTAAGGGCTAAAGGTTAAGTTCACACTTTTTAAAAACAGAAATCATAATTAATTTTGCACGGTTAAAAAAAATGAAATGACCTTTATTTTAATTCTCACCTTTTACACTATAGGAACCTAGCTAAAGACATTGCACCACTGTTGATAAGCATAGTCAGTGGATAATAGAACTCACAAAATCGCAGCTCCTGTCAGAGATCTGTCAGTGATACTAGCTGATCTAACAGGTCACGTACGTCTCCGTGAGGACAGCAGTAGAGACGTGAATGACAGCGATCGCTCAGAATCAATAAAACTATTCGCCATATACGCACTCATCAGCGCCTCTTTGTAGTTCAGTATCTAATCCGTCTTAGGAAACTCCTGCAGATGGATGATGACGTTGGAGTTCATCCATTCACAAAACTCTGATTGATGTGGGTGGGTGGAGCCCCACAGGGTTGCGTTTTTTTAACTTGTGACAGCGGGAAGAAGATCCCTGGCCTGCTGTCTGTCACAACGGGAACTTGGGGGGGGCTGCTCATTTAGTAACCTATTACACCTTGGATACGGTGTAACATGTTATTAAAGCTAAACTTAACCATCAAGGTCAGGCCTTTGTGTAGGCCATTCATGTTCCTTCACAACAAACACCTGAAACCATGTCTTTTATGGAGCTGGTTTGTGCACAGGGATACAGTCCTGCTGGAACAAAAAGGGCTTTTTCTAAACTGTTTCCACAAGATTGGAAGCGCACAATGTCTAAAATATTTTTTTGTATACAGAAGTATAAAGAGTACCCTTCACTGAAAATTATGTTGGAAGAGTGTCCACATACTTTTAGCCATATAGTGTATTTCTGAATGTTTGATGGCACTCACTAGCTTCTTGAGCTGACCATAGATGGATCAAAATTTGGTTGGTTCAACAGGGGATTGGTCCTAGTTTCAATCCATGTGTGGCTGTCCCCGTCTGCAGAAGTTGATTGTTAGTTTATGGACAAACTAGAAACACTTTTGATGATCAGCATCTGCAAACCGTTGATCAGTGTATTCTGACAGCAGAGTGCCCCGCTGTTGGATTACATGTCCCAGTTTTTGGGGAGTATGGTGTGTGTGTGTGTGTGTGTGTGAGTGTGTGTCTGTGTGTGTGTGTTAGTGTGTGTGTGTGTGTGTGTGTGTGTGTGTAGGAAATTTTTTTTTTTTTTCTTCAGTTAGTGAACCCCATCCATGGCCATCTTATCATAATATCCATCTGTTGCCAATGGGCTACAGTGTCTTCTCAGGACTCTGTTAAAGCAATAAAGACAGAGAGAGACATTTGAGAGCAGTAGAATGTGAAGGCTGGCCTGAGAATACGATGGAGAAAAAGGAATGAAGTGTAGTCAAGCACATCTGAGGACTGGCTCAGGGGGGGAAGGGAAGGAGTAGATTTTCAGGAAAGTATGAGTGAAAAACTGGTAGTTTTCTGCTATAGAAATGGGAATTTGTCATCCTGTCATCCCAATAACAGCTGGATTGTGTGACAATTATGTCAAGTCTATGGCTCACTTTAAAGTAGGAGTCTACCCATCGAATTGTTAGAGAACCTGCCACCAACTTAAATTGCACAGAAAAATCTAGTATTGCTTAATTGCAGTGTTTTTTTATTTTTTTTTTTTCTTTTCCTTTCCTTGGATGATTTTTTTTATTTATTTGCAAGTTGCCTTTGAACATGCCAAAGGATTTGACTTCCAGGTAGAGCAGTGTTAATTTTTATCGACTAAAAACAACTAAAACATTTGTAGTTGACTAAATGAATACTATTTTAGTCGACTAAAATACGACTAAAACAAAAACAATTAGAGATGACTAAAATACGACTAAAACTAAAATTCTATTTTAGTCAAAAGACTGATGCCGCGCAAACACGAGCGGAATTTCCATCCGTAAAATCTTAGATGGTTTTTTCCGACGGAATTCCGCTCAAGCTTGTCTTGCATACACACGGTCACACAAAAGTTCTCTGAACTTTTCCACCGTCAAGAACGTGGTGACTGTAGAACACTACAACGAGCTGAGAAAATGAAGTTCAATGCTTCCAAGCATAACACATTATTTTTTGCGTGTCCGAATTGCATACAGACGATCACATTTCGGATAGGAACTTTTCCCAACCAAAAAATAGAGAACCATGCTTTCAATCTTTTGCTGTTAGGGCCAGCAAAAGACCAATGGAGCACACACACAGTCACATTTTCCGACAAAAAGCTCTCATCTGAGTTTTGCTGGCGGCATTTCCAATTGTGTGTGTGCGGTATTAAGGCTAAAACAACATTGAAATTTTACTTCAAAATTCACACTGGTCTAAACTGTAGTACATGCTCATACCTCAATACCATAGATAATAACACATTACATTTTTCACTCCAGCAGTACATAATGAGTTTGGAAATTGTAGAGAAATGTTAACTAATGCATTACAATTTAATTACACCCATTAGATTTTAGATGGCCAAAATTTGTTTTAGTCGACTAAAAGGTACTGGAGATTTTAATCAACTAAAACGTAGGACATTTTAGTAGACTAAAATATACTGAAGATTTTAGTTGACTAAATAAGACTAAAACAATTGCAGAAGACTAAAATGGGACTAAAACTAAAATGCCATTTTAGTCCTAAGACTAAAACTAAATCAAAATTTGCTGCCAAAATGAACACAGAGGAAGAGTGAATTCCTAGCACAGCCTTCCCCTCCTATGAGGGTGTCTTATTACTGTCTGTGCTGGAACAGCGCCCTGTGTACCTCTCACCCCAGTTTTAGGGCTTTTGGATTTCTACACAAGGGAGGAAGTTACAGGTAAGTAAAATAAGTTAAACGCACATATAATCTTATGGAAAAATTGTTGTTGAAATGAATGGTCTGACAACCTGGGTCTCTAACTTTGGATAGGTCTGGGGAGTTAGAACCTCTATCAGGTTTATATTGTGTTCCCATTAGGGATCCTGTCAAACTCAACTTTTCCATACTCCAACGCCAGGTCTTTCCCTCTGTGTGCTTCCTCTGGCACTAAAGCCAATCACCGAGGGGGTGCAATCCTAAAGGGGTAACATATGGGTTGCTCAGTGTTCGAGCAATGCATCCATGCGCTAGAAGCTGTACCCCCAGTTGTTCATAAGCAACATCTTGAGTGCTTCCCAGTACCTTCCGTCGTTGTCTTCATGACTTCTAGTGTCCATCAAGCCTGTACACAGCTACTGTGTGCCTCTGGTGATCCCCAGCATTCCCCACTGTCGTCAGTGATTCCAGCCTTGTGTTCCCTGTTTATTCCAGGCTGCATCCATCCTTGTGTTCTTAGTGTATCCTAGCCTGCATGCATTCGGCCATGTGATCCCAGTGAACTCTAGTCTGTACATTGTGCCTGTGACCCTGAGCCTGCTTCTGTGATCTTGGTGTTCCCCAGCCTGTATCCTTCTTCTTGGACCCCGTACACTCTCCTGCCAGCATTCAGTCTTCCTTCACTGCTGTGGTTTCCTCTGCACTCATCCAAGCCATCTTCTTCTTTGCACCAGTGCCTTTCCCTGTGAGTTCCAGCGCGCCTCTCATTACAGAACTTGAGCACACTCCCAGCCTGTTTTTATACTCTGTGCCTACATGTGCTTCTGTGTACTACTGAAGATTAGGACTGAGGACTGGATTGAGACAAGTACACACTGTAGAGAGAAATGCTTTGTTCATATTTCATGTCTGAGGTTTGCAACCACTTTAATGTATTTTAGTCATGTTATTAGGGGTGCAACTAACGATTATTTTCATAATCGGTTAATAACCTTAAAAAAAAAAAGTGGGTCAAATTGACATTCATTTTCAACCACAGTGACGGTAAAATTTGGAAATAATAGAAAACTTCTTGGTCAAAGGAATTTTCAGACTGTGTATGTGGTTTTTGTTCATAAATGAAGTGAAAATTTCAAACAAAATTCTTTCATTCAGCGAATGTACAAAGATTTTTCATCTGAATATTCTCACCTGAAAATTGATCCGTGAGGCCAGCATAAGGCTCAGTACACACCTATGCAGTTTTTGCTTTTGATCTGTTTCTGCAGTGATTTCTGCTGTGCGTTTTTGATTTTTGCGCACGTAAATTTTACTGCAATTTGCGTTTTTTGCATTTTTTTTGGGCAGATTAAAAAACACAAATTGCTGCAAAAACGCATTACATTCTTTTTCTGCAGCTTCTCCATTGAAGTATATTAAACCAAAAAATCACTGTTTCGCGTTAAAAGTCCCTGACCCTTTCCAAATATGCAGCGGCTGAAAAAAGCATAGATATGAACGAGTTCCATAGGAAACCATGTAAATGAACTGTAGTGCATTTTCTGCAAAAAGCACCAATAAACACATAGATGTTAACCAGGCCTAAGACATTTAGTAACATAATTAGGTTAAAAAGACTAAAATTAGCCCTTTATAGTACAAAAAAGCAGATAAATCACTACTGGAAGGGGTTCATTTTTTTTACCGTAGAACAGTGAAAGTAATATTTACAGTAGTGATTATATTTTTGTACTATAAAAGGGCTTACTTTAGTTTTTTTTTTAACCCCATTATGTTACTGGTCGATTTATCGATTATGAAAATAGTAATCGATTAATTTAATAATCGATTAGTTGTCGATTAATCGATTAGTTGTCGATTAATCGATTAGTTGTTTCAGCCCTAATGTTATTTTCTTGTGAAAGCCTACCATGAGTGAGACCACTGCTGGACACAACCTTTTTGGATGCCATGTTAGCAGCCCCAAATAAAACTCAGAGCTGTCACTCATGTGACACTCGTATAGTATTCCTTTCTGCTTCTGACCGGAAGCTAGGCCAGCACAGGCAGTAATGAGACACTCCCAGAAGAGGAGAGGACTAGGATACAAGAGAAGGGCGGTGCTAGGGAATTGACTCTTCTGGGGAAGTCAAATTTTCTAGAAAGTTCAAAGGCACGTTGCACGTAAAGAAAAATCATTTGTACTTTAATGTTTTTGTGCTTTTTTTTTCTGCAAGTGTTTGCAATACGTTCTCTTTAAATATGTCCCCCAAAATGCAAAAGCTAAATTTAAATTTATGTAATTTATGTTTTGCCTTTTATTACCATTAAAAAAAGAATTGGGTTAAAACAAACATGTGCTGTGGTCCCTTTTTAAGGTTCAGCTAAGGAACACCAGCGGAAAGGATGCGGTCTGTGTGCCAGCGATCGATACTGCGAGCCGCATGACTATGATTACCGTTGCCCATGTGAGTGGCATAAGTCTGAGGAAGAAAAAAAGAACAACCCCTTGGAATATACCTTTAAGACGTATGTGTGTGTTTGTTTATATATTTAAACTATGAGAGCGGGGCGGGGTTACCACTTTCTATTATTCCTTTATGTGAAAATCTTTGTTTTATGACCTGCAGGAAGGCAAGAAAACGTGAAGGCTTTCCTTACCACGAGGTAGAGTAACCAACCTGTCAATACCACAGTTATTAATATGGAGAGTATATATCTTTCAATTTTATTTCCTAAATATTGCAGGTTATCCAGGAATTCCTTGTAAACAAAGACAAATTATCAAAGGTGATCCGATGGGTCCGGCCTAGTCTACCTTGCTTCCAGGTAAATTATGTTAATAAAATGCCCAACTGAAATTCTTCACTACTGACCCACAACAAAAAATAGCCTCACAATCACTTTAAGATCTATAAAGCACATGGCCTATGTGACATTCAATTACAGAGATGTAGGATGTGAGTGGTCGCTGTGCGTTTGCTGCAAACCCTTCTTTTCTACATGCTAATATACTTCTGGAGTGATGATCAATATATCTCCACCACAGCTCAGACCTAAGTCAGCCTATTCATGTTTTTGTGAGGCTATAGAATTTTTAAGCTTGCTCTGAAAACTTCTTAAAGGGTTTTCTTTAATAGATATGCACAAATTCTACATACAGCTCTATTTAAAATGTCTATAAACCTTTACATATACCCAGTGAAGTGACTGGCCTCAGATGATACACAGAGATTAAACAAATTCTCCTACATAAGTTGTACCTGTCTATCTGCAGTCTTCTCTCATCCTGTCAAAGTGCAGAATTTATTAAGCTTGTCAGAGTTTAAAAAAAGGGTGGGGGGTGGAGAACTGAAAAGCTCAATCAGGAGAGCTCTGAGGGCTGATTGAAGGGAAGGAACACACCCCTTCACATAGCACACAGTAACAGAGCTGAGGCTGTCAATCTGCTGGAGATCCCTCCCCTATCACCATTTTTCTCTTGGTGTCAGAAAAAAACTAGTCAGAAATTATTCATGCTGATAGCAGAGGGACAAAGCAGCAGACAGGAATGAAACTTGATGCTCTTAGTTGAGGCAGGTGCACACTAAAGGGGGGATATGCTTTGCTATTTCATATCTGAGATGTACAACTACTTTAAAAATGGAGTCAGAAAGATGGCTCAATAAGTCTCTTTATTGCCCTTTTACTTTGAGCCATACAGGCTATGGGAGCTTGACCAGGGTCCCACTATGTAGATAAAGGAAAGCCGGCAGCTCGATCTTCTGCAATGAATACATTTACTAATCTAGGAGTGGTACAAAATAATACAGGGATTATGCGTTTCGGTGTGAACCCTTAGTCATAGCCATATAACGTGCCGAAATGCGCAAGACCTGTATTATTTTGTGCCACACTTGGATTTATCAATGGATTCATTGCAGAAGATCGAGCTGCCAGCTTTCCTTTATCTTCATGTTTGCTCAAGTGCTAGGAGGCCACTACAAGCCAGTGCACCCACCGCTCACCACCTTGGGGAATTACTACAGGTGTTTTTTTACTGTACTCATGGTCCCGCTGTGGTTTGGTCTTATTTTTGATCTATACAGTCCTATGTAACTTTGTATGAAGTTTGTCAGAGGCTGGTTTTATCGATTATGGCATAGACTTTTACCTGCAGTTTAGACTTTCTGCCTAGAAATGCCTGAGATTTCTCCAGGCTTTTCCACCTTTTTTTGTGTTTTTATTTATTTTTTAATATTAAGATTACGTTGATTGGTTTTAATTTTTTACTCATACAGTTTGGCAAAAATACTTTCTGTTATATTTTTTTTGGTGATGCTTTCTGTTGAAGGAGTGCAGTCCTGGAAATACAGGTATTGAGAAGTCTAACGCTGGTCACACGCATAAAGTTTTTGTTTTCTCAGCATGCTGATTGAGCAAAATCCATAGAGCCCTTATGTACACTAAACCGTGTGGAATGGCTTACTGGGGTCAAATCACCACTAGAATGTCCAAAGCACTTCACTTACCTATATTACTTGACCCCCCCCCCCTGTCCTATTCTTGAGTATTTTTTAAGCTCTTCCTTTTCAAAAACATGGTAAAGTAGCTACTCCTTTTTTATGCCTCTTACTACGCTAGTAGAGAAATTCTCCTTAAGTGGGAACTTTCCTTCCTGCCATCCTATGACGATTGGTGTTTAACTCTGCACTTCTTGTCAGTTAATATATATTAAAGTGATTGTAAAGTCTCGTTTTTTTTTTTCCATAAAAATAACAAACATGTTATACTTACATGCTCTGTGAAGTCGTTTTGCACAGAGCAACCCAGATCCTTCTCTTCTCGGGTCCCTCTTCGGCTCTCCTGTCCCCTTTCTACTGTCTAGTGCCCCCACAGCAAGCAGCTTGCTATGGGGGCACCGAGCTGAGTCACAGCTCCCTGTGTCCATTCAGACACAAAACCCCGATTCGGCCCCACCCCCCTCTCCCCTGATTGGCTAACTGATTGTCTGAAACTCAGCAGAGGCGCCATTGTCAATCACTAGGAGAGTCCCCGACGGCAGAGTCCCTCATGGACATCGCTGGACAGAGATGGGGCTCAGGTGAGTATTAGGGGGGCTGCTGCATACAGAAGGCTTTTTATCTTAATGCACATGGACACAGACAAACAGCTATTTCTTCCGAATAACAAAAGGTATGAATCCTTGCAATGTACATAATCACCCAGGGGGAGGTTTTTTCTCAACAAAAGTGGAGTTACTCTTTAATTGAACAAGCTTAAGTTTGAAGCCGATTGGCTACCATGCACAGCTGCTAAAATAACTTCAACTTGCATGATTTATATAACCTTTGTCTCTATGAGGCTTGTACGTAAATTTTTATTTTTTCTTTATATGACATCCTTTGTACACTGTATGATTTGTGGTACACTTTTTGGCAATCTGTATTTATATTACATGGGGAATTATTTACTATAACTGGAGAGTGCAAAATCTGGTGCAACTCTGCATAGAAAACCAATCAGCTTCCAGGTTTTATTGCCAAATCTTGAACAAGCTGAAGTTAAAAGCTGATTGGCTACCATGCACAGCTGCACCATATTCTGAGTGCTCCAGTTTTAGTAAATCTGCCTAACTGTAACTTAAAAATTCTTAATAAAACTTTTCTACTGTAAAAAAAAAAAAAACCCGTGGAATAAGGAATCCAGCGGTGCCGGCTGTCAGATTGCCCAAATGGTGACTGAAGCTGATTGGCTGCAGTCACATTTTGGCCAACTTTTTTTTCCCACCTAGCTACTTCAATTTCTAAATGGACTTTTGCCCAGCCCGGAGGTGTTGGCATGGCCACCAAAAGGAAGAATTTGGAAATTCAATGTATGGCCAGCCTAACTCCTGGATTTTCTTTTGCAATACTTTTATATGAGAACCTTTGCCCTATGTTTCATGTGTACATTATTGCAGTAAGCTGGTGAGGTGCTATGTTCTCTCCAGGACACATCAGTATTCTATCTCTAGGTGGAGGTCCCCTTTTCCTCTCGTATTTCTGCTGAGCTGTGCAGCCAGGTGCTGAGTGGAGGAATACAGGATATAAAATGTGTTTTTTATTCATCTCGTCTCCCTGTTTACTGCAAGATACTTCCGCTACTTCCTTCCTAGAGGCGTGGGAATTCTCTGATGTAGTTAATGATATTCTGGAAATCTAATTATAAATATTAATAATACTTTTCAACTAATATATTCCCAGGTGCCTTATGTTACCATATAGAGAAAACGTGAATAGTTTAACAGTAGAGAATGTATGTTGAGGCAGAAGATATGAGAGCTCTGCTCAATACCTAATATTAACTGATAATCATGTTTTCAAAAACATCTTCATCTTACAGGATCAGTTCAGCCAAAAGTTCTTCTTTAGTTATAGGTGAAGACTGGTGAAACAACAGAGAAAAGATATACCTGTTCTCAAATCCCAATAGCTTGTACATGTATTTAAACTATCAGTCTATTAACGCTACAAATTTTGGATGAACCCTGTTCACACTGCTATACACCCTTTCCAGCAAACTATGCAATGAAAAACAGCCGTGGCATCTGCATTGGCAGAGCAGAGTAGGACTGGCCAGAAGAGGGATTACTTTGATGCAGTTGACCAACTTAAAGCGGTGTTTCAGCTAAAAAAATTTTTTTTTTTTAAAAGTCAGCAGCTAAAAAAAAAGTAGCTGCTGACTTTTAATAAGTACACTTACCCTCCCAGGGCGCCCGCGATGTCGGTCGTGGAGGCCGAGATGTCCCAGCGCCGCCATCCTCAGTAAGGGAAACGGGCATCGATCGCTGCCCGTTTCCTACTGCGCATGTGCGAGTCGTCGTGCGCCCTACTGCGCATGCGCGAGTCGTCGCGCAGCGCTTTGTGAATGGGGAACGCGATGTGTTGTGGGACACACAGTTCCCATAACACACTGCGCCCCATTCACTAGAAGACGGCGCTAGGAGCAGAAGACAGAACAGCTCCGCAGAACAGGAAGAGGCAGATTAGGACGATCTGCCTAGCAACAGCCATTTCTGGTAAGTAAAAAAATATATATATATATTATTTTTTTTTTTTTTCATTTTAAATTTTTATTAACATTTTTCTCAAGTTTTTTTTTTTCAGAGTGGCCCTCCACTTTAAGCATGTATTGCAATATGTGTGAACTAAAAACCCCCGTTTTTCATTGCATAGTTTCCTGGAAAGGGTGTATAGCAGTGTGCAGAGGGTTCATCCAGGACTGGTGAAACAAGTCACTCATTAGCTCCTTGTGAGATCTCTGATGGGGAGGTCTCCCTGCCAGTTCCTGGATCTGTTCCCACAAACCATTAGGGTTTTCCAATGCTGGATCACCCAAATTCAATTGAATTAAAATTTCAGCATGGGTTATAGAACTCCATGGTAGTGGCTGTGGCAGGTGTACATGATTGGGGATTCAAATGCAGAGATCTCAATGCCAAAGTCCTTAAAGCAGAACTTTACTTTCTCAAGCAATATTAACTATTTTTAATCCTTCTGCTGCTAGTCTTAGTAAATAGATAGGAATGTATATTATATTTACTTGGTTTCCCATTCCTGGCCTCCAGGGTTGCATGCACGGATAAGGGTCTGGTATACATTTTGGGGGGGGACCCTTTTTTTTTTTTTTTCTTTTTTGGTGTGGGGCCCCCCTCGCTGTTTTTTTTATTTTTTATTATTATTTATTTTTTTCATACCAACGCTTCTTTTGCTTACATTCTGCTGTCAGCAGGGAATCCCACTGACAGCAGATGTCATAGTCGTAAAGCGTAACTTCACACAAAAGGGTAAGTTCCGCTCTTCCTCCTCCTTTTTACATTTGGCTTTTTTTCTTTGGGTTGGTGTGGGGGTGCGGAGCAGGGATCTGATTTTGACAAGTACCCACTCTCCCGCTTCTGGAAGTTTGCCCCCCTCCTTCCCCTGCAGCCTTCTGGGACACATCTCAGGTCCCAGAAGACTGCGGAACCAATCACTGGTGCATGTACCAATTGTAAGATGGCTGTGGAGCCGCAAGGCTTCACTGCCAGTTTCCCTTAGTGAAGATGACAGCACCTGCACCCGAAGCTGATTGAAGAATCAGCTTGGGTGAGCACTGGATCCAGGGGGCGGGTAAGTGTCCTTATATTAAAAGTCATCATCTACATTATTTGTAACTGCTGACTGGGGGGGAGACTGGAGCTCCTTTTTAAGGACATTGCAGGTACAGTCTCCTTAACCAGCTATTTCATGGTTTTAGAGAATGCCAGCATTAAAATACTGCAAGTTTTTCCTTGCTTCCAGTAGCACATGCAGTATTTTAGTAGCCATTTTTAGTGAATTGTAAAAACATTTTTGAAAAATGGTATGAGCTAGTGAAGGAAAAAAGTATTTGATCCCCTGCTGATTTCATACATTTGCCCACTGACAAATAAATGTTCAGTCTATAACTTTAATGGCAGGTTTATTTTAACAGTGAGAGACAAAATATAAAAAAAAAAGATTTTCATTTTAATGAGTGAAAAAGTATTTGACCCCATTGCAAATCATGCCTTAGTACTTGGTGGCAAAACCCTTGTTGGCAATCACGGAGGTCAGACATTTCTAGTAGTTGGCCACCAGGTTTGCACGCATTTCGGGCAGAATTTTGTCCCACTCCTTTTTGCAGATCCTCTCCAAGTTATTAAGGTTTTGAGGCTGACGTTTGGTAACTCTGACCTTTCAGCTCCCTCCACATATTTTCTATGGGATTAAAGTCTGGAGACTGGCTACGCTACTCCCGGACCTTAATGTGATTCTTCTTGAGCCCCTCCTGTGTTGCCTTGATCGTGTGTTTTGGATAATTTGTCATGCTGCAATACTCATTTTCAATGCCCTGACTGAGGGAAGAAGGTTCTCACCCAAGATTTAATGGTAATCCTCCCTTTGATGTGGTGAAGTTGTCCTGTAGCATGTTTTACAGTGGGGATGGTGATCTTGGGGTCATAGGCAGCATTCCTCCTCCCCCAAACACGGCAAGTTGAGTTGATGCCAAAGAGCTTGATTTTGGTCTCGTCTGACCACAACGCTTTCACCCAGTTCTCCTCTGAACCATTCAGGATGTTCATTAGCAAACTTCAGACGGGCTGTACATGTGCTTTCCCGAGCAGGGGGACCTTGCGGGCGCTGCAGGATTTCAGTTCTTCGCGGCGTAGTGTGTTACCAATTGTTTTCTTGGTGACTCTGGTCCCAGATGCCTTGAAATCATTGACAAGATTCTCCCGTGTAGTTCTGGGCTGATTCCTCACCGTTCTTATAGTTAGTAAGTTTCATAGTTAGTAAGGTTGAATAAAGACACCAGTCCATCCAGTTCAACCTGAGCGAGTGTCTACAACTGTCCCTATCCCTGTACATTGCACACCCACATTGGTACCTACCCTCAAGGAGCCCACAATCCAAGGTCCCCATTCATATACTAGGGCCAATTTTTTTTTTTGGACAGAAGCCAATTAACCTACCTGCATGTCTTTGGATCTCATGATCATTGAAACTCCACGAGGTGCGATCTTGCATGGAGCTCCAGACCAAGGGAGATTTACAGTGATTTCCTGTTTCTTCTATTTGCAAATAATCGCACCAACTGTTGTCATCCTCTCACCAAGCTGCTTGGCAATGGTCTTGTAGCTCATTCCAGCCTTGTGTAGGTGTACAATCTTGTCCCTGACATCCTTGGACAGCTCTTTGGTCTTGACCATGGTGGAGAGATTGGAAACTGATTGCTTCTGTAACAGGTAACAAGCTGAGATTAGGAGCCCTCTTTTAAAGGGAGTGCTCCTAATCTCAGCTTGTTACCTGTATAGAAGACACCTGGGGAGCCAGAAATCTTTCTGATTGGGGATCAAATACTTATACTTGTCACTTTTTTGGGGGGATCAGCGTATAACACGCACCCACTACTTTCCCCCGATTTTAAGGGGGAAAAAGTGCGTGTTATACGCCGATAAATACGGTATTTTTGTTGTTATTCTGTCTCTGTGAAAATAAACCTACCATTAAAATTATAGACTGATCGTTTCTTTGTCAGTGGGCAAACGTAAAAACTCAGCAGGGGATCAAACACAATTTTTCCCTCATTGTATTTTAATGCTGATCTTAAAGATGTAGATACCATTTCATGAATGAAGCCTCACATTTAAGAGATTTTCTTCCTGTGTTGTCTCTACAAGACAGGAAATCAAGGTATATCTTTTTAAGGCATTTGCGACCTCTTACTTTTGTCTGTCCGGTGATACTAGGATTCCTCTGTCTGAAATTGGGCAGCATTGGTGGAACTTATCAGTTGTGCGATAAGTATAGCCATTAGGATGTCACCTTGGTACAGTTTTCCTCAGTTCTCACTAGCACCTTAGTGCTACAGTGTTATCTGTATATACACCTAGATGCAGCCTCACTGAAGTCTTAATCCTCTGGGGCCGTATATATGCATAGCTTTGTCTGTTCTGGGAGTACGTTGCACAGCAAGCTCTTGGAACAGAGACCAGGCTCTTACCGAAAGCCCCAGGTCCCATACTAACAATTGAGGACTAAGAAGCCTGGGGAGCTAGGGGAGAAAAGTGTAAAAAAATTAAAAAATAGCTAGATCGGGTTTGATCTAGGTCATGCTCAGGCCTAGCTTTTGGGTCAAGGTTAGGGTCAAAGGTCATTGCATTTTAGATAGGATTTAAAAAAAAATTGTCAATGTGTTTTTAGTACAAACAACAAGGCCAGCACAGTGCCTAAGTGGTTAGCACTTCTGCCTAGCAGCACTAGGATGGTAGGTTCAAACCCCAATCATGACACTACATGCCCGGAGTTTGCATGATCTCCCTCCAGCTGCGTGGGTTTCCAGTTCTCCCACACTCTAAAGACATGCTGGTAGGTTAATTGGCTCCTGTTTAAATTGACATATATATATATACATATACACACACAGTTGGGTCCATATATATTTGGACACAGGCACAATTCTTTATACTTTTGGCTCTGTATGCCACCAGGATAAAATTAAAACAAAACAATCCAAATTAATTTGAAGTGCAGACTTTCAGCTTTAATTCAAGGGGTTGAACATTAAATATCGAGTACAAATTTTAGAAACTGCAACCATTTTTATACACCGCCCTCCCGTTTTCAGGGGCTCAAATGTAATTGGACAAATGAATTTAATCATAAATAAAATGTTCATTTTTTTATTATTTTGCTGAGAATCCTTTACTGGCAATGCCTGCCTGAAGTCTGGAGCCCATGGCAATTACCAAAGACTGGGTTTCCTCCTTTCTGATGCTTTTCCAGGCTCTAACTGCAGCTGTCTTCAGTTGTTCTTTGTTTGTGGGTCTTTCTACCTTTTCGTTTTGCCTTCAGCAAGTGAAATGCATGCTCAGTTGGGTTGAGATCAGGCGATTGACTTGGCCATTTCAGAATATTCCACTTCTTTTCCTTCAAAAGCTCCTGGGTTGCTTTTGCAGTGTGTTTTGGATCATTGTCCATCTGTACTGTGAAGCGCCGTCCAATCAACTTTGCTGAATCTGGGCTGACAGTATATCTCTAAACACTGCAGAATTCATCCAGCTGCTTCTGTCACATAATCCAATAAACACCAATGACCCAGTTCCACTGGAAGCCATGCATGCCCATGCCATCACACTGCCTCCACCATGTTTTACAGATGACATTGTGTGCCTTTGATCATGAGCTGTTCCAAGCTTTCTCCACACTTTTTTTTCTTCCCATCATTCTGGTACAGATTAATCTTAGTTTCATCCGTCCAAAGAATGCTTTTCCAGAACTGGTCTGGATTTTTTTGATTTTTAATTTTTTTTTGGCAAAGTCTAATCAGGCTTTTCTATTCTTCAGGTTTATGAATGGTTTGCACCTTGTAGTGAACCCTCTGTATTTGCTCTTGTGAAGTCTTCTCTTGATTGTAGACTTTGACAATAGTACGCCCACCTCCTGTAGAGTGTCCATCACTTGTCTGGATGTTGTGAATGGGTTTTTCTTTATCATAGAGAGGATCCTGTGATCATCCACCACTTGTCTTGCGTCGATGTCCAGGCCTTTTTATCTTGCTGAGCTCACCAGTGCAATCTTCCCTCAGAATGTACCAAACTGTGGATGTGGCCACTCCTAATGTTGCTGCTATCTCTCTAATGGTCTTGTTTTGTTTTTGAAGCCTTACAAGGGTCTGTTTGATTTGCATGGACAGCTCCTTTCAACGCATGATGTAGGTCCTCGGCAATCGATTCCAAATGCAATTACCACACTTAGAATAAACTCCAGACCTTTTACCTGCTTAATTGATGAAGAAATAATGGAGTAGCCCACACTTGGCCATGAAACAGCTTTTGATTCAATTGTCCAATTACTTTTGGTCCATTGAAAAAACAGGATGGCTATTCTTAAGAGCTGTAATTCCTAAACCCTTCCTCCAATTTGGATGTACATTCCCTCAAATAAACCTAAGAGTGTGCACTTTCAGCCCATATCCATTAAATAACTATAGCTTGAATATGTTTTGGTAAATACCTGAAACAAACTATAATTGTTCCTATGTCCAATTATATATGGACCCAACTGTATGTGTGTAAAGCCCTCCATAAATTGATGGCGCTATATAAGTACCTGTAATAAATAAACTACAAATAACATGCACATACTGTATATGGTATTGCCGCAATCCTCGGAAGCAAAATACATTATTTTGTGGTGTTCTTTGATGGTAGGTTATAGTAAGAGCAAGAAAAATACATCTACATTAAAAAAAAAATATCTGAATGATGGTTGTTAGGAATATGATATCATTGTTTTTCTAAAAAGCAACAAGTTTGATGTGTATGGTATTATTGCATGTCAAATTGTAATAGCAGCTTACCAGTCCTTTTAGATGTGGTGGCTGTATTAGTGTTTTTCAGGATTTTGCCTGGTGATCCTGCCAGTAACACTCTTCCTGTTCCTCACTTACTCTACTTTATCTAGGGCGGAGTAGTGTTGTCCCCCCTTTGAAGGGACAGTTAGGACCATAGAATACCGCCTCATCTCCATAACCTTGGAGGAGTTGTTCTGTAGTCCTAACACATTTGCTGATGACCTTGTTTGAGATGAGACAGCAGGGTGCATAAGGACAGAACTTAATTTCTGGCAGGATCACTAAATATTTTTTTTGTAACTTCTAAATACTGTAGATAAAATATAATGGTTTTATTTACCAGAGGAAAATATTGGAAGTAAGAGAAATAATTTTTTTAGGGTTTACACTTTAAAGCTGAACTCCAGGGAAAGAAAGGAAACATCGGGCTGCCCCTGCACTGCAAGGGTTAAAGTCTTGGTTAGGTTTGGGGGTCTGCAAAAAGTAGTTTTACTCTACCATGTATATTGCATATCCTGTAATATGTTATTTTAGTGTTTGCTCTGTGACTTCCTAGAATTTTGCATTGGAGTGGATGGAGTGGCCCAAGCATTATGCCTGCGAGAAGATTCTTGGCCTTCTGACGTACCATGACATGCAAGAGAGGAAAGCGGGCAGGCGGCATGATGCACAGCTTCAGGCGACCAGGTAAAGAGCGTGACGGGCCTCCTCACAGGCTCCAGGCAGATTTAGATCTATCCCAGGAGTCTGAATATCACTGATGGCTTTTAAGGAAAAATGTCATCACTTATTATGGATATTCTGATGTTGTATCTTATAGCACTGTCTAGTCCTGGCTTGTAGTACAGAAAATGTGGATGCGTCATCCATGGCAACTAATCAATGTTAGTATTGCATACCATAAACATTCAAAGGCAGCCACAACTAAAATCGCTCTCATGTGGACAAATTCTCAGAATAAATCAATGAGATAAAATCATATGTCAATTTATTGATAACAATATTACTTAAATGAATGAACAATCTCCCTTGCATAGATGGAATAACTGTGTAACTTGCTCCATACTGTGACAGTACCTTGTAAAATTGTTCGGAAGTGGGCTGGCTTGGTGAAGAGATGCTACAGTGGTAATTCCCTCATGCGCCTGGAAAAATCTGATGTGAAGGGAGAATCAATATGTGCAGAGCCAGATGGAAGGTGTAATGCTTCAACCGAAATTTCGGGTGAAGAAGGTGGCGAGATAGCCGTGGAAGAAAGAGGGACTGGGAGGTTGCTGAAACAACCGCTGACTGGAACCAGCAGACGAAAGCGCACAAACGTGACGTCATGCCCTCAGGGGAACCCAGATCCAGAACGAGGCTTGAAACACAAGATGGTGGATGGAGAGCAAGCCGAGGAGAGTAAAGGAATGAATAGCTGTTGTCGTGACAACGCGTTTCGGGGCGCAGCCCTTCTTCAAGTCATGTGACTAGGACAGTTTCCTGGCGCCAGACTTTTTTGTTGTTGTATTGCATATCATGAAGCTGAACTCCAGACAAACAGCCTGGTCAGTGAAGGAGCAGCAAACAGACAGATTAGGTCATCTCTCTGCTCTCTCTCTTCCTTTCGGCTTGTTCCTTGTTAGCACCTGATTTGCTATTAATGCTGTCCCTCCCTCTTGCAGTTTGAGTGCAGCTGTACAGGGGATTAGAAAAGGGTGAAATTAAGTCAAATATAGATATTTGTAGACATAGTATACAGATATTTATACTAGTGGCATTTTAAATGCTTTTTTTTTTTTTTTTTTACTGCATTTATTAACGTTTATTTTAGCTAGGAGTTTAACCTTAACTTTAAACACATTTTTAAAAAGTGCAAACAAATTCCATAGTCCTCCTTATAAGTTAATGGTAATAACATTGTTTTAATTATTATTTTTCAGAATTATGAAGACACGAGTCAGGAATGGGATTCCATGCTATGAAATTGAATGGGTAAAACCAGGTTTGTGTAAAAAAGAGAAGATGGATGAACCATCATGAGGCAATAAGAGAAATCTCCTGAATGTATTAGTGACAGTTTGGGCAAGTATTTTTAAGTTTTCTGCAGAATATATTTGACACGAAAATGGATGGCAAAATGGCACCAGCTTCTCCAGTATGTAAGGTATAATTTTTACAGATTTTTTTTATTCTTAGGCCCAAATGATTGCAGAGATCTGCGACTAGGGTGTGACCAAAGGGAATAATAGTCAGATTGCCTAGTTGATGTCTTTACCTGACTGGCTGATATTCTCAATGGCCACAGCACATGCAGCAGGCAGGGCAGTATTTTCAAGTTTATTGCCCCAGGGGGTTGAGTGGAACTGAGTTTTTATTTTAAGGGCACTTCTCTTTTTATGTATTCCAAATGCACTGTGGAAGCTGCGCTGCCCACAGGCAGAAGGCAAAGAAACTGTAAAATGTATTTCTATAGCCTCCCCGCAGCTGATCTGTTCCTCATTACTGGCATACCATGCCTTGTTCCACATGGTGTCTCTGTGAAAAAAGCCTCTATCTTGGTAGAGGAGAAGGGTTTTGCTCCCCCCCCCCCCCCCCCGATGAGTGGTGACCTAATGATTGGTGGGGAATATTCAAGGCGCAGCAGGTACAGAAATCTCTGATCCACAGAATGAATGAGGTAGAAGCAGGAATATCCTTGCACTGCAGGTCCTCATGTACAGTTTCTTTCTCCAGCAAGGAAAACCATGAGCTGCACAGCAGTGACAATCGCCAAATCTCCCGAGACTTAAAACCGCTTCAGCACCGCCCGCTGTCATATGACGCCCACAAGGTGGATCTACCATCCTGGGTGGGCGTCATATGACGTCCTCGGATTCCCGGCCGCCTGGGGGGCGCGCGCGCGCCCGCGGCATCGCTCGGGACCCGGTGCGAGTGCCCGGCGGCCGCGATGTCCGCCGGGCACCCGCGATTGCCCGTTAAAACAACGGGACCGGGCGGGACCGTGGAGCTGTGTGTGTAAACACACAGCTCCACGTCCTGTCAGCGGGGAGGAGACCGATCATGTGGTCCCAGTACGGAGGAACACATGATCGGTCTCCTCCCCTTAAGTCCCCTCCCCTACAGTTAGAATCACGTCGCTTAGGGAACACATTAACCCCTCCAGCGCCCTCTAGTGTTAACCCCTTCCCTGCCAGTCACATTTACACAGTAATCATTGCAATTTTATAGCAACGATCGCTGTGTAAATGTGAATGGTTCCAAAAATGTGTCAAAAGTGTCCGAAGTGTCCGCCGCAATGTCGCAGTCACGAAAAAAAAATCGCAGATCCCCGCCATTACTAGTAAAAAAAAAAAAAAAAAATTCAATAAATCTATCCCCTATTTTGTAGACGCTATAATTTTTGCACAAACCGATCAATATACGCTTATTGCGATTTTTTTTACCAAAAATATGTAGAATAATACGTATCGGCCTAAAACTGAGGAAAAAAAAATAGTTTTTTAAAAAAAAATGGGATATTTATTATAGCAAAAAGTAAAAAATATTGTGTTTTTTTTCAAAATTGTCGCTCTTCTTTTGTTTATAGCGCAAAAAATAAAAACCGCAGGGGCGATCAAATACCACCAAAAGAAAGCTCTATTTGTGGGAAAAAAAGGACGTCAATTTTGTTTGGGTGTAACGTCGCACGACCGCGCAATTGTTTAGTTAAAGCGACGCAGTGCCGAATCGCAAAAAGTGCTCTGGTAAGGAAGGGTGTTTTAAAAGCCCTGTATTGAAGTGGTTACTGGTACACACTGCTAGTTTTTTTTTTTTTTTTTTTTCATTCAACCCAGCGAGCTGAACTAAAAAACTGACAGATCCCTTACCAACACAAGCAATGTTGGTGCAGTGATCTCCCCTGCTGTGCCTTTCTATCCTGATCTCCCCCCAACCTACCCCTGCCAGAACATAATGATCAGCGCTCGCAGCCATTGGCTGCAAGAATTGATCCGATGCTTGTTTTCCAGCATGTCCCTGTGACAAAAGCCGTTTGTTAGACCGCCTTCTGTCAGACAGACAGGTGTATACGCTGATCGAATGTCTGCCGGGTGCTGCTGAACCAAACGATTTTATCTCCTTCACACACAAATTATGAGTATTTTAAAGGAGGGATTTAAGGCAAATAGTAATTATTTTTCAGGGTACTGATTAGACAGTTCATTTTATAAGAAATATATTTAGAAATCTTTTTCACTTTTCCAGTTCAGGTTCACAAAGTTTAGCATTATGCCTGTTTACCCGGCTGCTCTCACTGGCTGTAGACCTGTTGAGCCTTGTGAAGTCTCATTCAGATTTTGACTCTTTCAGAACTATGAGACTGATTAAAAAACAGTGGCTTGAAGTCACCTATTTACTTTGCAGAGAGGAGTTTACCAACTGCTATGGTAATATATTTAACAAGTGTTGTCATAGCAGTCAACATCCTTCATTGTTCACATCTATTAGAATTAGGGTTGTCCCGATACCGATACTAGTATCGGTATCGGGACCGATACCGAGCATTTGTGCGAGTACTTGTACTCGCACAAATGCTCCCGATGCCTAATCCGATACCTGTAACCGGAAGTCGGCGGGCGGAGCGAGTGGAGCGGAGATCGATCAGCAGTTCATCGGCAGCAGTGGAACAGGGGGGGTAAGCTGGCCGGGGCAGGGATGAAGGGTGCCGCCGCATATTGTGTTCAAAGCGGTGCCCGGAGCCGTCACATTCGGAACAGAAAGTGACGACTCCGTGTCTCTGTCGGAGGATAAACATCACGGCGCCCATCTTGGTACACCTTTGTACTCGGCTGCAGTAAGCCAGCAGCGGACATCTTGTTACACCCAGCCCATATAGTTCGGGCTGGGTGTAACAAGATGTCTGCTGCTGGCTTACTGCAGCTGAGTGCAAGGTGTACCAAGATGGGCGTTGCAGCATACTAAATGTTAAATGACATGAATGATGAGAGGCAAGGAAGGATTTTACAGAGCTATATGCCATATAGCATTGCAAAATCCTTCCTTGCCTCTCATCATTCATGTCATTTATTATGCAGTTGCAAATCAATGCTGCATTTTAGTGCCCATCAGTGCCTGGCCATAAGTGCTGCCTATCAGTGCCCATAAGTGCCAACTATCAGTGCCAGCCACCTATCAGTGCCCATAAATGCCTATCAGTGCCATCTATCAGTGCCAAAAAGTGCTGCCTATCAGTGCCCATTAGTCAGTACCATCTATCAGTGCTCATCAGTCAGTGCCCTTCAGTCAGTGCCAGCCATCGGTGCTATCTATCAGTGCCCATAAGTGCTGCCTATCCATGCCATCTATCAGTGCCCATAAGAGCTGCCTATCAGTGCCATCTATCAGTCACCAGTCAGTGCCCATCAGTCAAACTGTCACATGACATTAAAAAAAGTATCGGTAATCGGTATCGGCGAGTACTTAAAAAAAAGTATCGGTACTTGTACTCGGTCTTAAAAAAGTGGTATCGGGACAACCCTAATTAGAATTATCAATATATATAAGAATCCTTCCTTCCACTTTTAGGCAGCTATGTTTTTCCTGACGATCATCCACCAGATGCTCCATTACTGACCATTGAGGATGAATCCCTATTCACTGCAGCTTACCCCGATATTGTAGAGTTATTCCGAAAAGACAGAATGGAGGCTGAGCTGCTAAAACAGAAAAGTAAGTCTGGGAAATGCCTATATAACACACATTGTATACTACTGTTTCCCACCTCATCCATAAACTGCATATAAATATCTGTCTCCGCTCCTTGACTGACCTACTATCCTCCTCACTAATAACATCCTGTCGTGTATGGCTTCTAGAATTTTTTTGGGTAGTCCCCATTCAGAATGTCCTCTTTATATAAGTGTGTGTAAATATGTATGTGTATAGGCATAATCTGTGTGTGTGTGTGTGTATGTTTATATATGTGTGTGTGTATTTATATATATATATATATATATATATATGTGTCCACACACACACACAGTGTGTGTGTGTGCGTGTGTGTGTGTGTGTGTGTGTGTGTGTATATATATATATATTATATTAATCTTGCAAAAGTAAGTACACCCTCACATTGCTGTAAATATTTTATGATATCTTTTCATGTGACAACACTGAAGAAATTACACTTTGCTACAATGTAAAGTAGTGAGTGTACAGCTTGTATAACAGTGTAAATGTGCTGTCCCCTCAAAATAACTCAACACACAGCCATTAATGTCTAAACCGCTGGCAACAAAAGTGAGTACACCCCTAAGTGAAAATGTCCACATTGGGCCTAATTAGCTATTTTCCCTACCCGTTGTCATGTGACTCGTTGGTGTGAATGGGGAGCAGGTGTGTTTAAATTTGGTGTTATCGCTCTCACTTTCTCTTACTGGTAACTGGAAATTCAACATGGAACTTCCAAAGAACTCTCTGAGGATCTGAAAAAAAAAAAAAATTGTTGCTCTACATAAAGGCCCAGGCTATAAGAAGATTGCCAAGACCCTGAAACTGAGCTGCAGCACGGTCGCCAAGACCATACAGCGGTTTAACGGGACAGGTTCCACTCAACAGGCCTCGCCATGGTCGACCAAAGAAGTAGAGTGCACGTGCTTAGCGTCCTATCCAGAGGTTGTCTTTGGGAAATAGACGTATGAGTGCTGCCAGCATTGCTGCAGAGGTTGAAGGGGTGGGGGGTTAGCCTGCCAGTGCTCAGACCATACGCCGCACACTGCATCAAATTGGTCTGCATGGCTATCATCCCAGAAGAAAACCTCTTCTAAAGATGATGCACAAGAAAGCCTGCAAACAGTTTGCTGAAGACAAGCAGACTAAGGACATGGATTACTGGAACCATGTCCTGTGGTCTGATGAGACTAAGATACATTTTTTTTGGTTCAGATGGTGTCAATCGTGTGTGGCAGCAACCAGGTGAGTACAAAGACAAGTGTGTCTTGCCTACAGTCCAGCATGGTGGTAGGAGTGCCATGGTCTTGGGCTGCACAAGTGCTGCCATCACTGGGGAGCTACAGTTCATTGAAGGAACCATGAATGCCAACATGTATTGTGAGATACTGAAGCAGAACATGATCCCCTCCCTTTGGAGACTGGGCTGCAGTGCAGTATTCCAACATAACGACCCCAAACACCTCCAAGACTGCCTTGCTAAAGAAGCTGAGGGTGTAGGTGATGGACTGGTCAGGCATGTCTCCAGGCCTAAACCCTATTGAGCATCTGTGGGGGCATCCTCAAACGGAAGGTGGAGGAGCGCAAGGTCTAAAAACATCCCCCAGCTCTGTGATGTCGCCATTTGGAGGAGTGGAAGAGGACTCCAGTGGCCATCTGTGAAGCTCTGGTGAACTCCATGCCCAAGAGAGTTAAGGCAGTGCTGGAAAATAATGGTGGCCACACAAAAAGTTGACACTTTGGGCCCAATTTGGACATTAGAGGTGTACTCACTTTGTTGCCAGCGGTTTAGACATTAATGGCTGTGTGTTTAGTTATTTTGAAGGGACAGCAAATATATACTGTTATACAAGCTGTACACCAGGGGTGCCCAACCAGTGGCCCGGGGGCCACATGTGGCCCGCGGAGCCCTCTGGTGATGCCCGCGACCTCCTGCTCTGGGATAGAATAGAAAGAATACTGTTATTAAAAGTAAGTTTATTACTAAAAATCACAGTGTATATATGGGCATATCTTTTCTGCAGTGGTTACTGGGCTGCTTTCAAACTGATCCACAGTTGCAGAGCAGTTTACCTGTGGGTTTCCTGCACTGAGCCATAGACTTCTATTATTACCTGCGAGTTTGGTGAGCTTTCTGAAAGTGCACCAAACCTGCATAATATAATAGAAGTCTATTGCAAACTGCAGGAAAGCCAAAGGTACACTGCGTTGCACACGTGGTGCGGGTAAACAGCAGCGCATCAGTGTGAAAGCAGCCTTGGACCCCTTTCACATGGTCAGTCCAACAGTGTGACCAATTGGACTCTCCATTCACCTCTAAGTAGTGGCAGACATAAACAGACTTGTGTTCTACCTCCAATACGATCCGCTAAAAAGTATCTTGGGCTGCGTCCGTGTCCGCTCTCCAAATGCAGATTGGACACGGACATGCCATCCACCCGCTCCGCTCATTGTAGCCCATGAACGGTTACCAAATCGGTTAAGTGGCCCTCGCTCTTCAAAAGGTTGGGCACCCCTGCTGTATACTCACTACTTTACATTGTAGCAAAGTGTAATTTCTTCAGTGTTGTCACTTGAAAAGATATAATATATTTACAAAAATGTGAGGGGTGTACTCACTTTTTTGAGATACTGTAAGTACACTAGTAATATGACATTCTGATGAGTCTATTACAGATTCACATTTCCCTTTGCATTTTCTTAATGTCTAGTTTAGTATGTTGTCTGGAGCCCTCAGATCCCTCCAGTGCTTCTCTTCCTCTGTCTGTTTGTGTTTATTAGATTTCAACTGCTGAAATATCAGTACAGTTAGGAGGAAATTGCCAGACTGCGATGGACTATTTGCAGTAAAGTATTAGATGTTGAATGTCTGAAGGTACTTACATTGAGCGCCTGCTATTATTTCGCCTTTAGACTGTGGCTACCTTCATCCAATAAAACTCCTGACACTTTTGTAGCTGAGCTAATGGGCTGAAAGGAAGCACCTTTTGCCGTCATCCATTTTCTGCATCACTTTAGAGGCTGGTCAATTATACTGAGAAACCATTATTTGCAGGCTCAGACGTGCTGGCGGTCATTGTGGACAGGTTTTTGCTTATGCTAGCAAAGTCTTCTTCTAATGAAATAGCATATAATCAGATAACTTGTTCCCACTGACAAACGGGCCCTTTATTATTCAAGAAAGCCTCTATTTAGTTTCTTTTTCCCAAAATGTTGTTTTCTAGGCAAGAAAAGCAAGCCAACTTCCAAGGTCCTTCCTAACGTGGATGATGTCGCTTCTCTTTTGTCTGAAATGAGCTTGACTCCAGTGTTGGAAAAGACACCAGCCTCACAAGCACCGGTCTTAAATATTGTCGATGTCCCCTTACCTTCTGTCAGTCTTAAATGCCCTGGTGACTCACATGACCTACTCTTCTCCTTAGAATCATCTAGGCCACCTCCGACATTGTTACCCAATGAGACAGACTTGAATGTTTTGACAGCATCTTTATTCACTAAAGGTGACACAGAGACACATCCTAATGATTGTTTATCCACAGTAATAAGCAGTAGAGAAGAACCCCTGGTGTCATCACCCAATATTTCATCGCTGATTTCGGACTTAAATTTGAGTAACATTGACTGGGAAGCCACCTCATTTAGTATGTCACCTCAAACAGAATTTCGTATGGGCTGTAATGAGGCGCATGGTTCTGAGGACAAGGCAGCTGATCCTGAGCCACAAATTCCAGCTTTGGCGAACAGCATTCAAGAACCTGTTATACCAAGTAAGTCCAGCCTCAAGGATACAGCTTATCAGACACCTGCATTTAATCTTGATTCTCCGTGCCTCTTACACCTTGAAAAGTTACCTTTAAGGGAGAGAATACTGTTGAAAAATGCCAGACAGACTGTGGACTTGAACCCACAAAAACTCAAGGAGAAGAACCTTCCTCTGGTACCTGTATCCAAAGTCCTTGATAAACAGAAACCGACAAAACTTATTTCTGCAAATAAGTGTGACAATTTAAAGGAAAATGTACAAAGTCATCTCAAGTTGTTAAAAAAGCCAAGCCCTCAAAAAAGTAAAACTCACAATACTCTGGTCACAAAATTGTCTGGAATTAGCAGCAGCTCTCAAGTGCTTCAACGCCCCACAACAAAATCCTTCTCTTTTGTGAAGAAGTCTACTCTTGCCCCAGTGAGGAATCTATTAGACAGTAGCCTAATTAACAATGTTCCGCTCAAAGCTAAGGCAAAGGCCTTGCCAAGAAAGACCGTCTGCCATAAAATGTCCTTGTCTAGTGAAGATGAGGATGAGCAAGGTAAAGCTATAGCAAAAAGCAAGACAGCCGGCACTAAAAAAGGGACTCATCTGAGCAAAATGGCTTCCACCACACCAGCATCTGTTTATTCGTCCAACGTAGATGGAAGCTCTGATAAAGAAGATCTCTTTCTGAGTCCTAAGTGCAAATCTTCAACTAAGGCACAGGAAGAGCAGGATGATGGTGATGACTCTATCATTTCTATAGACAGCCCTCTGCCACTGTCTGAAAGATTGAAACTGAGATCACTACAGAACTGCTAATGTTTTTATTGTCATTCTATCTCTTCTGTTCCTTATATGTGTTTTAGATTATATGATAAATCATTTTCTTCCAATTCATCATGTATTTTTTATGAAGTTTATAAAAGAAAATTTGTCTTGGCCATGATGGGTTTTTGTTTTTTTTTTGTTTTCTTTTTACTTGAGGTTTGGCCAATATTTCAATATTAAGTAAATAAATGGAAAACGTTGTTTCTTAACCAGTTGTGCGTATTAGGAATGTTACACACACCAAAAAAAAGCTACACTGAAGTAAACAGGTTGTGTTTAGAATGCCCTGTCCTTCTGCCCTGCTGCTACTCCCCTCTTCGCATTTTCTCGCTTTTCCTGGCTGTCAAAATGACAGCTGTGGGTTGTTGTGTAAATTACTATTACAGCTGCTGCTATCAAAAAAAATGGACCATTTGACAGGATGTGAGAGATTTTTTTTTTTTACTATTGTATTTTTACTATTGTATAAACTTGAATACTATTATATTAACTTGAAAGAGAGGAGCTTCATGTAATATCAGTTAAGGCAACCTGACTAGTAACTGAAAAAAAAAAATTGCTCCTACAGTATCTCACAAAAGTGAGTACACTCCTCACATTTTTGTAAATATTTTATTATATATTTTTTTTTTTATGCAAAAGTAACACAACTAAAATAAATACACTATATGTATACCTTTACTAGTGTTGGCTTTATTTTTACTGTAAATAGAAAGTATTTTATTCTATAATTTGACTGGTTTAAAGTTAAACTAAAACTTATGATTCTGGTAAAAAGCATTGCAAAGTTACTTACAATGAAATAAAAGCTTTTTTTTTTGTCAAATGTTATGCATTTTTAATGCATCATTAAAAAATTTATGAACAAAATGAAAAAAGTAAAAATACTAATGGTTATAAAATGATAAATAAACAAAGAAAATGTATTTGGGAAAATTATAGCTAGAAGAAGGAGTTGAGCTAACCTAGGGGTTAAAGAGGAACACCAGCGCTGGCATCTTTAAATGTCCAATGCACACAGAGGTGCCCAAGGGCTGTCTGGCCTTCCAGATCTGACAGACCTGTGGCACATCTGTGCACGTGCCAATTGTCACATGCATGCACAGACAAAACAGTCATCCTGAACCTCCTTAACTGAGCTTCATGCAAGTGTGCAGATATGCCAAAAGGTCTCCCAGCCCTGCAGCACTTCTGCACATGCATGCACAATGTAATTCTCTCGCCTATGCAAAAAAGGAGAAAGCAGAAAAAAAAATCCAATTGTGGGAGAAGGAGAGAGATTAACCCAGGTACACACTTTTTTGGGAATGAATGTCCGCTTTTTTAAGGGAATTATATACAGTATCTCACAGATGGTGAGTACACCCCTCACATTTTTGTAAATATTTTATTCTATCTTTTCATGTGACAACACTGAAGAAATGACACTTTGCTACAATGTAAAGTAGTGAGTGTACAGCTTGTATAACAGTGTAAATTTGCTGTCCCCTCAAAATAACTCAACACACAGCCATTAATGTCTAAACCGCTGGCAACAAAAGTGAGTACACCCCTAAGTGAAAATGTCCAAATTGGGCCCAATTAGCCATTTTCCCTCCCCGGTGTCATGTGACTCGTTAGTGTTACAAGGTCTCAGGTGTGAATGGGGAGCAGGTGTGTTAAATTTGGTGTTATCGCTCTCACTCTCTCATACTGGTCACTGGAAGTTCAACATGGCACCTCATGGCAAAGAACTCTCTGAGGATCTGAAAAAAAATTTGTTGCTCTACATAAAGATGGCCTAGGCTATAAGAAGATTGCCAAGACCCTGAAACTGAGCTGCAGCACGGTGACCAAGACCATACAGCGGTTTAACAGGACAAATTCAACTCAGAACAGGGCTTGCCATGGTCGACCAAAGAAGTTGAGTGCACATGCTCAGCATCATATCCAGAGGTTGTCTTTGGGAAATAGACGTATGAGTGCTGCCAGCACTGCTGCAGAGGTTGAAGGGGTGGGGGGGTCAGCCTGATCGTTGCTTAGGCAATACGCCGCACACTGCTTCAAATTGGTCTGCATGGCTGTCGTCCCAGAAGAAAGCCTCTTCTAAAGCCCGCAAACAGTTTGCTGAAGACAAGCAGACTAAGGACATGGGTTACTGGAACCATGTCCTGTGGTCTGATGAGACCAAGATAAACTTATTTGGTTCAGATGGTGTCAAGCATGTGTGGCGGCAACCAGGTGAGGAGTACAAAGACAAGTGTGTCTTGCCTACAGTCCAGCATGGTGGTGGGAGTGTTATGGTCTGGGGCTGCATGTGTGCTGCCGGCACTGGGGAGCTACAGTTCATTGAGGGAACCATGAATGCCAACATGTACTGTGACATACTGAAGCAGAGCGTGATCCCCTCCCTTCAGAGCCAGAGTATTCCAACATAATGACCCCAAACACACCTCCAAGATGACCACTGCCTTGCTAAAGAAGCTGTGGGTAAAGGTGTTGGACTGGCCAAGCATGTCTCCAGACCTAAACCCTATTGAGCATCTGTGGGGCATCCTCAAACGGAAGGTGGAGGAGTGCAAAGTCTCTAACATCCACCAGCTCCGTGATGATGTCATGGAGGAGTGGAAGAGGACTCCAGTGGCAACCTGTGAAGCTCTGGTGAACTCCATGCCCAAGAGGGTTAAGGCAGTGCTGGAAAATAATGGTGGCCACACAAAATATTGACACTTTGGGCCCAATTTGGACATTTTCACTTAGGGGTGTACTCACTTTTGTTGCCAGCGGTTTAGACATTAATGGCTGTGTGTTGAGTTATTTTGAGGGGACAGCAAATGTTCGCTGTTATACAAGCTGTACACTCACTACTCTACATTGTAGCAAAGTGTCATTTCTTCAGTGTTGTCACATATAGATAAGATCTAATAAAATATTTACAAAAATGTGAGGGGTGTACTCACTTTTGAGAGATACTGTATATACACTTGTTTTTTTTTGTTTCCTCTTTAACCCTTAGTTTACCTTAACTCTTTCTTCCTCTTCTAGCTATAATTTTTTCCCAAATACATTTTCTTTGTTTTATTTCTCATTTTCTAACCATTAGTATTTAACTTTTTTCATTTTGTTAATTTTTTTAGTGATGCATTAAAAATGCATAACATTTGTCGAAAAAAAAGCTTTTATTTCATTGTAAGTAACTCTGCAATGCTTTTTAACAGAATCATAATTTTAGTTTAAAGGGGTTGTAAAGCTTTGTTTTTTATTTTCTAAATAGGTTCCTTTTAAGCTAGGGCATTGTTGGTTCACTTACCTTTTCCTTCGATTTCCCTTCTAAATGTTTTTTTTCTTTGTCTGAATTTCTCACTTTCTGTTTCTCCTCAGTAAACTTCACACCATCATCCGAGCGGTGTTTAGTCAGCCAGAACAGCTTACTGAACAGCTTAATGAGGAGGAACAGGAAGTGAGAAATTCAGACAAAGAAAAAAAACATTTAGAAGGGAAATTGAAGGAAAAGGTAAGTGAACCAACAATGCACTAGCTTAAAGGAACCTATTTAGAAAATAAAAAATGAACCTTTACAACCCCTTTAACTTTAAACCAGGCAAATTATAGAATAAAATACTTTCTATTTTACAGTAACATTTTTTTAAAGCCAATGCTGGTAAAGTTAGAAATATAGGGCATTTATTTTAGTTTTGTTACTTTTTGTAAATGGCTTGCATAAAAAATTTTTTTTGCAAGACAATATCACCAAAAGAAATCCATGCATTGCAAGTGGTGACATCGGAGTGCCTGCCGCTGAGAAATCGACTTTCTGGGGACCAGTCGTGCAGCTGGAAGGAAGCCTGAAGTAGCAAGTAATAAGGAAAAATATAGTTGCTTTTTCTGTTCTCCTTAGACCTGCCTTTCTCAACCTTTTCAACACAGAGGAACCCTTGATATGGGAACAAATCTGAGAGGTAAAAATAGCTCAAGGAACCCCTAGCATCCTCTGGAGGAACCCTAGGGTTCTGTGGAATCCTGCTTGAGAAACCCTGCCCTAGACATAAGCAGTGGGGAAGCCATTTTTTTTCCTGGCGTTCCAATTTAAAGAGCTTCGACATTTAGCTCAAAAAAAAATTTTGTGACAGGTTTCCTTTTACATGTAAACCAAAAATTCTTACAAATATCATTCCTTGAAATAAGTAGTACGAAATATAGACAAACTCCTGACAAGTTTTTTGTTTAGTTTTACTTGGCATAAAGAACAAGTAAAAAGGTTCTCCGCTTTTTATCTGTGACAATAAGTAAGGAAAACTTTTACCCAACATAGACTTGGACAGCACGTCTCTGTAATAAAAACCTGGAGCTGGGCTTAGCTGGGTTTGTAATGGTCATTAAAAAAGATGTGCGCAATGGTATGTGTATATCCAACCCAAACCT